>JAWNNQ010002034.1:0-559888 GCA_035044765.1 Leucophenga montana | reverse complement strand
TACGTATTGCTATCTAAGTTCAACAAGTTTAGTAAACTTTTAGTTGTAACTGATTCGATTCGACGAAATCGAATAAATAACTACTTAAGTATGAGTTAATCGCCAACAGTGGACAGAGCGCAGAATTGTCAATTAACTATAATTTCGCTTTAACGTAACAAATCAAACACAACACAAATCAAAGGCATTAATTCCACACCTTCAGCTAAGCAAGGATCCAATGCTGGCACGGAATGACATAAACTAACAAAACAATACTCGTAAAGGCAACGTTCTTGATTTCGAACATTGTAGATGTTGATAATGCTGCTGATAAAATTGGTAATGCTTTGAATGCTCTGAATATTTGTATATTAGTATGTGTTTGTATTTGAATATATATACCTAACTCCTCTATTCAATATACTCGTATATAATAATCAAATTGTGTCTGTACGTCTGTACGTCGTCATTTGGCTGTGCTTTATACAAATTGTTTATTTCCAAACCATCTTAATGGAACTTTGTGCATAGACTCTTCGGCTTCTCACAAAAAGAATCAAAGTAGGCGTGGTACTAAGTGTATAAGACGCGGCACTGCAGCAACACAAGTACGAAAGAGATCAATGCGTGGCTTACGATCACCGCTCAGCATTTCATCGGGTTCTTTATTTTGATTCTGTGTATTCGTCATCATCAACGGACGTCCACACTGTACATCTAATGCGCGTAAGATATCAACAAATACACGACGTACATGTGGAAAATATGTAGACATGCCAATGCTGCGTGCTGTATCATCGGTTAGCATTTTATTGATGTAGGTCTTCTTGACGCGCAACGTATTGCCAGATGGTAGCACAGGCACTGTACGTGGCATAGGCGGTTCGCCATCTTTTTGCTGCAATGAATCGGCAACCACTAGAAAAGCACGTAAACCAATACTCATGCGTTCCGGATTCAATATAAGCTTAATTGAACGTCCAACACACAACAAGTCGTAGACAATCTCACGCATAGCAAAATCCAAGCGCTCCTGTGCAATAAATTGTATAATCTTGACGAAAATATTGAGGGGCGTATCGCGTGGCACAACACCCTTTGAACCTCTGTAAAATAGGCAGTATTAGTTAACAATATTATACGATATATATGCAGCTACTCACTTTGGAAACAGCGAATTAACAATGCTCTGCAGCCGCGAATGCGTTGCTGAATTTGATTCACATTTAATGCGTATCATATAGACCCAAAGCAGACGATACAGTGACTCCAACGCAACGCGACTCATTTTTGAATCACGATTCTTTAAATTACTCAAGCACATGGCCAGAAAATAATGCCAATTTGATAGAAAGAATGTCTTCTGTGAGACACAAAGCAGGCAGGTGACTAGCGGAAATAAAGCTAAGCGATGCTTAGACTTAGTCGAAGCATCCAGCGTTTGCACATAGAGCAGCTCGACGAAATTCTTAACGCAGGGTACATTCACTTCGTTTTTCACAGCCTGTATTAAAGATGATAAAGATAAAAGTAGGTATTGTGAAGAAGTATATAAAGGCTATAAATAATCAATATTACCGCAGCAACTGGCACCAATATTTCGACAAATAAGCCAGCCAAGGCATGTTTGATATCCTTATCCTTAACCTCTTGAAAATACTGTCCACATTCGTGCATAAATTGAAATGAAGCCTCGAATTCTTCGATGGGAACCATCTGCAATCGAAAATAATATGTAGTACTATACCATAGTTATATAAAAATGTAAATATAGAATATACACCTTCACTCTGAAGAACTTCATGCCCATTAGAAGACTTATAATGCTCTGCGTTGTTATGGGCGATGCTTCCTTTGCGCGCAACTCCTTCAGCTCGCTCATGAAACGCTTGCGCACCGATGCAAAACGACTTTGTGCGAGCACACCTATAACCTCAGCATACAGATCGGCAATCATATGCACATTCGGATTATTCTGCAGACCATCTTTATACTTGAAATGCTTAAAAGCCAAATTCTCTATATTGCGCACAAGATCCTCATGACCCGGATGAAAGGGCAACTGTTTCAGTATCTCGATGAGCGCTAAACAGAAAATAAACTCCACTGCAGCCTCGCGACGTTGCAGCTGAAAATCCAAATCAACGCTCGATGGCTTAGCAGCAGCCGCGGCAGCTGCGCTGACCACCACTGAAGTGCCAATGCCGCCGCTACGTTCCATGCGTTTGAGATCATTTTTAATTTCGACATCGGACAACTGACGGCGATGCCAAGCGAGTAGTGTATGCAACAGTGAGGGCAAGCAATGCTCTGCCACAGAACCAAGTGCTGACAGCAATTGATCAAATTGCTGATCTTCACCACGTTGCAGTAATTTCGATAGTAATTTATCGGCACTCTCCAACATAACCAGCTCGATTTTCTTTTCTGCCTGCACGGTAAAATCGCTAAAAAGATTGCGCATAACAATCTCACCCGGACGTAGTGCAGCCATTTCGCTGGCATTCAATTGTTGTACCATATTCAATTCGTTTTGTGTATAAGTGGGCAGCACATTGATTATAGAACTGCGTGAATTTGTGCCCCACGGCAGTAATGCTTGACGCTGTGGTATTACTAAGGGTGCAACAACAACGGACGGCAGCGGCGGCGGTGGAACAGTTGTAACAGTTGGCGTGACTGTAGCTAGGGGATTATAAAAGCGATTGGCACTTAGAACGCTGATGTTACTATTAAGACTATTGGCGCCTGTAATTGTGGTGCTACTCTCAGCAAGCGAACAGCCTGCAGCATTCAATAGCTGTGTATCACTATAATCGAGACTAAATGGATTTTCTTCATTGGCGCTCAACAATTGATTATTTATAGGTGATGTGGTACCACTGACACCGCCGGTACCGCTGCAGCTGCTGCTACTTCCTGCTGCCGCTGTGCCGCCGGATAGTGCATTACGTGCTGATTTCGGCGTTGATGTATATTCATTCGAATTCGTGGAATGCCGTTGAGCTGGCGATAGATTACCGCTGTTGTTGTTGTTGTTGTTGTTGGTGGTGGTGTTGTTAACACTTTGTATGTCTGCTGCTGCTCCTCCGGTGCTTCCTGCTGCTGTTGATATTTCCTGTAGCGTTGTTGTCTGTTGTAGTTGTTGTTGCTGTTGCTGATTATTGAAGTTATCATTTGTTGACTGTAACAACTGATAACCATCTTCATAGAATTTTTGTGTTGGACTTTTTGTTGGCGAATTATTTATCGCAATACCAACACCTCCACTGGTACTGGGACTTGACGCTGCTGATGTTATCACCGCTGCAGTACTTCCTGTGACGCCGCCGGCCGTGTTCAGCTGCTCATTTGAGCTTTGATTTGTACCTGTGAATGAGTGGTAGCGATTATATATCTATATAGAAATTTATAGGCTTATCAATACACCAAAACTAAATGACTCATAGCTTAATGAAAAAAAAAAAACAACGAGCAGCAATTTTTTTTTTTTTTTTGAAGTCATTGCTTCAATCATTTCAAATGCGCATAATAGCTTCGCAAAAGCACTCGAACAACAACAATAGGTATACCATGTTAATAAAATTATTTTTATACCCAAAATTCCGTGCGGAGAGATTTATTATTTAGTGCTTAAAGCGCGCGCCTGAAATCTGTAAGCAGTTAAAAATAGATACAAACAACAAAAATTTAAATCTTTTTCAATAGAAAAAAAAATAAAATAAAATATTAATTACAAACACGACGCCCTGCACATCAATCAATACAAACGCTCCTACTACAAACAATGAAACAAACTCACCAAAAATACAATAAATACATAAAAAAAAAGTTCAAATCAATCACAAATCAATATCTAACTGAAATACTAGTATATACCATAAACAGAGTTCCCTAAACCCAACGCTGCCCAATGTGTTTACCTCGGGTAATGTTATCATTAAAAATCCATTTCCTTTGTTTATTATAATTATCATATACTCGCAGTATTAACAAAAGCTTGTTAAAATAAAATACAAAATGCCAATTTATATTGCTTATAACATCATTGTAATATTTTATTAATTGTAGTAGCATTAAATCTTCAAAATCAACGTAAAATTTGATTCAAACCCAAAATTTGAAACTGGTGAAGAAATTGGAGACAGTGCGGAACATTAATTAAGCTGCAAACGTCTACAATCCGGAAATATAAGTAGCTCCTATACACCAAAGCGCAATCTTCATATATGATCCCCGTATATAGCTGTCAAGCTCCGACATGACAAGGTTGCACAAAATCAAGCGACAGTTGAATACACTGATCAATGTAACAGTAGCAGTTAGTACCTTTCCTGCTGAAGCTTAGCCTTAGATTGCGGAGCATAAAGTCTGGAACGCTACGAAATAACTCAAAAGGGCAACTTATAGGACGCCACCCACTCAAAGTTCAAGCGGCACCTGAGCGATAAAAAAAAAACTAAGGAATTCGCCAACCACCTGAAAACTAACTTTACTCCCAATTGACTTTTGTTTCAACTGCCGATAAATAAGACTGCATTTATGCTTCGTATCAAATAAACCTGCCGACGAAATCAGCCATCTTAAAACTAGAAAATCTGCTGGCTACGATAAGAATAATGTCCGGGCTATATTAGTGCATTGCCAAATAATGTCCTACACAGAGAAAAGATCACCAAAATAAATATAATTTTATTTCTTTTCAATTTTTAAAATCGACGTCTCTTTCGCACCATTTTTTTTTCTTTTTCTTCCATCTCTTTTGGTTTATTCGAAATTTGGTTTATTTCGAAATGGTGAAGGATATGAATTCAAATCAATATTATATTTTTCATATTAATTTGAAACGTTCTGCAACACTTCACTGTTCTATGGGAATGCCAGCTTAACATGAGCACAACTATGCTCCTATCGTCCGATTATTTTGCTGTCAATACTATCCAAGCTACTAGAAATCATATTTCTGCGTCGAGTGTTGCTACTGCTGGGTTGCTGGATGGTGATTTCATGTGCTTCTGTTCATTAGCTCGGATTCAGAAGACGCCAGAGCACTTCAGAGCAATATCAACGAGTTGTACAGCAGCTACGTAACACCCTAGTAAGTCGACAGTTCTGTTCGGTTGCCTTTCTGTATGTTCGCCATGCATTTGATCAAGTCTGGCATCCTGGACTTTTAACACAAGCTCAAATATCTGTTGCCTGCATCATATTTCTTGGTATTAAGATCGTACCTTAACAACAGAACTAAAGAGTCTGGCATAAAATCTGACAGAGCTGGAATCTGTCTGGAGCCTGTCTTATACACACTTTTTACTGCTGAAGTCCCGTTAGTGAGGGCCGATAGGCTGACAGCTCTTTTTTTTAGCGATCATGTCGCTACATTGAGTCTGCAAGACCAGCGTAATATACTTCGAACATAATTCATTAAATGAAATATTGGAGTAAACGCAGAAAAATCTTTCCATGTAACAAACGCAATGAGGCACACCAGATGTTCTCCACTATTTCCCAACGGCGATGGCATGCCAGTGAGAACCACTCAAAAACCTGACTGAAGACTTACAGAGAAACCTTACATAAAACTAAAGAGAATGCAATTAGATAAATTGGCTGCTTATCTTAAGAGTTTGAGGTATAAGACCTTGCTGTATAAGACAATAATGCTCTGATGCAGGACTTCCTACTCTGTAAAAGCTTCAGTCGAGGTTCCTGCACCATACGTTGATGCACCATACTATTTCACAAACTCGTTTATACATCGTGATTGACTGATTCCAACTGTGAAGGAAGAAATTGTCAGCTTCAACAATAGATACTGTAAACAACTAGAATCTCACGATATGCAGTGAATCTGCTAGACAGCAGCTTAGACATAAAAAGATTTAAGCTTCTTTACTCCCTGGATCTATTCTTTAGAAAATAAAAACACAAATCATTACATAAAGCTATATAACATATAGAGTTCCCTAAACCCAACACTTACAAATGTGTTTACCCGCGCGGTTATATTGTTATCATTAAAAATCCATTTCCTTTGTTTATTATAAGTTATCAAATATTAAAAAAAAGCTTGTAAAATAAAATACAAAATGCCAAATTATTTTGCTTATATCATGATTGTAAATAATATTTTATTAATTGTAGTCGCATTAATTCTTCATTGTACAATTTGAAGCTTATTTCGTTGAACAAAAACCAGACGCACTTATCTCGCCAAAGAGGGAGACTTTGTAAAAGTTCATGGTTACATTTCCGTGAATTTCACGGCTTTTATCAACATAAGTTCACAAAAATATGGGTTTTTTTTCTGTATAAGCATAAAATTTCAATTTGTTTAAGGGCAATAGATACATTGACAGATAAAACGCCAAACAATAATTAAACAAAAAACATAGACAATGTCACGGAATTTGTAATTCTTTGATAAATGTCTAGGACAAATTATGTTGTGTTCTGCTTTTAAAGTAAATTGATATCAAAAATGGTTTTATACGATTTTTTTATACACAGCGTCGTTGGCATGTAACAAACATTGTACAATATAGTAGAACCGCGAGTAAATTTTATAAGAGAGTGCCTATTTAGTGCTGTATTGCATGAAGACATAATATTGCTATCGTATGTTCATATTAAGCACCATCATTGGACTTTACTATTTAGTATTCTACAAAGCTTTAATAATGACCCTCTATAGGCAAGGTGCAACTATCCAGCTGGTTCATGTACTTGACAAATACACGGCTGACATCACTCCAATATAGGAAATACGTTAGATAGGACAGAGTTGCTTTAAAAAATATATTCTGTGACATTTACTATAGTTGCCATGCAAAAAAGCACGAATTTGGATGCAGTATCGCGGTTACTAAGAAACTACTCGGTCTCCAAGCACGATGTCAAACTCGTTCTTGGCAATTTCAACGCCAAAATTGGGAAGGAAAGCATCTTTGGTCCAACAATCGGAAAATTTACCCCCCACGACTCTATCTCCAGCAATGGAGAAAGGCTGAACGAATTCGCTGCAAGTTGGGAAACCTCACTTAAAGCTAAAGAGGCTACACACAAGACTACTTGGCTTAATCCCGATCAAAGTACACGTAATCAAATTGATCATGTTGTGATCGACGAATACTGGCTGCCAAGGAGGTCATTGGTGCACTAAAAGCTGTTTCAGAGAGAGAACTCTGAAACGACTTTTGATACACAAAAGAAAAAAAATGGAGCAAGAAAGGCGTGAGCTTGAGGATGTTGAGATGTTATGTAATATAAATTGGGCTCGATAGTTTCAAGTTTCTTTCCGACAGGATGAAAATGAAAGGCTGGTTACAGATGCACAGGAATCACTGAGACTATGAAGAAGTCGTTGCTCTAGCCTGCTTGAAAGCAATGAAGAGAACAATACTGCCGAAAGATAAGTATTTCTGGTACCAACAGTTGATGATGGCTTGCTTATAAAGCTACCGGACTATAACGAGGGCGACTCAGTAATTAAAAAGCTGAAGAATAAGAGAGAGGTTTCTGGCAGGATGATGCTTCACCGTGCGACTTTTTTATTCTCCTTTTGGAGTACACCATCCGCCGATGCACATACGTAAAACGGTTGGGCAAGATCTTCTATAAGAAAGCGATCCCACTTACGTATGTTGATGATATTGACATCATCGGCACAAATGAACAAGCAAGACGTCTCAGAGATTGAAAAACAGTCGGCTCATGGGCCTCTCAGTGAACGAGAACAAGACGAAGTACTTTGTGTCCACGCAAACCATTGTCACGTCTTGGACGGAAACAGAGTTAACCAGCAACAAAAATATCAGTCTGGAGATCAGGCGAAGAGTCATGCTTGCTAATCGATGTTACTTTGGGCACAGCAAGCAAATTAGAAGTAGCGCCCTCTCTCGCATTTAATTAAAAATCAGATTCTACACAGATCTACATTAGAAAGACTGCGGGGTATTTCATAATCGTGAACACATGACTGTTCCATTCTAACTTGTTTTTAAATAGTACCTTAAGATATCGAACTAGAGCATCGATATTTTCGATATTTATCGTTGATGAGCATCGATTCTAAAGGTAATCACTTATTGGAAGAAAGTATCGATACGTATCGAGTACATACTTGTATCGGCGCATTTGTAAGTATGTCAATGTAACAGATTGAATCCCCAAAAATTCATTAGGCAAACAAATTGATTGGTGATTCAGTTAACAGAATATTAGATTGGCAGTTTGGACAGTTGAACAGTTGACAGGTTAATGGATTAATATGTTAAATTGGTTGAAAAAAATTCAAATTTTTTAGATTGATACTTGGACAAATATTAAGATTACTAAGTTCTAATCTTAATAAAGAGATACAGACTCATACATACATACATACATAGATTACATTAAAATATCAAAAGCTCAAAAATCAAACACGTGTCGTATAGAATAAACCAATCGATATAAGATTTTTATGTTTCAGTGTGAAGTTCGATTTTTCGACAACACGCAAAGGTTTAAAGTATCCTACTTATAAATTGTTTGATGTTCATTTTATTGTTGTTATATTTATAGTAGTATATACTTGTATGTGCTATAATTATGACATGCAAATGCTGCAAACAACAATAAAAGTTATACCATATGTTTGAAATTAAACGTATACATATATATATATATATATATATATATATATATATATATATATATATATATATATATATATATATATATATATATATATATATATATATATATATATATATATATATATATATATATATATATATATATATATATATATATATATATACACAAATATATATATCACAAAGTTTTAATGTACAATTGCTATTTGTTTTGTTTACAGTGAGTTAAGAGAAGTTAAGAGAAGCAAAAAATGGAAATTTCAAGAGAATTTTTTCGTTGGATTATTTTTCACAACTTTCGACGTGATTTATCAACAAGAATGTGTCAATCAACTCAGTTCTTTGTATGGCAATAAAGCACCATCAAAAACCACAGTATATCGCTGGTATAGTGAATTCAATCATGGTCGTAGTTCGGTCGCCGACGAATTCCGTGAAGGTCGTCCAAAATCGGTTGTTGTGCCCAAAAACATCGATGCAGTGTGTGAACTGATAATGGAAGATCGTCATGTGACATATCGTGAGATATAGGCATCCTTGCACATTAGTTCCACTTCAATATATGCGATTTTGCATGAACACTTAGCTGTACAAAAAATTTGATCTCCTTGGATACCCCATAATTTATCAATCGCTTAAAAAAAGGCTCGCGTCGACCGTGGTACTTCAAAAGACGTGTTTAAAATCGTGACAGTAACGAGATGTCAGAATACATGCTAGCCAAACAAAACAGCAATCGATGTGGGTATTCCAAGACGAGCCAAATCCAACAAAAGTTGTTCGTGGAAGAAGCACAGCGAAACAAATGATCGCCTGTTTCTTCGGCCGAATGGGTCATGTGGCCACTGTTCCGCTTGAGCAAAGTAGGATAGTCAATTCTGAGTTGTACACGACCACTTGTTTGCCGGAAGTCTTCGGTGAAATTCGTAAAACCAACCGCCAAAGACGAATCATTCTCCATCATGACAATGCGAGCTCTCACACATCTCGTCAAACAAGTGCCTTTTTGAGCAGTCAAAACATCGAATTAATCGAATTGATTGAATGACTTCTTGTTTCCGAGTATCAAAGGTCAACTATTTACGAGCGCAGAAGAAGCAATTGAAGCGTTCAAAAATCATGTTTTAGAGGTGTCTCAAGAGGAATGGAAAAACTGCTATGACAAATGGTTTGAACGAACGCAAAAGTGTATTGATCATCAAAGGGAATATTTTGAAAAACATTAAAGCCATTTTCATTTAAAAATGTTTGTTATTATTTGCTATTCCCGAAATATAAATAGTACCCCTCGTAGTAGAAAATGCCTACAGTCAGCTGTTTAAAGACATATAACAACAACAACATCAACTCATCAGATAAGAAAAAAGGAAATATTATAGCACAAAAACAATTCAATAACGAAAGGGCAAAGGATGCAACAAATTCAAGGCAAATTCGAGTACATAAAAAAAAGCTCAAGAGCGTTTTTGTTTAGTTCATGGTAATGTGTAGGAAAATTTGTCTAAATAATTAATTAAGCCTAAGTAAATGTTCTTGTACTGTAAGTTACAAAATAATACCATTTTGGTAGCATGTATTGAATTAATTATGCATTCAACCACATGGAAGATTTATTGTGAAGAAGGTATTTATTTGACGTAATTTGGAAAACAATTTAAATGCTATATGGAAGAAGCAAACGCAAATGAAACAAACAAATAATTTTCAAATGCGAAAGCTATAAACAAAAACCATAAAAGAAAAAAATCAATTATCATCAATTATAGTAAAAAAAAATCCAATACGAGTAGCAAATAAATATTCGATACGTTTTCAATTTTCCAAATGTTGCAAATAAACAATATTCAAATGAGTGGTGTGATAAAAAATATATACAAAAGAGCATATGGAGAGAATATATTTTTCTAATTCTGAAAAACGTCCATTAAAAACGTATAAAACCAGCTGAAAACTGCGTCGCATTTTTATTTTGAACTAAAAAAAATAAACCAAATGGAAAATGCCAAAGTAGTGGAAAGAAAAAAATCAAATCAATTAGGAATATAATAACATATTAACACGCTTGGCGCACTCTAAAGAAGCGCAGACATCGTACGACAAACGCTACGCGAAGAATTCAAAGCGCTTCTGTGTGATGTGTCATCATCAACATCATCAGTGGAACAAGCAGCTAAAGCTAAATGAATCTGATGAAAAACATGAGACACATTTTTTTTTTTTGCATATGGGAAAAAACAAGTTCAAATGCATCAGCAGCAAAAACAAAGAAATATATTTTGTAATTGTAGAAAAAACTAAAACAAAGAAATAGGAATGAATAGTTTGCACTTTTGTTATTTTAAATTGGCACAAAACTGTTACAAATGCTGTATTATGTCTCACATCAGCACACTCATACATCAGCAACAATTTTGTGTCATTACGCGAGTGAAAACTTTCCAGAATTATCTATGAACAACGTTTGTGACAGTAAATTGAGGCACCTTTGTTTCCTTCAACGAACAGTCTTAGGAGTGTTTCCTTAGTTTTATACTCAATTTCTAGATGCAGTGGTGTTAGATCTAGAATTGCTTCCAACGCAGTGGTTGGGCATGTGCGCATTGCGCCAGTGATGCATAAAATGACTGTTTTGGTGGAGTTAATGTTGAGTCCCACCAGTCCTTGTACCAGTCCAGTGTAATTTTGAGACCTCTGTTGATTATGTCACAGAGTGTTTCTTCAAACTTTCCACTTGCCATAATGACTATGTCATCCGCATAGCCCTGACAGCCTATTCCACTTTCACTTAGCCTACTAAGTAGGCTCCATAGTAGGGGCGAGAGAACTCCTCCCTGTGGCAACGGTTTGTATTCTGACGTTGGTGTCATTCACCCCTGTCATACGGGAATGTATCGGGTGCACAAATAAGTTTTAAGGTATTTGGAAGAGAGGGAGTTATGTATACAAAACAACATAGATTTTTTGAGCGTTGAACGATCCAACGAAAAACCATAAACGGAAAGTATTACTTTTCATGTTTAATTCGAATAAAAGTCCAGCTGAAAGTCACCGAAGGCTTTGGTGACTATACTTCATCAATTAAAATGTGTCAGTTCTGGTTCATGCGTTCCGACCCACCTAAAAAGTTTGATAAATATAGAGGCAATATTTGACAAAGATTCATGTTAAACTCTAGATAAACTCACAAAATTATTGGAAGTTATTGGCCTGGTTCTTTCACATCGTTTACATGCATTTGGTATGGTGCAAAAGCAAGAAAATTGCGTACCATACGAACTCAAACCAAGAGACGTGCAGAAATGGGAAAAAATAAAACGGTTTTCTGCATTGTATCCTGAATGGTAAGGAAAAATGGATCCATTAGATAATCCAAATACTAAAAAAATTATGGGCTTACCACGGTCACGCATCAACATCGACGCCAAATCCTAACATCCATGCTTCCAAGCTCATGATCTGTATTTGGTGGGCTCATCTAAGGATGATTTATTATGAGCTGCTCTAACCTGACGAAAAAAATCACAGTGATCAAGCATTGAAGGATAAATGCCCTAGAATCCATAATTTTCTAACTCTTGATAAATAATCCTCAATATGTTAATATGCTCAGCTGAGTCTCATATTACATCTGCTACAATATACATAGCTACCAAGGTATTAGAACTTGTCGATTGTTCTCAATGGTGACAATGGTGCTGTCGCTGAGCTCGACAGTCAGTGGCGTTGTTTATGATCCATGCAAACGGATTTGCGAGGTTGACAAACTACAAGAATCCGCAGTTTCTGTTGATGGTATCAAACGCTACTTTGTAATTCGGCAGACTGTTCCACAATAATGCTTAGGGTGTCTATATGATCAGCGGAAGACCGATTAGTTTCTTTCTGTTCTCGCCGTAACTGAGTGTTTTATATTGGCTAGATACTGGCCAAAAATATGTTGAAAGTGAGTACTTTTTGAATAGAGTAGAGAAGCATTCTGCCATGCCCGTTTGTACATTGATTGACATCGCACTTTTTAGTAATAGTAATAACAACCTCTTCCTTCCATTCAACTGGGATGATCGTGAATGTCGACCTTCGTCCGACTTGTAATCCTTCCGTAGTGCACGACCTTATACATTATCTATCAAACTTTGGTCTTTCGAGTGTGATAGACAATACAGCAAGGAGTTAGTTTTGTTAGTTAGTACACAAGAATTTACCATCCTGTCTGACTGGAGGGCTGCTGTGCTAAATTGATTATAAAAACCTCCGAATAGGTGCACAAAGAATATAAATACTACATTATAAAGAAACTGTTTTTACGAGATCGATTCACTTAAGATATTTAAATTTGTTAAGTCCTAAATGCTTTATGAAGAGAAATATTACTACACTAAATGTTCAATTTGTTGCCTGAAAGGAATCATACATTATTTTTATGATCTTCGTAAGGAATAATTGTATGATACAATAAAAAATTGTATGATACAGAACTATGCTCCATATGGAGACTTTTTGTACGTTAGTTCAACATTAAAAATAAACATTATTTCAAAAAAACATTGAACGAAAAAATTATATATCTTTATTCCAACCAACCTTTTAGTTTTTTTGGTGTCCATTGAAAGTTCCATAACATGAAATTGCCGCATAAATTTGTAAAATAATCACACGTTGGAAAATTTAAAGCCAGCACCAACAATGCCACAAAACTGCACACCACCAGAATTAATTATACTAGACTTGATATGGATTTGAAATATGGAAGTGTTTGCTTTGTTGTCTTAAGATTATAGTATGTATACATTCTTTGTGTTGACAAAGTTAATGATCAGTTGTTTTTTGTTTAACTCATAATCACATCGATAACATTTCATTTAAAGGCACTTGGTTGCACAAATTCGTTGAGATATAGAATCGATACGTTTATCGAGCGTTTATTATTACACATTTAAAGTTTGTTTTATATTTCTTATAAGGCCACTTTTTTTTGCTAATTGCACAAGAAATGAATACATTGTAAATAAAATTTAAGTAGTACAACGAACACAACACATGAGAGACGAATACTTCGGTAAACGTAGGAGCGCCTGATGTGCGATTAAACGATTTATTATTATTTTTATTGTAATTAATTTTTATTTTGTGCTATTTTTGTTTGTTTGTTGTTGTTGTTTTAATATGTTTTTAACGCGTCATAGGTACATTTATTGAATATTGTATTGTATATAAGATAGTACCAAATTGATGAGCATTGCCGCACAGCACATATGACGTTTAAATCGATTGAGTATGATTACTAAGAAGGGGTGTCCCAAGAATTTTTATCGTATATTTAAAATTTTCGTCTACATCATTTCTACATCAATTTATAGCTCTACTTATATATCGAGTATGCATTTTATCTCAGAATTTAATGAACCTGCATGATTGACAGATTGTTCAGTTGATAGTAATAAGTATAATAATATAATGAATACTAGTGACAATATATTGTATACAACTAAACTATCTATTTTTTTTTCATATATTTCGTTTAAATTACATTTCAGCAAATACTATATCCAAAAAGCCCAGTTTATGCAATATTAACAATAGCATGAAATGAGCAGTATGAAGCCAGCATTATATATCCGCAAAAATATATATCAACAATGCAGAAAATAATGTATAACAATATATTAAATAATATAAAATATAGAAAAATAGATATTTCCTTGATGCCGCACTTGGAAACTGAAAACGAAGGAAAACTTCCTCGAATTCAAATTGTGCTACACCAGAGTGGCAGTTCATTTATCAATATAAACATTACAAGGTGAAAACTACGAGAGAATATCATGATATGGAAAAATACAAATTTTGACTGATCATCATTAAGTTTATGTTTGATAGACATTGAAAGCAGATATAAAAACGGATAGACGCAAATTAGAAGTTTATCGCTCCGATCGGGCTAGAGATAGCCACAGTTTCAACTATTGCTTGCCATCTGAAGTGTTGTGATAAATTCATGTTTCATATACGGTAATATTTAACCAATGCTAAAAACTACGTCTGTTCGGACTGACGACTGTCAAACACAAACTTAAAGATGTACAATGCTACAAATTTGTACTCTAATGTTAGATGGTACTTGTCAGAAACAGATTTGTTCAAAATTCGAACGCCCTCCTACAACAGAACATCCTATCGGGAGCTTCTGGGACTACGCTCGTTATTGCGCAAGTTCGGTGTCCTGACGGAAGATGCGGATATGGACTTTTAAATACTTTATACAATATTATTATTATATTACTTAACTCTAATGTAGGGCACTATTATTATATTAGGAATAATCCAATCTAGAATTTTATTATTACATTGGCTTTCCAAATATTGTTGGATACAGGAACCTGCCTTTTGCGTTGGACAGGCGAAAATTAATATTTGTTGATGACCTTTTTTCATAAATTAAGAGTTACAAGATATCATTATTCTACTTTAGTGCTCCAATATATTCACATATTGTCTGCGCAGTAGTACAATTCAGTTTGTAACGCATTTAAGGAAGCATCGAAAACTCCCGAAGCTCCAACATTGAAGGTATACGACGGAAACCTGAACTTGATCAGAGAGTACGTCCGAGCTTAAGATCAGGCAAGATCAGTTCTATTATGACCTAAAGAAGCTCCGGATTGCCAGCGACTGGCGCCGGCGTGCACTCAACTACATCGAATGGTGCGCTTTCCTACGTGCGGTCTTGACTGTTAGACGCTTGTAGAGCCACCAAAGTAAAGTAAGTAAGTTTTTTGTTTGTTTGACATAGCAGTAATAATTTACAATTTCGGTAGCAAAAGTTTTCATTGATCTCAGTATTAGACTTTACCAAACAAATTTACTTTAAAAGACCCGCCCACACAAAATTTAAGCCAAACCTTAAGCCAATTCAAGTGATCTTTGACCAACTACATACGTCTAACAAAATATTTTTCAGTTGATAATAGATCCTCCTAGAAATACTGGCTTTCAAATATTTGTTTCTTAAGCAACGCCGAACAGTTTTCACACTTCTTTAATATTTAAAATATTTTTGAGCATGTTATCAGATGAATAGTTTTTTACAAGTTTTCATCTTGGGACACCCTAACTAGCTTTGTTTATTTGTTGCTGTACTGTTTTTATTATAGTAAACATTTCTCATCTAAGCAAATAAAAAAAAATACAATAAATAAATATTAAGCAACAACAAAGTGTACAAAATAATTTCGCTGCTACTATAATTCTCTCTCTCTCTCTCTCTCGCTCTATCTATCTTTCGCTTTTTAACATTTGTATTTATTTATAACAAATTTATGTTAATTAACGCTATTAAGTGGCAAAGTCAAATCGCGCGCAATTTTCATGTAGAATTTAAAGCGTCTTAGCTGTAGAAGGGCATCTATGCAGAGTGTGAGGGGAACGGGGTTACGCACAAATACGTTAATAATGAGCTCAGCTTTAAAAATTTACACACAACAACAACAACAATTGAGATTAATCAAAACAAATGCCAAAAATTCAAGTAAAATGTTACAACAAATACAAACAAATACAATAAAAACAAAAACAAAAACAAAAACAACAACAAAAACCGACGGGAGCAAAAATTGGCGACACTCAAATCGATGATGAAACCACCCGACTTTTTTTATAATAATTCTATTGTTTTTTATATAAACTTTTTTATTTGTGCACTCTGATTTTTTATTTTACTTAAACTTTTCTAATTAGAAATCAAAATTTAATTTCTTAATCAGCACAAAATGTATAAAAAATAAAAAAAAAAATTCAATATTTAAAAATATCAATGTTTTATAGTATTTTTGTCGTTTTCGTTTTGAAAAAAAAAAATTTTTTTTATATACACACACCAAAAAATTAATACTGACCGAATTCAACACAAAAAAAAAAATTAACAAACAAATGCAAATGTTCGCGACCGAAGCGTTCAAATACAACTGCGGCGAAAACGCAAAAGTAACAAAAATTTTAGCACCGCTGCTGAAACTAAAACCGAATGTATGAGTGAGCGAGCAGAGGGAATAAAGCAACAACGAAAGAAAAAGGTAAGAAAGTACGAAAAAAAAAAACAAAAAGCAGCTGAGACAGCAGCGTCGAATAATGTACGAAAAAAAAATAGATATGCACAAAAACAAAAAAACAACGAGAAAGAACAAACAAAAGCAAAGCCAGAAGCAGAAGCAAAGAAGTAAATATCAAAAATATGCAAACGCAAAAATTCAAAATCAAAGTCAATACAAAGTTCATAATAAGATGGTGGAAAAATAGATGGAAGCGGACGGCGGCAGGCACAATTTTGTGTTGTGTGCGGGTGTTTTTTAAATTTTTATATGGATGGCTAGCTGGTACCCTTGCTGCCTTTCCCCTAGCCTCTCCTTTCCACCGCAACTCTATCCCACTGTCCCACCTTCCCATGCCCCTTTACACTACCTCCAATTCTCCTACTCCTCTTTTCCTGTCCCTTCCACCATTTATCCTGCCACCCCTTACGCTGGCCCATTTCCCCTACCTGTCCTTACTTTACCACCCCTTTTCCCTGCCCCCTTCGAACCAAATCACATGTATACAACATTTTATCCCTCTATCTTAAATGGTACCAAGCTCGTTGCTGCCATTCCCCCTCCGTCCCTATGATCCCATGACCTACCTCCCATTCCCCTACCCTTCTTCCCCCTGCCCCTTTTCCTTTCTACCCCTTTCCCAACACTCACCTTTCCCTTCACTCTTCCACCATTCCCCTACCTCTTCTTCCTTTTTAAAAGGAACCCGGCGCGTTGCTGCCTTTCCCCTACCTCACCAGACAATGCCCCTCCTGCCCCTTCCCTACAACCATGTCCCATACCACTTATTCCCCTCCCCCTCTCCCTCCACCAACCAACACCTTCCTTTCACCACAACTTCTGCTATTCGGGGCGGAGACGAATTCAACAAATCAGAGATCATTAAATTCGGTTCAGCCGTTCTCGAGTTATAAAATTGTACATACAAAAATACTAAAATCGCGATTAAAAAATAGGGGAGGGGGGTAGGAGGGAAATAGTTTACGACCTATTCTCAGACCTCCCGAATATACACAAAATTTCGTAAAAATCGGTCAAGTTGTTTCGGAGGATTTCGGTTGCAAACACTGTGACACGTGAATTTTATATATTAGATTACACTGGCCTACATGAGTTTTGCTAATAAGATGGAACCTAGTGTTTTCAAATGGATTTTTTGTGCTGAGCACGAATCTGGATTCAAAAATTTTCCATCACGTCACGTTTTCGAGAAAATAGAGGTTGAAACCCCTAAAACCAGCGACTTCCTGAAATACCATCTTTCCGCCGCTTCCGGAGGGTTTCCTAAGGTTCTGTTATGTGAAGTTAATGGAATTTATTTAATTTTTTCGTATAGCAGTTCAAGAATGTGTTTTAAATTCAATTTAACACCCTGTATAATACCTTTTAAGTTTTTGAATCCAACCTTACAAACTGTTTATTGTTCAAATACAAACTAGTAAAAGCAAAAGCAACAATGCAAAGTAAAAAGTAAACAAAACAAAACTGCAAAAACAAAAGTAATAACAATAGAAATGTTGGAGTGAGTGAGAAATACTAGTGCAAGTAGAGTAAAAACAAAAAAATGAGTAAGCATATAAGCGGTTGTAAAATAACGAAACAAGAGAGAGAGAGAGCAATTGCTGCTAATGACAAGAGCAGCAGCTGACGTGATACGCGTAGGTGGCAAGCAAACAAGCGAGATAAATAGAGTAAAATAACAAAACGTGCTTATGACTGTTAATAGTATGTATGCATGTGTGTGTGTGCATTTATTTTTGCGTTTTTACGCGGCACGAGTAGTAAACAGCTGTTTTGAATGCGGCGAATTAAATTTGTTGTTGTTGCCATTGTCACAGCTGACTGCGTCGTCGCCATTTTGCCGGTAATAACGACGTCAACTAGTTTTTGTTGTTGTTGTTGTTTTTGTACTTGCCGCCGCCGCCGCCGACAGCATTGTTTCTACTAAGCTAATTCGTTTGTCTAATGTTAATTCATGTGCATAAGATATATAAGATATATATATATATATATATATATATATATATATATATATATATATACTATATATACTATATATACTTATATATACTATATATACTATATAACTCATAGGGCACGTTGTGCGCACACGAATTTCTGAATGATTAACACAAAAAAATACACACAAAAAAAGAAAAACTTTTATAAAATAAATGAAAAAAATGCGCAGCACATTTCAACGTTTTTGGCGACAACATTAATGCTCAAATTAAGCAAATGACACGTCAATATGATTAAAGTGCAAACGATTATTGTTGTAATTAGTAAACAATTTTGTCACAAATACTTTTCAAAAGTTCCTTTAATATTAAAGATCTGCTTATACATTGCTCACTCATTGCTTCCATTAGTAATTTTTTTACGTTTTTCAACCATTTGACACATGTGGCGTATGCGTTATTTATATTTTCAATATTATATTTTGTAGATACATACATATTACACTATGCAACACATTTTTTGGTATCAACATGCCACTATTTTTATACCCTAAGATACTTTAATGGAAGGAGGCGTTATCGACCTCATAAAATATCGGCATCGTAAACTGAGTTGAATTAGCAATGTCCTTCTATCTGGATATATGAGACAACAGATCTCAGGAACTGTAACAGCTAGAGACTTCCAACTTGAGCATTAAGATGCTTCTAGACCATACGCAGATCGCTCATACATAAATCAAGACTTTAAGAACGTCTTTATTATGCCTGAGAAGCAGATACAAAATAAATTTACGGTCTTAATTCATTTAAATACAATTAACTCACAAAGTTAAGGAATTTAAAGACAAACCGATATAAAGCCATATATATAAATATTTTTAGCTATCGAGTAACCATCAACCAATTCCTTATCTGACCCTCCATTTAGGGTCCGAGTGGCTGAAAGAGCTAGTTCATTCTTCCTAATTACTCCATACAAAATGGAAATCTATTGCCGAGTGCCCCGACCAAATACCGCGATGACATTTAATGTAGCAGAGGTAACTGATACTGTAGTTACATTAAATCCATTTTTTATGAGTTCTGTTAGCTTGTAACTTGGCTCAAGATGAGTCCGGAAATTTGTATTGCTAAGATACTTATTCATATAATTGATGAGACAATTATGTCGTTCAATTCGTTCGGCCAATGTTCTGAAACACCGTTGGAGCACATGGTTGGTGGTTGGTGGAGGTATTGCACACTGCTCTGCAAAACCACGCTTTCCGCGCGAAGTTTTAGCGCGAGAGCACCTCGGCTACAGCTCTTTCTTGTTTTCTCTTGCAGTTTAAAGGATTCAAAGGATCAAATATTATATATTATATTGATATCGTATATCATATTTTCATTCCAGGAACTCGGATAGCTCTCCTCCATGGATTTAAATTGCTGGTGAAAACGTACACCGTGTTCGTCACTAACGTCGCCATGGTGCAGAGCGAAAAAATCTAAGTGGGAATGCAAGAAGACAAAGACATGTTTGTCTCCTGTGGAACAAATAATAAATATAAGAGGCATCCATTAGAAAAGATACTAAATGGAATGAATTTTGACTATGGCCAACCAATGTTTGCATAATTTTTTCAAAATTTACATATGATTTCTTTGTATATCGGGTCCTATGGTTTCTCACAGAATCAGAAACAATCAATCACAACACATTCCAGGCTGCATTCTCGTCGGGTGATAATACTGACACGAAGTCATGTGATTGATGTTTTGATAAAGTTATGTATGATTTCAAGGAGCTTGATATGCAAAGCTAACAAAATAATGTTTTCCACTTCAATGAATAATATATGTAAATGATAACCGACAAAATGAGAACTGTGTTAACTGGAAATGGCAAATGTCAAACTATAAGCTGGGCTTACACTTTCGTGGTGGTCAAGATTAAAACAACAATACAAAGTCGAATTTTTTTATTTCACTAAATTTTCCATAACTCCATTTTCTTCAACAGTAATTTAATTTTTTCATAAAATGATCTTCTTTACGTAATAAATAATAAACTAAGCCTTTTAAACCGTTTCGATATGAATTTTCGATTTCAATTTCAATAAATTACAATTACATTGTCGCCATATTTCTTGCTATGGCTCCGTAACTACCGAGCCAATTAATTAAGTTCTTTAACAACATTTGTAGCTGATTTAATTATCTTTCAGTTGACATTTTATTTAACTTAAACAGTTAACAATAACTGGAGATATGTTGAAATAAATAAGACTACCTCCAAAAAAAAAAATGAAAAAAAAAAATGTTTAATTGATGTCTCAAAATCCTAACAGTAGAAAAAAATTTTATTGTGGTTTTCGTGTTCGGCAGATCAAAGTTTATAAAAAAAAAAGAAATTGCATATTGAGCACAAAAATGGTGTTGCATAGTGTTATATATACAATTTTAACGCAACGTATACGTATATAGTATATTTAGTATACATTTGCAGTAATTTCTGTTTATTTCACTCGATGAAACTATATTTTATGTGCGACTTTGATCGACGCCTTCCGGCTTCAAAATACTAAGCCAGCCAGTCCGTGCAGGTAGTCCGCCAGGTACTAGTCACAGCCAGAAGCTACTAAGCTATTGTATAACACGGCGTATACTTGATTATTTTTTATGTAGCGTCTAAAGCTGTCTAAGTTATGTGTACACATAATGTGTGCGCCTGCCGCAGTAAGGTTAAAATTGCATAAGTCTCAGCTGTATTCGTTTGTAAGAACTTTGCAAGTGTGTAAAGCCCAACAAACTATGACATAATTTTGCTAATACTTTTACGAGTTGCAGCAATATTTTTTAAAAAAGTATAAACAACTTTTACATACGGAAAAAGCTATTTTGATATAAGTATTCGTGCATAAATAATGCCTGCGGGCCGCCGCTTGCCAATAACTTACATAAGACTGCACCAAATTAACACATTTCAAACATTTGCTAAAAACGAAACACAAACAAATCTTCGAAATACGTCGTACAAAATAAAGATACACATTAAATTCCATATGTTTTCTCACAATTTTCGCAAATACTTGCTAATCTATACACAACAAATAAACAATATACAAATAAACATAGACAAGCATATAAGAAATTGTAATAATAAACAAATAAATTGATTATAAACTATTTGCACATAGCAAAAGTTGTGGGGGAAAGAGCTGCGTAAAATATTGTACAAATATGTGAACAAAGAACCTATTTATTGTACATAAACGAGTACATATAATTGACCGCATTCGGGCCAGCAATTATTATTGCTTATCCCAATTCTTTCCCTGTAGCAGTCGAGCATGTTGCTCCATCCCGATCTCAACTGAGCGAGTTTGGTTTGGTTTTTCGCTCTCATTGATAGGTGGTGCTCTTCCACCTAATATAGATTGTTCAATTGCATCTTTATGCAGTTGAGCCCTTCCAGAAATATAAACATACTCCTCTATGCTACTATTAAGAATAAAACGATTGATACTCGTTTTATATGTTCTGATATCAGTTCCTAATCGGGTAGGCGCTGTTCTCGTGAGGGTGCCTTGGTTAGGATGATGTCCTCTGTACGCACCCAACAAGAATTGCTTCGAAAGCAGCTCATTATGTTGATGAACAGGTAGCATTATCGTTTCTTCGTGCAAATGGTCTTCATTGGTCATTTGCAGTCAACCAGTGGCAGTCCTCAGCGCACTATTCTGACTTCTTTGCGGGCATTGCCATTGAGTCTTACTTAGGAAATCAGTCCAGACAGGGGCAGCGTAATTCAGGACAGAAAGTCCGATAACTTTGTAAGTTGTTATTATTGTCCATTTGTCCTTGCCTCAAGAAGACCCAGCAAGTGCTTTGAGCACTTTGTTTCTCGACTTGAGACGATTATTTGTCTTAGTGGCATGAGCCGAGAATCTAAGTAATGGGTCAAATGTTGTTCCAAGCATCGTCGGGTACAAAGACATCTAGTTCCATTCTCACTTCCTTAGTCCACCAGGTGAAAATGGAGGCAGATGACTTGTGTGTTGAAAGCCTGAGTTTGCGAGCATTGAAAAAATTGAATAAATTCTCCAAGTAAATGTTAATTCTCGCGCAAATAATATCATCGACCTTCACGTCCGAGGATAAAATGGAACAGTCATCTGCATAGGTCACCAGTTTTATATTGGGAGGGGGAAGAGGCATCTTTGCCAATATAGGCTGAACAGGAGAGGAGAGAGAACTCCACCCTGCGGAACACCCATCTTTAACTTTCGATATCCCGACCTTGCACCCCTGAACACAACGTATGCCCTTCTACCATTAAGATAGTTCAATAGCCAGCGTTTTGTTTTGTCGGGTAGTGAGGTAGAGTCCAAGTCTTGAAACAAGATTGCATGATCAAATATATGAAATGCCTTGTTCAAGTCTAGAGCCACCATCACTGTACGTTCGCATGGCCTCGGCTTGTTGAGTCCATCAGGAATAAAAATGGTAATTTTACTTAATGCTGAAGTCGTACCAAGACTTCTCCTGAAACCATGCTGGTGAACTGCTAAATGGCAGTGCTCTGTCCTTTAAGGAAGTATTAATGACTCTAGAACTTTCACAACAGGTGAAAGAAGCGAAAAGGGCCTCTAAGAGGAACCAATTTCAGCTTCATTGCCAGGTTTCAAGTGAGGTACAATCCTAGCTACCTTCCATACGTCAGGGACAATTAGTTGAGATATGGAAAACCTTAACACATGCGTAAGAGGCAGTAGTTTCCTTTTATAGTATAATAATCCAGCTCCAAGGGCCGAAAGGGCAACATATAAAGCTGGTCAGAGTATGAACAATTCCATCTCATCTTCTTTTTTTCAACTAATCGAATTCAAACTTGGTTTCAATACTCTACACAACGAATAATTAAATGTACTAATTATATATGTGTTCCACCTATTTTGGAAAATTCGAACCAGTGCAACACCAGGAATAACTGCAAGTATAAACTAAACTATATAAGGCTTCTAGAAACCCAGTAGTTAAAGTTTAAAAACTTATGTTAGATTTATGTAGGGGAGACTGGCTCTACATCGCAATTGGCAGACCGATAATCATCTATGTTATCGTCTTATGGTGACCGAACCTTTTAAAAAATTACTTCATGCTACAAAAAGTATCGATTATCCCCATAGTGCGCTCGAACACAACTTCCGGACACAGTATTCTGTTTAGAATGCAAAGCCCTTCTGCACGTTTTCTTTGAACTCATAAAGCATACGTTTTTGATCAGCATCAAAAGTAGAGTCGATGATATAGCAATGTCCGTCCGTCTCTACGCCTGTATGAATGAAGGCATATCGGAGACTATATAAGATGAGTCACTAAACATGTACTATATTTATACTCTCCTATTTTCTCTTCAGACAATATACATACAAGGTGTGGGGTGGACTTTTTAAAAATAATTTTTCGACCGATGCCCAAAAGATACATACTATCACTTTTAGCTTGATAACTTCGCTTGTAGTGGTCCGATTGTCATAAAAATACAAGATGTCCGTGAAGGATGTACCTTTCCAACGCATGTACCTATCAATAGGTGGCGCCACCAGAAACAGCTATTTTATAAAAAGTTCGGTTTCTTTTGCGATAGACCTTGTATGTGAAATGGAAGTATCAACTCTATAATTAGGTGTAACTCCCATACAAACCTACACGCTTTTTAGAGTTTTGCGCGAATTTATTATTGCCTTTGTAGGTATGAAACATGAAATTAAAAGTTATTTGAGAATGACCATTTACTTGAGAATGGCTAAAATCGATACTTTTGAAAATGATCGCAAGCAGCTCACAAACATCCAAACACGTATACTCTGGATAGTCTTTGAACATCTGTTCCAAGTTAGTTGATGCGCTGCATTTGATTCTCGCCACCGTAAAATGTTTACCAGTGAAGACACACCATGTGTGGGACGAGCTTCGCAAAGTCGATATTAACAACTACTGGCAACAGCGCGCACTGGTGTGACTTTCTACGTTCGGCCATGACCGATAAACGGTTGTGTAGTTAGTAAGCAATTTATTTTTGTCTTGTAATAGTTTAAGAGAGAAATATAAGGTAATATAAAGTAAAAACTAAAGTAAAAACTAAACTAACTAACACGTACTAAAGTTGTAATCGCTTCACTTGTCACGCCAAATTTAAAAGATATGCATATTTTTTCCTTTTACAAATCGTATTAGGTGAGTATAGCATTTAGCCCAAAGATTTTCGTTAAAACATTTTTCATATTTCTTGAACTAACAACTTCAAATTTGCTTTATAATATTAACTTTCAAGATCATTTCATTTGAACATCATGTATGCAAGTAAAGCGCAGCATTCATATTTTTATAGCATTTATTTTCGTATTGATTAAAATTTAATATATTGTATTTTGTTTTCTTTTAATAGCATATCCCTCAAGCACTTTTTACATAATTCAACTAAACACACACCACCTCCAACAACCACAACACGCAAAACGTAAATCAAAAAACCACTTAAACGCGTCGTAACCCGAAATTAAAATGCCAAAGTGCGTGTCGTAGCGCAAATACTCGTAAATAAACCATAGAATTTTGAAATTCAAGTTGAATAACGCGCGACACGCGTAAAAAAACGCCTTCAAAGCACGCTAAGGAAAAATCTTCTTTAAAATTTGGAATTTACACTGTATAGAATTTAGAATATTGGTACTTAGAAGTGAACTATTTACTAGAAACCGAATATGACATGGAAAAACTCGAGCGTTTCAAGCGTCAACTCGAGAGCTACTGAAAAGCAGTGCGAAAAACGAAAAAACAAACAAACAAAATACTATAAACAAAAAAAAACAACAACAAAATTAAATAAAAGAAAAACTTATGCAATTCATGGCGCTGTAAAAGGCAAACTTGTACAGGTGGAGAGGTGAACTGCTTTTGTTTGTGTTGTCGCAGTCGCAGTCGCCTCTGATGAGGATGACGCGTGCTTCAGTAAACTCTTGCTCTTTCGCACTTACGCGCTTTCTAGCACTATCTTACTCAGACGTGCGACAATGCTCGACATTTGACTTTGGCACTTTGCTCTGCCTCACCATAAACCGCTCAACCCAGCTCAACCCCATCGTGCCCCAAATGCTTTTCTAATTTTGCAACACTTTTTTTTTTTGCGACTGTTCCTCAATCCATTTGGATGATTGCCAGTTTCTGCACCAACGGTTCGACCCAGTGTGTTGCCCCACTGTGCTGGCTTGCCTCTTGCAACTCCTGCGCGCTCGGTACTCGACACCTGCAGCTAATTTTGTTGGTGTTGTTGTTGCTCATGAATGTCATTATCAAGGTTTATACGATATATCTTTGCGCTGTCATTCGACTACTTTTATTTACAATTAGCAATAACCCGCGACTTTGTACGCAGGTAGCACAGATTGGTGTCACATTTTAAATGTTTAAATTTGAACATTTTTTAAAGCTGCTTTGGCCATTTTTGATGCTAGAAAATAATGAAGGAATTCGCTTCAAGCCCCGTATGACCATAATGGTGTTTCTGCAGAGATTTTACAATAACATTTTGGATAGAAAATAAATCTACATATCGTTTCAAAATAAGTTGTCTAGACCGATAAATCAAGCATGAAAAACAATAACTTCAATGGAACCAAAGCATTAATACGATTCGCAAACTAAACTTCAATTCGAACAGCAGCTATATCACCCCATCAGTGTACAAAAGGGACAACTGTAAACAATATTGTGAAAGAAAACTTTACGAAACGTGATCTACTGGGTCTAGGGGCCTACACGAAGGATAAAGTATACGAGCACAATCCAAAAACAACACTGCATCGGTTATTCGGGCCATTCCGGTCACAATTCTCAAAAATTCCATCGGAAATATATCCAAAACAGCCAAGTCCCTACGTGTCAGTCGCGGTAAACATATCCGGGAAATTTAAGAGAATAATAAATTTTACTCTCTCAAAATTAAACTTACTGAAGAAAGTACGCGACCGCAATTTAGTAAGATTTTGCAAGTTGTCAGAACAAGAAAAAACGGTAACATTGGTTATACCGAACACCTTTCACACGAACTTTGAAATAGTACTGTCTAACATAAAAGTGGGGGTTTAAATAGGGGCTACCCCTAAAAGTGGGCGGTACATGCCCACTAGTAGATGTGTATGAAGCGATGTAGTAGATGTGTAAGATGCCGCCATATCGAATTTCAAGTTGATATTGACGTTTTCCATGCAAATGCATAAAAGTGAGCTGTGGGTTTATATGGGACTACTTCTAAAAGTGGGCGAGATACGCCCATTTGTATATGTATATGAAGCGGTTGTCCACTAACATCCACAAATCAAATTTCATTGCGGGCCACACCTATTAGTCTATGTATGTTAAGCGGCTAACCATAAAAAGGCACCACATTGCATTTCAACCCTATATTGACTTGAATAAAGAAGTTTTCACACAAAAAGTCAAAAGTGGGCAGTATGTTTGTATCGAGGCTACCCCAAACAGTAGTTGGGTACCACCCACTAAGGTATATGTCAAGCATCCGTCCACTAAAAGTTACCATATCAATTATTAAGTTGATATTTACTACAATAAAAATGTTTTTCATACAAAAAGACAAAAGTGCGGTGGGTTTGTATGGGGGCTACCCCAAAAAGCGGGCGTAACGGGTCAATCTTGATACTCAATTAAACTGCAATGAAGAGAAGTGTATGTACAAAATTTCAACTGAATACCATAAAAATTGGTGCCCAAAAAATGCCCAACAACATACAGGCGGACAGACAGACAGACAGACAGTTGGACATGGCTAGATCGACTCGTCTCGTCGAGCTGATCAAGAATATATATACTTTATGGGGTCTACGAAGTTGCTGAAGAAGTTGCTGTAACAAGGCTGTAACGAGGCATTGAATAAGACACTGGAAGAGCCTTGTCAAATGCATCGTCACCACTCATAACATCTTAAATAGTTGAATGACTTTAATGTATCATATTTACATATGGTAGGTTTATACCTCTATATTTTTTATGATTAGTACATCTTCTACTTTCAATAAACTCGATTCCGATTAAAGCTTCGTTGGTCTTATAACGAGTACAATCAATTAATTCAGTTTTGTTCTGTTTTTTTTTTTATGGCATTTTGATCTAATTGATTTTGACAGTCATTATAAACAAAAACAGCTGAAAACCGAAAAATCTGTAGCTTGCTATCATATGGGTACCTGCACGAATATCTATAGATAAGCTGCAGAAAAGTTGATATAATTGATATATCGCATAAACCTCCGAAATACTCCGAAATGCGAGCTTGTTTTAACAATTAAAAATGTCCTTATTGCAAATATAGCGTCTATATTAGGGCGTTTAGTGCCTGTTCAAAACTTAGCTACAGCATTTTCGGGTGTGCGTTAATCGTAAGCCCAATCAGTCAGGACAAGTCTTTTTATATACATATATATAATTTAGTTACTCTTTTTATTGCTGATTTTTATGAATGAATTCTCGCCAATTTCACGAAGCAATATAAACGAGGTTTGCCCACGAATACATGATGAGAAAGAAATAGTACCATAGAAAGAGAAAGGCATAATGGTGACTTTTATGGTAAAATGTAAAATTTGAGGTTTGACGCACAGAATGTATTTTAAAATTTAAAAAATCTTAAAAAATTAATGCATCAGGCGCATTAGTTTTTTAAATTGTAAACCACAATGTAGAAAGCATTTAACAAAGGGGTATTTTGATTATAGTTGTGTTCTGGACTGCAATTTTGTGCTCTTAGTTCAAAAGCAGCCCTCCGCAACATCAAATCCCAAATCAAACACTTCGCTGTAGCTTTGACAATGAACTACTTAAAAAAAAATTATAGTTAAAAAAGCTAAAAAAAACTCGCTTTAATAGTAATGTAAACTAAAAAGTAAAAAATAATTTTGAATAAGTTTAAAATGAGAATTAAATGATTGACAGAGAAAAGAAAAGCGTGTCCCAAAACTTAAAAAAAGAACAAGCATTTCGCGTCACCAACCATAGCACTCGATACTGGCATGGTGGTGGTCGGAAAACAAAAGCATCAACACTAGAGATACGTTTCCAAAAGTGAAGCCATGAATTCAACGAAATCCTCGCCGAGAATGGGAGAAATGGAATGGCTGCTGAGCTGAACATTTATATACACAGCACTCCATAAGATAGTTCCTCAGCTCGACTATATCTGCAATATTCTTAAGGTTTACTTTACTTTTGTTAGATCTTATTGATCCAACTTCAACAATTTAAACGAAATGATTCCATTACGTTTTATGCTGAAAATTATACACATTTATTTATACATACTTGTATAAACCCAAAAAAGTATAATAACAAATGTCCAGAACTTACTTTTCGGCAAGCGTTAGAGAAGCATTTGGGAAATAAACTCGAAACACACAATTATTATATTTGCTTTAGTGCTCATAAATACACCAAGAATTCATAGTATATAAAGCGCATTAAATTTTGTTTTACAGCTAAAATGCGACGCAAAAAATCAAACTGCATACGCGAAGAATTCTTAAACAAAAGAAATTTTTAGTTCTGAAAATGGATGAAGTATGGCGAAGTGGGGTAACCGTATACCAAAGCAAATTAACCATAATCCAGCTGAACATTTATACAAACATAAAAGAATGGTCATAAAAGCGCAAGAAATATGACGTTGGACAATGGTAAATATATATACAGGGTGGTTTTTTTTTAAAGTTGTAATACTTTTAATTCGCTTTATTAAAAAGATAGTTTTATATGATTTCGAACATGATTTTTTATAAGATTTTCAAGCATTGTGACCATAAAACGCACCAAACAGTAATTTATTGTGGACGTAACGTTGCCTTGAGAATGTCTCGTGGATTTTCTTCACTCCAAATGTGGCAATTTTGCTTATTGATATGTTCATTGAGGTTAAAAATTAGCCGCATCACTGAACAGAATATTGCGTTAAAACAGTGTGTTGACTTTCAATTGATTTTCAGCCTAGTTAACGAACGTACGACTCAAACTAGGTTCCCTAAAAGTTAGTAGTACACATCTATATGTATACATTTGAAGCATCCGTCTATTAATATGGGATGTAATAAAATGGTTTCTCATTTACCTTAAAAGTGTGTGTGGCATACCGGCTAGTGGATGCTGTATGAATCCCAACCTAATACAATCTCCCTACAGTAGTAATTTGTCGCCTTTTCGGTGGCGTATTATTGTCTAGAGTATACGTGGTGTGAAAACGATCCATGGTTAATCAAATTAGTTGCTCGGTTGCAGACCCGTCGAGAGGGTGTGTAAAAGACGTAAAATACCTGGGCAGGGCTTTTTTAGCTACCCGGGATCAATAGGGTCGCATTTTACACAAGTGCACAGTAGTTGTATGGTATGTAAAAATAGGGGCCCGTGCCCGGATTTTCATTCGACAGCCCTGCTCGCATAGACGTTTAACGGTAACATTCCCGAACTGAAAAACGATTTTCGCAATAAATTTGCACCATTTTCTAGCGTTGTTTTGGCGTTATAATCTATTCATGATAAAATGGCAAACTATACTGAGCACAATTGATGACAATAGCGTTTTCATATCTGACCAATTTATGCCAGTTTAAACCCTGTCGAAAAAAATGCAACTTCTAAAAAAACACCCTGTATATGTACATTGCAATCTGAATCATCAACAGAAACCAAATGTGAATCTGAATGACGGCGCGGTAAGCAAAACGCCACACAACCACTTAGCAGTGCAGCGGCGAAGCAACGTATAGAACTTTTAAATTAATTAAAATCTGCGCACAATGAAACGAGGAAGAAAATAAAACGCAGCGCTGCGTTCTGCGTTCTGCGATAACAAAAGCATTTTATGGGCGGAGACGCGTTATAGAAAATTTATCATTGAAGCCAATCAAGTTGATGACGCGCAGTTGTAGTTGCGCCCAAATCGAGTAGATTAGAAATGCACGCATTTATTTTAGCTGCTGCTGCTGCTGCTGTTTATATTATAAGCATTTATTTTAGGTAATTTTTCTTTTACTTACCGCCAGTCGCAAGGCGTTCGTCCAACAAGATTATTTCATCTGGCTGCTGCGGTTGTTGGTGCTGCTGCAGTTCAAAGTGCTCCATATTTCCACTTATTAATTGCGTAAAACTATGCGCTGCACTTGTTACTTAAGCACAATGACAACAACAAAAAAGTTTAATTTGCTGCTTTACTTTAAAATGTAAAAATAAATTTGCGGCGAGACTGTAAAGCAATGAAAAAAATTGCAGCCATCTTAATAAGTTTTTATTATTTTTTTTTTGTTTTTCACATGCAAAAGCACAGTTTTTTGTTTAGTAAATGCTGCACTTGCGTTTAGTATGTAAACTACTTTATGCTTTATAGTACATTTTCAATGTAATATTAATTAAAAGCACTAAAAATTCATTTATTTATGATTTAATTAATGTGTAAACTGCTTCTTCATTTTTTTTCCTATACACACACACAAACACATGCAGCCACCTACTTCGTCAAACAGCTGTTTATTGTTTGGTCGACAAGGGCTGCAGCGTAAGTGGAATTGTTACAAAATTAGCAAAACAGAATGTAACTAAAAAGCATTAAATAATTTAATTCGCTTAATAAAACACACAATAAATGCAGATTTTATTTAAAAGTTAAGTTAATTACCAATTATTGTAAGCATGTGCAACAGCGTAGTCAGCTATTCACAAAGGGGCCTCAAGAGCAAAATTGTACCCACAAGTTTCTCTTTATTAATTTTTATACTCTGCACTCATACAATAAAAGCGTATATTGGTTTTTGCAGTTGTATGTAATAGACAAAAGGAGGAGTGGCACACCCTAAAAAGTAAATATACTATTGCTCAGCAACGGCAGAGGAGTCGTTTTAGATATGTCCATCAGACCGTCTGTTTGAACAAACAGATTTTGAAGACTATAAGTGATAGCGAAATCAAGTTTATATATTTAGACTCTCACCCTCTTCAGATAACTATTATAAAATTGACATGCCAACCCCTTTTTCAAGTGTATCCCTCATACATATCTGCCCCAACAATAAAGATTTTATACCAAAATGTTTTGTTTTTCTTGTTTTTTACGTTAGAAACGCCAAATTTGGTGTATCTAATGCAGGTAGCTCCCACACAAACTCAACGTTCATTTTTAAATTGTTGCTGAATTTTTTTATTTTTGTGCTTAATTAAGCTAGAAATGCCAAGTTTTGATTATATTGCGTCATTCCTTAAAAAATATTCCACATAGGCCCAGCTAGGGCCACGTCAAGCGGTAGCTCCGTGCAACTCTGTCCTCCATTTTTAATTTTGGTTTGAAAATATTTTGTTTTTATAATTAAAAAATTCGAATATATCATCAACTCTAAAAATAATATCGCACATATGTGCAGACCAGAGCACTAAAGAATATAATTTATGGTTCATATAAAGAGCCTTAAACATGGTACAGGGTATCTCGAAGTGGAGCACACTCGACTGCAGCATTTTTTCTTGCTTTAATAGTATTGCAAAAATACGTCATGACTTTTATGTAGCACTTTTAAAACAAGAATGAACTCTGCAGTCGAATGTGCTCGACTTCGAGATACCCTGTACCTTATTTAAAGCTCTCCCAAGATGTCCCGTAAACTTTCGTAATGCATTCAAAAACACATTATTTTTATTTGTATATCACGGAAACGGTACCAATTAGGCAAAGTACATAAGATCAAAAATTGTACCACTTGACCTCAGCTTTCACGTGGTTAACTTTTGCAAAACCATATTAACAGACTAAATTGTTGCAAGTTTTCTTTGGTTTTTAGCAAATTCATCCAAAATAAGCTGTTTCAATTCCGCTTTCGTTTCGTAGACTAACTATCTATGCGCACTTAGCATACATAATTCTTTAAAGAAAAACTGTATTCAAATAAAACATACAAAAGTGTTTTAATTACACTTGAGAGGCGCTTCAGTTATCATAGTTCAGCCATGTCTTTATTCTTATCAGAGTGCTGAACTAATAGTACAATTTGGGCGTTAAGCATGACATTTCACACAAATTTTTTAGGGCCTGCATAATTTTTGAGTAAAATTGGCTTTTTTGTTTTGTTCTTGACTCATTTTAACTTTAATATCGTCATATTTTCTTTTTTAATTGAGAGGCGTTTTTAAACAAATCATTTTAATCTACATCGGTGGTCTATACATGTATTTTCACTATAACTCTACTATGGTCGAGATGTAAATAGTAACTTTTGGCAAACTAGATTTGTTTTTCAAAAGAATGTCAAAGTTGTAACGAAAACATATGGTGAATTTTCGGAAATCAACAGTGTAGGTATTAGTTAAAGGGCCAACCGATTCCGCTGTTAGTACCCTGATTACGCCCATGCACAAGAGCTGTCCACTTGTCACCCCTAGCAATCGTAGTCATAGCAACGCAATGTGTGACATCATTAACAGCTGTTTTATTGCGCGACGCGGTTTTTTTTTTTGTTGCACTGCCATGTGTTTAGGTTGGCTCAACTGCAAATATAATAAATAATTTAATAAAAAAAAAGAAAGCAGCAAAGACAAAAAGAAAACAACAACGGAGATTTGCGCGTACTTTGTTTATCAATTAATACTGCGTAGCTCCGTAACTAATTATAGAAATTTACGTGCCTTTTTGTGTCAAAGATAAAAGAAAGAACTAATTAAGATTGGTATTTTATATAAGCGCGTCGCAGCGCACAAACAAAGAATCTAATTCGAAGCATTTGGCGCGTCTAAGAACAATACAAATTAGCTGCAAAACCAACATTGAACGCCTTAAATATGGACATAACCATACATCCGTTAACGCACGATCCCACAGCTGCCTGGAAAGAAATCTCCAAGACGCAGCGAGTCATCAAAATAAATATGAAGCCGCCGGCCGGTTTGGTGGCTCCTAATAAGGCGCGCGTGGTCTGCATGTCGGATACGCATTCGCTGACGCCTTATATTAAATTCGATATACCCGACGGTGATATCTTTATACATGCTGGTGATTTTACCAAATGTGGTCAACTGGATGAGGTCGTTGAGTTTAATAATTGGATTGGAACGTTGCCGCACAAGCATAAAATTGTTATTGCTGGCAATCATGAGCTTAGCTTTGATAGCACCTTCACGCATCCATTTCAAAATAATAAAGGACATGCAGAGCGGTGAGTTTCGCTAACTAATAAGTTACATATGTTCAGCTAGATTTATTAAACCTTCTGACCAAGTAACATTCTAATGCAGCTCTTCTGTAGAGATAAGATGGGTTGGCTATAGCGCATATGAAGGAATTTCTTAAGTATTACCTATTTTTCCGGCTGTGCTGGCACAAAGTACATGTGGGTTTTCGGAAGATATAGCTTCATCTATCGTGTGCGTAGACAGCAAATAGTCTTCTAACAAACTCTCGCCCGACAAGTGTCCAGAAACAGATAATATTCCAATGATACTACAATTATTCAATAGGAAGGGATTGAGTGGCTTCGACTTCTGTTTATCAACTGTAGCTTCTGAAACTATATGTAGGAGACAGACCACACTGGTCATGAAAGAAAGATTTTAGAATAAAAGCATTTACATATTTTGTGTTAAAGACACTAAAACTCATTCTTGGAAAGCAGCTATCTTTCAAATGCTCAGCTCTACTGCACTGGAGTGTCTGTAGTTCGAATAATAGAAAAATCACTGTTTTTGTCAGTATATCGAGCTAGGCAGATAGGTTCTTACATCCAAAGCTAAATTGAAAATATACTACTGAAACAGCTTCAAGAAAGCAACTGATTTTTACTCGTGCTTCATATTTTTCGCAAAAGATGGGATGCTATACTGAAAAATTACTCTCTGGCCTCCCTGTATGTTAGTCTTAAAATCAACTACAATATAAAAAAATATACTAGGATTCAGAGATCAGCAAATATCGAAGAGAAGAGTGTAATCGTAACATATATATAAAAAATCATTTTCTCATTGCAATTTGTGATTTGTGATTGTTACTGATTCCACCAAGAAGTATCGGCAATAGAAAAGCGCTTCGAAGAAAAGAGCCAAGTCAGAATACTAGATATCGAATTACTGCTTGTCATTTAAGAGAGACTCTGACTCATGTTTAACCTTTAGAAGCGTTTTCTTGTTTAGGCAATTACTAGTTTCGTTTAATAGCTTAACGAAAATTGGTCGCTGGTTTTGATTCCCGCCACCGCAAAACAACTTAGATGGCGCCTCGGATAAAATTCCCCGTTGATGACGATACCCGCAAACGATTTAAGGACCATGATTTACGGATATGGACTAGGAATGTAAGGCTATTCTAGAAGATTATAAACTTCTATTAAAGCTAGACAGTAGACTGCTAATTTTCAGAATCAAGCTGCAATGAAGGCAGTAGCATGGCAAGTCAAACGGCTAAAAAACTCACAGAAAGATTCCGCGAGACTTTCTGCAGTCATTACATGGTACTGGCGATCGGAGGGAGCATGCAGCTAAACTCGTTAATCCCTATAATAAATACAGTATGATTTATATAATATAGGAAACGTCGGAATCGTTTCCGCTCTAAATGTTCCACACTCATAGCAAGCAATATTAGGCAACTTAGACACAGAAAGTTCAATTCTGTGAATGACCTCACCTAGATAAGCTCTTTCAATATACGCTATTCCTTTCTAACGTGTAATTTATCGAGTGGCCGTCGTAGCAGTATGCAGAATGCTTTCACATACACTTCACTACATACGCTTACACTTTGCTTGCTCTCTTTGTGTCCATCTCTGCGCTAAACTCTCTATTCTAGGCTATGTCAGCAGGCATACTCCTAGGAGTAATACATCATCGAAACGGCGGTGGGAACAATCTGCTTCACAACCACTTCAACCCAGCTACATAAATAATATATATCGTACTTTATAATAAAAATGTTTTTTTTTTTTTTTTTTTTATTTCTTATGCCAATCCACAGCACTAAACACACTGGCATGTCAATACTGGATGATCTACCCACATTGGGCAACTCAAAGGAAAGCATGGCCGATGCAGTGCAAACACAAAATATACGCCAAATGCTCACAAACTGCACATACATTGAGGATGAGCTGGTCGAGCTGTGGGGCGTACGGATTTATGGTTCGCCCTGGCAGCCGGAATTCTGTAAATGGGCTTTCAATGTACCACGTGGCGTTGCTTGCCTCGAACGTTGGAATCAGATACCAGCCGATATAGATATACTCATAACGCATACACCGCCGGTTGGACATGGTGATCTGTGCTGTTCGGGTGTGCGTGCCGGTTGTGTTGAACTGCTTGCCAGTGTACAGAAGCGTATTAAACCAAAATATCATATTTTTGGACACATACATGAAGGTTATGGCATTACAAGCGATGGACGCATTATATTCGTGAATGCCTCGACGTGCGATATTAATTATTTGCCAAATAATGCGCCGATTGTTTTCGATGTAACGCTGCCGCCAGGCATACGCAAGGATTAAACAAGGAGCAAGATGTTAGGAGCAGAAAGTTACATTGACGCACATATACAATCATGTTCCAATGGCTATGAATTATGTTGCACGCAGGCACATAGAATTTAAGTAGCTATTCTGTGTTTACATATTGAATTTTCTTTTATTTTTAATTATTTGGTCTGTTTCGGTTCTCTATTTCAGAAAAATTTTGCGAAAGTGAATTCGATAAAATGCTAATTTATCACGTATGATAGAGATATATATCGTTTTTCGATTTGTCTGCACTTGATTTGAGTAATATGAGAATTTCACTTGAGATCCGATGCTAAGTAAATTCAAATTGCAAAATCGTTTCGAACTTTACCATTTTCTTGAATTCACTTTCACAAAATCTAACCGAATGTGTGAACCAGAACAGGTCTGTATTGTTTTGCAAATAATTTTAAGTTAATTTTTAATTAAAAAATCAGGTGATATATATAATTATTTGATGCTTATATTTTATTTATGCAAATCTGCGCTTTGTGCTCTTTGCGAATTATATTTGTTTTTGTTTGAAAATTATAACAAAAACCAAATGTTTGCTTAAAATCCAATTAGGATTTTAATTAAAATTGTAGTAAAACAATAGAAATAGCTCATATTAAAATTGATATTAATTATTTAAAAAGAATTTTGAGCTTGAATTTATTTAAAGGCGCAACTTTTCGCATTGTTATAATTAATTCTTTGAAACTTGTTTCTAAGAAGAACTTTCCGCCACAGCAGCAGTTTCTATACTGACTGCTGCAATTTTATGCTAATTGTAAGCAGCTGCCAGCGGTTTTTTATAACCCATACACTGTTGTTGTGAAGAGGTATATTACTTTTGTGCAGAAGTATGTCAACAGTCAATAGCAAGTGTGAGAGAAATCAGAAAGTGCATGTACATATAGTCTTGATAAGCACCAAGTTTGGAGTCGATATAGCTAATGCACTATGGGCGATACGTCGATTTTTTTTTTTTGTCATTTATTCTAAATTTAAAACTAGAGACTTCAAATTTTGCATGAGTGTGTAAAAAAAGTAAGATTAAAGTAGAATTTTGTATTTTTTTTTTTTTAAATTGAACCACCCCTTCATCCAATTAAAATCAGCCAGATTATTTACTCTACTAGTTTTCCGGGCGTACTCTACTAGTTGCGTGCTTCTGAAGCATTTTCAAGCATTTGGATGTCTATCCAACTGGAACTAAGCTGAATTTTGTGGACAGTTGGTGACATTGGAAACCATGGATATATATAATAAGAAAAAGTTTGTCCACAAAGAGTTCGAAACTTTTCTGGGTTGATGTAGTATTCACACGAGATTGCTATCAATATGAAATGAAAATTATTTAAAATGAATTCGTCGAATTTCGTAATTGATGCTAAGAGTTTAGTATCTGCAAAGACTCTTCTAGCCGTGTTTGCATCATTACTATTACCGCTCCCATTCTGTTTCGGCATGCTAATTTGTAAACCCATTTATATCCATATTCTTTGCTGAATTTCATTTTTTCGCGAGCAATTTTTTAATTTCAATTTCAATTCGATATGATATGTTCAAGGTAAATACGAAAAATCGAATCCAGGCATGCAGCGGACTTACACCACACTTTAAGGCTGAGGTCTAAAAACTTTAGAATTAAAATCATAAGCTTCTTTGGATTCACAGCACATATTGCGCAAGATTGACTTGATTTTGTTCCCGTTATAACGTTTAAAACTTTTCCATCAATTAATGTCAAATTTGCCTGATAACTAATTTTTGATTTTGAAACAGGAACTTTTCCAAGCTTTCTACTTCTATAACTAAACTTTTCTTTTTAGTTAAGCTTTTGGCATTACTCTCTTTTGCATATTAAATTTTTAATGATCTGCAAAACCTTACTGATTATGGAGCTCTATTTATCCATATAACACGTTGAAATGTATCCAGTAGTTTTAAAGGAATAACAGTTATGACTAAAAGCGATTGGGTCTAAGGAATCAGGCTCATCTGACCTAAAGTACTTTGACCTGTTGACCCATCAAATCCATAGCTTATTACTAGTGTGCAATGATAAATATGTTCAATTTGTTCTAAAACTTCCTTTTGCAGAGTCAATGACCGTTCCGCCGTATGGTTTAACAGGTTCTGTAGAGAAACCTTTGCCACAGTTTCTGTAATATTAATTCCAGAGTGCCTGTACTTTAATTGCGACTTTCGTATCTCATCGTATGCAGGATATATATCGCAGCCATGGCATTTGTTTAATTGTTTTATGTTAATGTATTGTTGTTTCTCCACTAGAAAGGCTAATTCTTCATCATTGGTGTTGGGAACCTGTCCAATCCGTTTCTCTAATCTATGTCCTTCAGTTTTCATCTCTGCCATGGCTTGTTTTAAAATGCCGGCAACTTCATTTTCTTTTGTTTTTTTTTCCCCCAAAAGCAGAGACTGCATGTAAAAGTAAGGGTGTGAATAAATTATGCTATAAGGCAAGTTCTGAAGCCAATTTTGTTTGTAATCGAGGCCCTGCCTCTGTATTACTTACTTTTGGACGGCCAACCTTAGAGAATGATGGGCTTGCAGTACTTTCCTCATCAAGTACAACCAACAAATTTTTCGAAAGCCACTCTGAGTGCGAAATTTTAAATCTCGTAAAATTTCTCTGGTATTTAGGTGAACACCGTTTTACATGATTGACAAAATTTTATATGTACATACTGATTAATATAAGACGTGTTTAAATCGTCTTTATTGATATCTGCGACAATATACGTTGTTAAGCTCAGTCTAGAAAACGAAATAAAGCTTTACAAAGCAATCCTGCAGCCAGTGTCGATTTATGGAATACAGTTGTGGCGAACTGCAGCTAAGTCTAACATTAACATCGAACAGAGATACCAAAACATTATACTACGTAAGATCACTGGCGCACCTTGGTATGCTTCTGACCTTCTTCACTTGAATATTCCGCGCAGGCTCAACAGAATTCACACTTTGGATCTGCCAAACCACACCTTATTAATTAATTAGCAGTAAGTTTTTTTTTCCTCCCAAATCGTATATCATCTTAAATCAAGTTAATATCATAAGTCATTCTGAAAAAAATGTCTTATTGTATTGACCTGCCATAAAAACTCATGGATTTATAAATAAGGTCGCTGAACATTTGCAATTGTTTATTTTTCTTTCATATTACAAACTATTAAAACTATTAAAGCGTATATTGCAGTCGAGCACAATCGATTTTATAATTCCTTCTTGCTAACATTCTGCTTTATGCCAGCTACTCCCGATGATCTGCAGAACTAACGGCGCTATTCCAAATGTCAAAATGCGCCACAGTTACCTTAGTATGAGTAGCTGAGAGAAACCTTTAAACGCTGGAAGCGCAACAACTTTAAGTGAAGCAGCGTTCAAAGAAATTAGCAAAAAAAAAAAAAAGGGAATAGTTGAAAAACGCGTGCCAACCAAAACTATTTTGCACGCTTTAAAACTTTTAATTTGTTAATTTATTTATTTAATTATTTTATTGAAAACCTTCTAAACAACAAAATGGTTAGTGCATTAAATAAAACACACATTTCATTTGCAAAATGGCGCTTTTGCTAATGAAACTTTAAAATATGCATGCTTCTATTTTTTTTTTTAATTTTCACCACTGATCCATTCACTGATTGCAGCGCGAAGTGATCTCCATACAAATTGGACAGGGTGGCATACAAATTGGTAACTCTTGCTGGGAGCTATATCTGCTCGAGCATGGTCTTAATCCAGATGGCACCATGAAAACGAAGGAGCAGTTGGAAGCTACCGGCAGTAGCAAAGGCACCGGTGATTCCGTAAATTCCAATAATGATGCAAACACGTTTTTCGCTGAAACCGGTTCCGGTAAGCATGTACCACGTTCAATATTTGTCGATCTGGAACCGACAGTTATTGACGATATACGCAATGGTCCACTGCGTGAACTCTATCATCCGGAGCAACTTATCTCCGGCAAAGAGGATGCTGCAAATAATTATGCACGCGGTCGTTATTCAATTGGCAAGGAAGTCATCGACAAGGTGACCTCGCGTCTGCAAAAGCTTTCCGAGCAATGTGATGGCCTACAGGGGTTTCTCATCTTTCACAGTTTGGGCGGCGGCACCGGTTCCGGTTTTACTTCGCTGCTGGTCGAACGTTTATCGAATGATTATAGCAAGAAGTGTAAATTGGATTTTGCTGTCTATCCATCACCAAAGGTATCAACGGCAGTGGTGGAGCCCTATAATGCACTGCTGACCACGCACTCAACGCTCGATCATTCCGATTGCGTTTTCATGGTGGACAATGAGGCCATCTATGGCATATGCAAGCAAAATTTGGGTGTTGATCGTCCGGATTATTTGAATTTAAATCGTTTAATTGCGCAGATTGTAAGCTCCACTACGGCTTCGTTGCGTTTCAGTGGCTCGATGAATGTCGATTTGAATGAGTTCCAAACGAATTTGGTACCCTTTCCGCGTATACACTTTCCATTGGTGGCCTATGCGCCGCTGGTTTCCTCGGCACGCGCTCTGCATGAACATCACGCCATCACAACGCTGACCAATGCCTGCTTTGAGGCATCGAATATGATGGTCAAATGTGATCCACGTAATGGCAAATATATGGCCTGCTGTATGCTCTATCGCGGTGATGTGGTGCCCAAGGATGTAAATGCTGCCGTTTCGGCAATCAAATCAAAGCGACATATACAATTTGTCGACTGGTGTCCCACCGGTTTTAAAATTGGCATTAACTACGAGAAACCGGCATTTGTGCCGGGTGGTGATCTGGCGGAGACTTCACGCGCTGTCTGTATGCTGTCGAATACAACAGCCATTGCGGTTGCATTTAATAATCTTGCATATAAATTTGATTTAATGTTCAAAAAACGCGCATTTGTGCATTGGTATGTTGGCGAGGGCATGGAGGAGGGCGAATTCAATGAGGCACGTGATGATCTTGCAACGCTTGAACGCGATTTCGAGGAGGTCGGCTTAGATGGTACTGCAGATGGCGAGGACGAATTTGAAGAGTATTAAGTGGGCAGCGTTTTTGAAAAATGTCTTCAAATATTTGAAATGGAATTCAAAATAAATGCAAAAATGCAATTTTAAAGTGTTTTTTTTTTATTATTATTATTGAATGGTGTTGTTGTTGGAGACTGTACCGCGTTTAAAGTAGCAGTTGGTAATAAGCCATGAAAAAGAAAGATAAAGTACCCCAAGACGTCAACTTCCAGGATTGACAGGAACGTATAGTTGAAATGGTAAGTCGTGTTAAGCGGAATCGTTGATCCGGAAATGTGATAGTTTGGTTCTAGCACAACGAGAAAGATGAGATATTGGTCTTTATGGCGACTAACTCTAAAAGTGGGCGGTACACGTCCATTAATGACAATGTAAAGCTTTCGTCCATTAGAAGTCTCCATATCGAGTTTATATTGAAATTTTATAAGTAGTAGTTCTAAGAATATATTTTTTGTGATCATCATTGCATTCTGTAGAGCTTACGGTCAATACAAAGTTCCCACGCCTTTATGCATTTAAGCAAATAACTCGGACTACTACGAATGGCATAAAGCTACACTAACACGTAAGCAAAACACTCCAGGCCCTTTGGTCCATAAGAAGTTGAAAACGACAGATACAGTAAATCTACAATTTGGTAGCGATTTTCTTCAAAATTAACTCTAGAAAACTTTGACAGAAATATCGAAAACAATGTTCTCATTTTTAAAACTGTCTGTTTGTGAGAAAGAGACTAAAAGGAGGCATCGTAGACCCCATAAAGTATTTATGTATATTATTGAACAGCGTGACAGTCGGAGTCGAGTCGTTCTTCACAATACTTCACACAGACACATATCAAAGCGCCTATTCCGCACACCTTTAAGCGATAGTCACTTACAAAAGTAACACACTCTTTTAGGTTTTAGAACTTCTTTTAGTTTATTTTGTTTATTTTATTGGTTCGAATATACCTCTGGACCGAAATTCATCCGTACTGGTGGATTTAAACCGAACCGGTAAACCGAATCAGTAATTTTTTTTTTTTTTTTGTTTCTTAAGTTGGCTGTCACTGTCATTGACATGCATGCCAAATTTGAACAGAATGCGATAATTAAATGTTGTGTTTCCAATGGAATAACGGCAACGGAATCATTCAAAATGTTACAAAAGTGTTTTAAGGACATAACTCTATCGAGAAGGCAAGTATTTGAGTAGCCTAAAGCATTCAGTGAGGGTCGTGAAAACTTAGAAAACTTGCCTCATGCAAGTCGTTCATCCACCTCTGTTAACGCCAAAAAATAGAAGTGATGGAAATTGTGCTCGAAAATCGTCGTGTTGGCATTAGAAAGATAGCAGAGACACTCAACATCAGTTATGGATCAACTCAACACATTTTGGTTGATGTTTTGGGTGTTTGGAAACGCATCGCCGCCAGAGTCGTACCAAAAGAACTGAATTGTTTGCATTTTTTGCACATTATAGCTTGATTTTGACGGAGTTTTTGGCCAAAACATGAAACAAAAGCCATTGCACAACCACCGTATTCACCATATTTGGCACCCTGTGATTTTTTCTGTTTTCGAAACTTAAATATCCGCTCCGGCGAACGCGTCATGAGTCGATTGAGGACATCAAACAAAAAATTCGCTAATGGAGCTAAAGGCTATGAAGGCAATAATAAAGATTTGTATAAAAATGCATAAAAATTTTGATCAATTTTGATCTGTGCACATTTCACTCAAACAAAGGTTTTTTTTTTACTTGTGTTTGTATATAAAACCAGTATCGCCAGGAACGGTTAACGTTCGGATCCCTAAATCCCTAATCGGTATACACGTTATAACGAATATTCACTTCCTTCAACATAACTATAAGCTCAACTACGCGAATGAAACAAATTATGGAACTTACTTAGACGTATACAACTTAAAATGTTAGGTTTCCACAACAAATAAGAGCATAAAACTTGCTTTCCGTTTTTGAAGGTTTTTTTTTTATATTTTTTATTACCTTTTTGTATTTTTATTCTTGTTTTTTGTTTTTCTTTTACTTATTTTCAGTGTATTTTTACTTTTTTTGTGTGTTCATTTGATTTATCTTAATTATTTTGCTAAGTTTTAATTTTTTTGTTTCCTTCTTTTTCAAAAACTTACTTAAATATTAAAAATATGCTGATGGCGCAAATAGTATAATAATAATAATAATCATTATCATTATTTGTTGTTATTATACTCAGTGTATACAAGTGTAAAATTACAATTTTTATAATTATGAGTGTTTGCGTGGTATTTTTTGTTTTGTTTTGTTTTAAAGTTTAAAGTTTTTGTGTGTATGTGTGTTTATGTGAGTGTACATATTTTTAAAGGCAAACACTACGCGTCAGTGAAAAATACAAAAAAAAAAAATAGAAATAGAAATATACAATTATGTAATTACATTAAATTTTAAAAGAAACAAAACTAGCGCAGCCAAATTTTGTTTATCAAGTGTATAAATTGTTGAAAATAATTTTTAAAAAAATTGAATATAAATTTGAAGTATAATAAACAATTAATAATAATAATAATAATAAAAAATATATGTGTGTATGTGTAATAATATTAATAATAATAAAAAGATTTTGTTTTTTGAATAATTTTAACGCGTTAGCCACTCAAAAGAAGGGCAAAAATGTATATAATATATATAACGACATTAATGGCAAATATGATTTACAATTTGTTTTTTTTTTTTTCTAAATTGGTATGATTTGTTGTTTTTGTTGTTGTTATTGATTTTTACTTCACTTAAAATGTTGATTGGTTGTTAATAGTTTTGTTGTTGTTTGATGTTTTTCTTCTTATTTTTGTTTTTGTAATTAAATATTTCTTGCTTAATATGGAACATTTGAGAATAGATAAGAGACACTCTCGCCATTATGTGTCCGTCTAACAGCCTCAGCAAACATCATTGACACATCAATGCACTGTGAGAAAGAGATACAAAATTAAAATAATAATAATAATAATTCGAGAAAAATAATAATTTATATTGTACTACATACTTGTATTTTGGGACAATCCCGCATATGACCATCCTGTGGTATGGTATTTGTCACAACAACCGCTTCAAAACAGGCATTATTAATGCGCGAAATCGCTGGACCCGAGAAAATGCCATGCGTCAAAATAGCGTAGACCTGTGTAAAATATATATATATTTTTTTTATTGTATATAAAAGTAATTTAGAGATTAAAACTATTTATTACAACAGTTCACAAACTTTCACTTACGACTATTTTAACCGTAATTTCTTACACGAGAAACATAATAATTTTATTACTGTTTGGATAATTCACCTAGATAACGGTATATTTGTGCATTTCCAGTAAACCAGCATACAGTGTATATGCCAAAACCGATCGAAACTTGAATTTAAAGTCCTAGCAGATCAAGATCAGACAAAAAATGCAAACATTATACAGGGCTTTGTAATAGGGACATAACAATTTTATATTTTAATACTAACCATAAACAGTGCGTAACGACGTAGTGTCCGGGGCACAGCTGCATGACAAGCAAGTGGTCACTACGAATCAGGCTCAATCAGCCAACAAAGTTAACTAAGACTCAATATAATGATAGATACACACAAAGCAACCGTCGAAGCAACGTGTTGCAGCAACGCAATATCAAAATTTATTGATATTGCTGGCAACGGTTGCGGTTGAGGATGTCGTAACGAAAATCAATGGGCGACACAGCTACGGTTGCTGTGTTCAACATGGCTGTGTTGCTGCAACGGTTGCCTCGTGTATCTAGCATAAGAGCTAGAACGTCGGAGGGCCATCCTAAAGCAAACGGGCAATGCGACAGAAAATTATGTCTTTTGTACCCTAGCCCGGATATGTTTAAGTTAATTTATCTAGAATCTTCTCGTGTCTCTTTAATGAAACGGAGAATATCCTTAGACGATGAGGTCTTTCTGATCTTATCAGATGTCTTAAAGGGTATATTCATCTGCTCAATTCTGAGCCTGGCCAAGGCCGTGCAATCGCAATGCAGATGCAAACTAATTTCGTCATTCTCTAGACAGATTCTGCACTCTGTTTCTGAGGAGAGACCTAGTTTATTTAGTTACTGAAATCTCAGTGAATGATTACCGATGTGGTAGCCCAAAAGCAAACTCAGGTCAGATATATAATTTTTGGGTATATAGAACGAGTATTCAGTACCAATATGGCAGTGCTTTTAAAACGATCTACTATGTAAGGCTTTGACTTAGTCCACAAATAGGTTCTGGACCTATAAAGGAAGTTGCCGAACCAGCCCTGGCTAGTTCAACAGCACTTTCGTTGGCCGCGATATCCTTATGGCCAGGTACCCAACAAATCGCGACTTTATGACCGATTGACAGTTGTTGGAGGATGTCGTAACATTGAAGAACCAGCCTCGAGGATAAATTTCAACAGATTTTTGCTCTAATAGCCGGTTATTTGAAAGGATGGTTATTTTGGCCACTTTAGGACTTTTATTAAAAAGATTTCGGGCGCAGACCTAAGATTAAAAATCCGTGGGCCAAGCACCTATGACAATAGCGATCCTGGTGTTAAGTCCATTTGCATTTGTATCATGGTGACGTTCACAAACAAACAACGTTTGGCAATTATCAAAAATTACTACCGGAATTCTGAGTCGTTGCTCATTTTGTTTTGTAAAATTTTTGAGTTCCTTTTGAAAAACCCTGCAGAACGCTTGCATTTTTCATGTGATATTGGTCTGCTAGTGCTTCAAATTGTTACAATCGGTTTTTCCAACACACTGGAGGCTGGTTTAAGTAAAATTATGTATCAAAAAAAAAAAAAAAAAAAAAAATACAAATATACCGTTATCTAGTTGAAATTTGTAAACTAGTATTATTTATAATATATGCGCATGCAGCAAACGCACCTTAGTAGCACCCGCTTCTACTAGTCTATCAGCAGCATGCACAATTGTGCCGCATGTATCAGCCATATCATCAACCAATATGGCAATTTTATCCTTAACATCACCCACAAGTACCATGGATGCAACCTCATTTGCCTTCTTGCGCTCTTTGTGTATCAGCGCGAATTCAACGTTCAAACGATCGGCAATGGATGTCACGCTGCACAGTAAAAAACAAGAGTTCAAACTAAATTTGTATTTCAAAATTATTATGTAAACACTTACCGTTTGGCGCCACCAGCATCTGGTGATACAATAATCGAGTTCTTCCATTCGGGAATGTTCTCTTTAATCCATTTCAGTACCGCTGGTTCTGCGTACAAATTATCCACGGGTATATCAAAGAAACCCTGTGTAAATGAAAGAAACATAATAAATTAGATTTGTATTTATTTATTTCCAATAAAATTCATATCATAAAATTCAAGTTCCGATACTTTTCTATCAAAAATATCACTTTTTCGCTATATATTCGTTTGTATTAATAATTACAAAATTTATTTCTTAAATTAGTAAGCCTTGAGAAAATCAATCAGTAAACTTCAAAATTTCCTATTTTTCGTTCATAAGTTTTTGGAAGTTGTTTGGAAAACATTAAGCTCTGTTCGGTCTTTATATTTTTATTTATTATTATTTAAAAAAAAAAAAAAAAAATCAAATATCAAAATTCTTTACGTATTTTTAACAAAATTTTCTGTAATTTTACGATAGTAACGTATATCGCCATCTCAATCGCGCTCGTAATAAAACAACTGCGAAAAAATGCCAAAAAAGCTTAATCCTGACGATATTAAAGAATTGGAGCTCTGGTTATACGATCAGAAGATCGTTTTAAACAATCGCACGCGTCGTGAGTTTTCTGACGTCCTTCCGGTGGCAAAACTGATTCAAAAGGTAAACCGAAAGTTAGTCAATTTGTACAATTATCCTGCGAGCAGCAGTTACGTCCTTAAACACAAGAATTGGGTGACATTCCATAGCTACGTATTAGAAAAATGTGGCTTGCAGCAATGCAAGTATGCATTGGAACAACTGGCACATGGTGAACCTGGTGCTATTGAGGGACTGCTTTTCGATATTATGATGTGGCAACGTGAATATGAAGCAAAACAAAGGGGACAAGGTCAAGTAGTTACGGATTCGTCTGCGCAAGAAATTGATAGCTCACAGGAGATCCCTTGCTGAATTATGCTCGCGAAGTCGTTATGGTGGAAGTGGGCCGGCCGGGTGAAAAATGGACGCAGCACGAAAGAGTTTCGCAAAGGATAGCCGAGTATGAACTTGACGAGTGGGTTGCACGCGAATGCAAGGAAAATGATACGTATCTATCCACTGTGCTATTGAGGGACTGCTTTTCGATATAATGATTGTGGCAATGTGTATATGAATCAAAACAAAGTCAAGTAGTTCCGGATTCATCTGCGCACGAAATTGATAGCTCACAGGAGATCCCTTGCTGAATTATGCTCGCGAAGTCGTTATGATGGAAGTGGGCCGGCCGGGTGAAAAATGGACGCAGCACGAAAGAGTTTCGCAAAGGATAGTCGAGTATGAACTTGACGAGGAAAAGGATACGTATCTATCCGCTGTGTGAAACAAATGATTGTCATTACCTGGTGCACACCGCCGTATAAATCGCATCTTGTCGAGAAGTTTTCAATGCGTTTTGCCGGCATGTCATTGCTTAATGCCATTCCTGATTTCCTACTGCCCACATCTATTGGATATTTGACGACACCATTGAAGCAACCTGTGCGCCAGAGTATACTTGCAAATTGTACTCTAGATTCTGCAACATCATTTTCTCATGCAATTGCTTAGCTATGTGCAGTTTATACCAAGTGAACCGGTAGTAGCTGATGATGAGGACGATGCAGCAACATGTACAGTCTGCTGAGCAAAAATCAATGTATCTGGAGAAACGAAGAATTGGCGAATGCACGCATCTCCGATTTGATTAAACAGCTGAGCGAATTATCGGTGAGTAATAAAATAAGGAAAATTTACATTACACCAGCACTGAGTAGGAGAGTATGGAATTGTTTAGTGGATCATGCTCAAAAAGGCAGTGGAAAATATAAACAATTACACATTTTTTTTTTTTTATACAATTATAGAATTTTCTTTTTGAGTTAAAATTCATTTCTCTTTATTTTTTTTACATAATTACAGAACCCGGAACGTCTATTTGAATTATAACCCAACTTTACCAATTAGAGGATCAGTGGAGCAAGTTGATTGAGTGTGAAAAAAAAACAGAGCGCAAAATGTTACAATAAATCAAAATTTTAGCTTAACTATAAATTGGTCATTTGTTTTTTTTTTTTACTTTCAAAAGAAGAAATGACAAAAAAATGAGACTAATTGATTTTTAATACTTATCAATTAAGTATTTAATACTTTAAAAGCAAATGATGTCGAGTTCTCGCGTTCTATGTTTATATTATACCCTAGCCTAGCCAGTGCATGAAAAAAGCAAAAAATAGCAGCAAAAATATTTCCTAGTGGACCAAAGCAAACTGACAATTTATTGAAACATAAAAATTAAGGCTTACTATTCAAGTATAACAAAAAAAGAACATTTTAACAAATTCAGTTTAGAATATATGCATTCTATACGTTCAGGTATCCATAATCGTCACTGCGCTTGCAACAAGCTTAAGAGTGGGGCATGGAAAGTCTCATCATTCGCAAGAATACAGTTTTCTAATTGAATTTAATTTTTCAAATTACAAAGTAAAGATTTAACTTAAACTTATCTATGCACTTTAATTATTACTAGCCGATTCAATCGACCGCAATCTAGAAATGATTTTGTATATTTACGCGTTTGTTCTTATTGCTACTTCAAAGCGAGGCAGTCACCAAAATAATAGCGAAGCGCAAACAAAATAAAACACGTATTCTTCTTTCTCTTTCACGCTCCCAGAGTTTTATGATTTTGTGCTAGATAACAAAAGTTTAACTCTTTACTAAAGTTATTTTAATTGTTCTGTAGTTATAGATTTCAATGTGGTAAATAAAGAAACTGTTACCGCAAGGATAAAACAATAACAAATTTTCTCTTGCAAGTTAACAAATTGTCATCACATGTAAAAACTTCAACGTGACACAGAGTGCGCTTGCAGTAAGTATTCTCCTTCAAAAATTATATCAACGAAATGTTCTCAAATTAATAAAACTTCATAACGAATATTAATGAAGTTTTTTGCTTCTGAAATTGCATATTAATAATGCTTTGATTTAGCACACAACTACGATTTTCAAGTCGATTTAGTTGCGATCAAGAAAACGCTTTTAGGTGCAAAATATAATATCAACTTCCTAATAATGGTTCTAAATTAATGTTAAGCTTTAACTGCAGCTTGCCATGGGGCCATGGTCAACACAACCAGTGATAATCAATCTTGTCTAGCTTTTGTCCGGTACGCATTTGTCTACCAATATTATAACGTACAGGTATCCAGAGTTGGTCAATGAAAACAAATATTAACTAATTTGACAACTGAAAAATGCGTTCAGATATCCATAATCGTCACTGAGCTTACAAGAAGCTTACGAGTGGTGCATGGAAAGTCTCATCATTCGCAAGAATATTGTTTTCAAATAAAATTTCATTTTTAAAATTACAAAGTAAAGATTTAACTTATGAACGCACTTTAATATATATAGAGAAACTCTCGAAAACTTTTCTGCAGCTTAACTGCATTACATTCTGTTTTTGTTTCAAGTCACTGTCCAGACAAAAAATATCTTGTTGAAAAAAATTTTGAAGAAACAAAAAAAAAATTGTGTTACTTTTATATGAAATTTTTCTTTTCTGAAGCATTTTTGGTCATGTGAATACTGTGCTTAAAAAGGAAACGTAAACTCCGACTGCAACAACAGCCTAAAAATATGCTACACTTTAAATTTTATGCATACTTTCATTGAGTGCTTTTTAAAATATTTTATATCTTCGATTCGCAGATGCCATAGATAAATAGTACATTCTTTAGCAATCCCACAATTAAGACTAATCTAAAGATAACTCATATGTTAAAATATATCAAGCCGTTTAGGCTACATACTGTGCTAAAGAATATACAAGCATGCGTACATACATTCAAAAAAACATAACCGCAGTTTATTTTAAGGAGGTGTTGCTATGTACGAGTATTTTGACAACGTTTCCAAATGGGCACACACACAATTTCCGCAGGTAGAATATTCCGCAGGCGACTAGTTTGAGTCAGCGCTATATCGCACTGTAAACCAATGCTTGTACCTCCTTATGTGATAGCTCAAAAGGTGTCAGAGTGCAAGCTAAACTGGAAGCGAGTGCAAGCGAGAAAGCGAGAACGAAACGAGAAAGCAGTTTCGAAACTGCTTCCAAACTTAAATTCAAATATCTACAAGTGAGAGGACGACGTAAATAGAGGCTCGGGTATTAAATGTTCATTCTTGACAAGTTTCAAAAAACAATTGAAGAAAAAATTAAGATATATAAAGGCTTCGAAACTAATTTAAAAGATGAAACAATTTTACTCAATTTTAATAAAAAAAAAAATAAAAAAAACATTTGTTCTTCAACATGATGCACACATGGGTTGATTAACTATACCCAATAGTTTAGTTGTGGTTGCAATAGTCGACACGGTCGCATAGCTAGTTAATTGGAACAATAATGGCTCATTTTGATACCATATGGATCGCTTTTAAACAGCTTCATGGAACTATTGAAATCACTTCGCCTGAACTATGAACTTCAAAACCTCAATTTTAGATATCTCTGTTAGATACTTTATCAACATATGGTGTATCTACTACTAATGTGTGCTAGTTAACAAGTTTAAAGCTACTAAAGTTATTTTAATTTTTCTGTAGTTATAGATTTCAATGTGGTAAATAAAGAAACTGTTACCGCAAGGATAGAACAAAAACAAATTTTCTCTTGCAAGTTAACAAATTGTCATCACATGTAAAAACTTCAACGTGACACAGAGTGCGCTTGCAGTAAGTATTCTCCTTCAAAAATTATATCAACGAAATGTTCTCAAATTAATAAAACTTCATAACGAATATTAATGAAGTTTTTTGCTTCTGAAATTGCATATTAATAATGCTTTGATTTAGCACACAACTACGATTTTCAAGTCGATTTAGTTGCGATCAAGAAAACGCTTTTAGGTGCAAAATATAATATCAGCTTCTTAATAATGGTTCTGCTTCAAATGCATTTGCTACCCATTAGTCTCTCAATATTCTTGTATTCATTAAGGTATCCCGAGTTGATCGATGAAAACAAATTTTAACTAATTAAATTTGACAACCGAAAAATGCAGTCAGATATCCATAATCGTCACTGAGCTTACAAGAAGCTTACGAGTGGTGCATGGAAAGTCTCATCATTCGCAAGAATATAGTTTTCAAATTAAATTTCATTTTTAAAATTACAAAGTAAAGATTTAAGTTAAACTTATCTATGCACATTAACATTCACTAGTATGTATGGGCAGCGGTCGACTCAATCGATCGCAATCTAGAAATAATTTTGTATACTATTGCTATATCAACGCGCGCCAGTCACAACAACTAAGTACAAAGAAAGAGATAGTCACCAAAATAATAGTGAAGCGCCGACAAATAAAATACGTAATCTCTTTCGCACACGCCGAATTTTATCAACTTTTAATCAACTGGCTGCACGCTATTGTTTAATATTTGTGAGTGTGCACGTTTGAATTTCATGTAAGGCATATGTGTGTTTGGTTCGTTGTGTAAGTGACGATTGTTAAAGCCATTTCGCATAAAATATTCAGCCGATTTTGTTAAAATTTAGATAGTGCACATATTGAATACCATTCAAATTGAATATTTTTTGTCAAAATCTGCTGTACACTGTGTGCGTAGCAGCCATCACAATAAATTAGCCAACGATTTGCTTTCATTATCTGCCTCTCTAATATCATCCCGCACAGACATGACCATTTAAGGCAAACACATGATCGCTAGACGATTTTGTAACTATCAGCTTTTTATCGTCTACTCAAAGCAGCTAGGCTGCAATTTCTTTGCCGTTTTTTAGAACTTTATGACGTACGAAAGTAAGTAGACGTGGTTAAAATGTTTGCGCTGTGTTTGTTTTAAATTAATTAAATAAATGCGTTAATTTAATCTTCATAATAGTCTATGTGTTATTCTGATATATGAGCTATATTATTGTAAAGTTTCATTAAAATCCATTCAGTAGTTTTTGTCTGAAAAAGTAACAAACATCCACACATCCATACAAACTTTCGCATTTATAATATTAGTAGGATGTACAAATAGTAGCTTTATGCTGAAGTAAACCAATCTAAACAACGTTGCCTAGTTTATGTCAATTTTTAGTGCAAAAAAATCTACATTATATTTATCTTTTGAGTATTACTGTGTACGGTTTTGAAACACTAGCGTTTTTTTACTTGTTTGATAATTCAGTTAAAAATACAATAAATATAATGAAATTGCTTTGGTTTATATACCTTGCAAGTTATTAGGTTTAATTAATTTGATTCCTAATTTAGAACGGACCGACTAAACATTTAAAACTTTTATTGTAGAGAGCTCAGTTAGTTGCTTTAAATATGTGTTCTCCTATTAATGTGTGCTAGTTAACTCTTAAGTTCAACTCTTTACTAAAGCAATTTTAATTTTTCTGTAGTTATAGATTTCAATGTGGTAAATAAAGAAACTGTTACCGCAAGGATAAAACAATAACAAATTTTCTCTTGCAAGTTAACAAATTGTCATCACATGTAAAAACTTCAACGTGACACAGAGTGCGCTTGCAGTAAATATTCTTCTTCAAAAATTATATCAACGAAATGTTCTCAAATTAATAAAACTTCATAACGAATATTAATGAAGTTTTTTGCTTCTGAAATTGCATATTAATAATGCTTTGATTTAGCACACAACTACGATTTTCAAGTCGATTTAGTTGCGATCAAGAAAACGCTTTTAGGTGCAAAATATAATATCGACTTCCTAATAGGGGTTCTCACAACTAATGTTCTGCTGCCGTGTACTTTTCTAAAATAATATGGCCAATTATACGCTTCGCATTTACCACTCAATAACATGATTCCCTAAGTGTTCTCAGAAGGGTACATGTTGTTCTGCACTGCACCAGCGTTTCGCTCACTAGGGTTTGTTAGTCTTAACGATTTAGCTAACTACTACTCGTTAGTTCTTAGCTAGTGAAATAGTTTGCAGCGCGGCACAATTTAAAATATTAACAATAAAGTCTAACGAATTGACTAACTAATGATCGTTAGCGCTTAGCTAGCGAAAAGGTTTCCGCATAATTCAATTAGTCTGTAGCTGTGGAACAAGATAATTCCTGGTATCGATGGGCCACTTGTTTGTAGCATGCTACAGAAAGTCCATACTTATTATATATTATACTCGTATAGCGTGAGTTTTCATTTGATATTTTCAATACTATTTCTTCAAAAAATGTTTCAAAATAAAAAACACTTTCTCATAAACTTACTTGAATCTGTGATGCATGTAAATCCATGGTGATAATGTGATCTGCACCGGCCACTGATAGCATATTTGCGACCAATTTCGCCGAGATTGGAGCACGACTCTGTTTTATGAAAAAATACATAGAGAATAAAAAAAAATTTGAGAACATAAATTAGTTAATTTTTGGGAAAAAAAACATTTTCAAACAAAAAGTTATAGTTAAAATATAGACAATAAAAGACAATGGACAAAATGACTAATTCAGATGATAATAATACTAAATATACAACAGTACACTGTACATACATACTTGTATGTACAAACAATAGATAGTGTGTGCAACAATAAACCCATGTTCAATTAATTTTCAGTGTACATTTTCCACAAATAAAAAAAAAACAAAATCATAATAATAATAATAATAATACAATACGAAAAATACAACGTAGCTAAAATCAAATAGAGAGATTTTTTTTTTGTTAAATTTGCAAAGTGCACAAAATAAACTTAAAACTTAAACTAAAAACATAAACTAATAAATGTCGCATTTTGAAATACTATATACGAGTATATTTTGTATTTTCAATGTTTTATGAGAAGTTTAAATATTAAAAGACAATAAATAACAAAATAAAACTAAAAACTTAAAGCATGCACAACAAATTGTAAAAGACTTAAATTTTTGGACTAAGCATTTTTCTGGGTGTGACTTATTAGTCGGGAAGATTCAACACATTTTTTTCGTTCCAGATAACTCAAAGACAAACTTAAAGAACAAAATTTTGCAAAAAATTTTCAAAACCAAAAGTGTTTTATATACGAAAAAAATAGTTTTTTTTGCAGTGAAGCTAAGGTCAGACTTTGATACATATTTGTATGGAAACGGACAACAGGGTGTGCATGTTTGCGCAAATGTTGTTACGCGTTTGAACGTTTGTTCTTGCAAACAAATTGCAAGCGCAAACGCAGCCAAATTTTAAATGTCTATGGCTCAAAAATAATAATAACAAAGCCAAATGAGCTATCCTGTTGAGCGTTTTTATGCAACTATTTAAACGTCTGACCTTAGCTTAAATACTTTGTCGTAGAATTTTTAATGCAAATACGTTTGTATTTTGTTTAAAGCAAGAAAGAGAGAGAGAGAGAGATTGAGAATAGGGCAGATGTTGTTGTTAAGTAGTAGAAATTAAATAAACTGTTGAGAGATGTAGAGATTTATATAGTATGTCAGTAAAGCGTTTAATTTTTATTTTATATATATATATATATATATATATATATATATATATATATATATATATATATATATATTTTATATATTTTATAGATCGCTGCAGTTTGATGCTAATTTATATTTTGTATTTTTTTTTTTTTCTTTTGTTTATTAACTTCGAACTTCGACTACTCACAGTATATTGCTTGGCTGAAAACTCCTAAATCAGAGAGAGAGAGAGAGAGAGAGTTTTTTTTTTTTTTTTTTTTTTTGTAAAAAAAAGAAAAGAAAAAGAAGAAACGAAAATTTGAGAGTAATATTCAAGATAAATTATAAAACAAAAACAAAAATTGTTTCAAAAAGTAAAATTATAAAATGGTTTTACAGATTGTTAGGGAAATAATAGGATACAACATATGCATGGATTGTATTTATTACAATGGAATTTGGATTTGTGATAAAGGCAAGGCCAAGAAAACTGTGTATTCATCGAAAAAAAAATATTTAAAAAAAAAAAACTCATATTTCTGTGAATCTGTAACTCGGTGCTGTAAAATGTTTAGACTTTTTTTGTTAATTTTTTTTTTTATAGTTTTGTTAGACAAAAAAAAAAAAAAACTTTAAGAAAAATATACATTAATAAATAAACAATTTTGTGAAACTTGTCTAATGCAGTATTATGAAAACGTTGCAGTGTTAGAATTTCAATTATTGTAAAGCAGAACATGTCTACTGGATTTAAAGAATTTCATAGTTATAAACAAATGCAATATGTCGCGTCAATAAATTTCTGCTGAATTTGTATTTCAAGTAAATATATCAATTGCATTTCATACGAAATATGGAACTACTACATGAATGCATTCAGTTCTCAAGTGCGCATTTTCCCATTTAATACTTATGTCAAATTCAATTTGAAGTAGTTTGTATATATGTAAGTATGAAAAAGTGTATGGTGTAAATTAAAGTTAGCAGAAATTGCAGTTTCTTGAAGATATGTACGAGTATATGTACTAAATGTGTTTAATCATAGAACTTTGAACTTGCAAAGATACGCAGTTAATTGCTTACTTTGAGTATTTTTTTTTATACCATTCACACATGTAGTGTGAAATGTTAGTATTATAAGTTTGTCTGAAAGTTTGTAACGCATTAAAAGATGCATCGTAGACCCCATAAAGTATATATATTCTTGAACAGCTCGACGAGACCAGTCGATCTAGCCATAACCGTCTGTTTGTCCGTCCGCCCGTTTGTCTGCCTGTACGTTGTTGCGCATTTTTTTGGGCACCATTTTTTATGCTATCCAGTTTAAATTTGGCACTTACACTTCTTTTTACTGCAGTTTAATAGAATTGCAAGATTGATTCGCCACGCCCACTTTTTGGGGTAGACCCCGTACAAACCCACGACCCACTTTTGACTTTATATGAAAAACTTTTTTATTGTAGTCAATATCTACTTAATAATTGATATGGTAACTTTTAGTGAACGGATGCTTGACATATACATTATTGGGTGGGATCCGCCCACTATTTGGGGTAGCTCCCATGTTTTTGTATGAAAACTTCTTTATAAAAGTCAATATTCTGTTGAAATGCAATGTGATGCATTTGTATGGTCAACCGCCTAACATACATAGACTAACGGGCGCAGCGGCCCACCCACTTTTTGGGGTAGTCCCCATACAAATCCAACGTGCAATTTTGTGATTTTTTTTTTAAATTCTTCATTTAATTCATAAATATTAGCTTGAAATTTGATTTGGTGGATTTTAGTGAACATTGCACTTCATTCACATCTACTAGTGGGCATGTACCGCTCACTTTTTGGGGTAGTCCCTATTCAAACCACACTTTTATGTTTTGCAATACTATTTAAAATTTCGTGTGAATGGTATTTATTTCAGACTTTTCCCCAGCGATCATAGTATATGTAGGTGACAAATTATAGTTTACCAGCTATTTATATGAAGTAATCTGCTATGTGCAGTAGCGTAGATGAGAACGAATAATCAAGTGCTTCATAACCTCAAAATGTCGCTAAATTCCGTCATGCGTAATTGAGCCCCCATGGAACGCTTTTTTTTCTAATCTATATGAAATAGACGAATGTTTCTGCACCTCTTTTTTTTTGTTTACGACAAAACATCCCCCCACACTTCTATGTATATCAAAAAACTAACTACGCCACTGAACGTAAGTGTTGCCATTCTTTACCAATCGGTCTGTTTCTTTGCATTTTACTACTTTGAAAGAACCGGCCAGATCTGATATAAAGCATTATACTCATAAATTACAGCGCTTTTTCGAATTGCCATATGCAAAAAAGTTTATTATTGAGAGTTTTGCTTGTAGAAATTTGGCCGGATATTACAGACTAAACTACAATAGTATAAATAAAGCATCAACCGATACAAAACTAAGAGGAATTTTTATATATTCCGACCTAACAACTTCAAATCAAATGTGAATAACTCTAATTTCCACAATTATTACGTTTTCTCTTCGTTTAAATTTATTAGTTACAATTACACCTTTTCGAACTCGGAAATGACTTGGAAACTTCTCTTCATATCATGGCAGAATGTGAAGTAATAAGCAGAAGTAGACTTCAATTATTTGGGCAGTTACTTTGTCGCTGAAGAACAACTGAAGATGTTAGATCATAGGGCAATACTAGATAGATTTATTCGACAAGTTGGAATAGAGCAGGACATCTTAGTAAGTAGGACAAAAACAATAGATCTCTCTAGGTCGCGGATTTAAAATTATGGCCTATAATAATAATAATGCGAAATGTTGTTGACACGTTATAGAAGAGTTTTCATTGTCATTTTAGATGAGCAAAACGAAAATTTAAACCAATATATGATAGAATTAAAATTTCTAATCAAAATCAACATGCTCTGCTAGCTTCATAAAAAGTTAGCAGAGCATTATTATTGAAATATGACATTAGATAATTGAAATATGAAATTACAATGAACCATTGGTCAGGGAGATATTGTTCTCGTTTCGTTTAAAAGTTAAATAATTTTTTTTTTTTATTTCGTGCAGAAATATGTTTTTTTTTTAAATTTATGAACATAAACTTAAAATTTTGTAGGTCATTTAATAGTTTTTAATTTTTCACATAAGACAATATTTTTTCTGTTCATTTTAAAAGATTGTTTTCGCAGTAATATTTTAAAACATTTAGGGTATTCAGGATGTTACAGTGTATTTGTGCATTTACGCACATGTATGAAATATATGCAAAAGGAACGATAAAATGTACTGTCAAAATATACGCTTGATAGTCTATTAGAACTCTAGTTCATTTAGTAGCTCACATTCAAGTAAAAACGTATAAAATAGTTTACAAAAATACATAATTATCAGCTCGAAGAGTAGAGCTGAAAGAAATAGTTCCGTCGTACTAATATCTTCACCTATTTTTATTTATATAGTAGCGTCAGAACATATGTAACATGTGCAGTGAGACAAACTGCAACGGCTTACTTGCCTTGAAATAGACAGAGGACTGGTTCGTTCGTCAACTTCCTTCATAGGTCCGGAGCCTTTTTGCGGACTTAGCTGGACTAAGTATAAATCTTTCATAGTAGATCGGTTTAAAAGCACTGCCTACCGGTACTGGATACAATATCTTACGGCCATCTCAATAGATCTGACCTGAGGTTGCTTTTGGGCTACCTCATCGGCAATCATTCACTGAGATATCATCACTTAAATAAACTAGGTCTCTACTCAGAAACAGAGTGCAGACTCTGTATAGAGGATGACGAAACTAGTTTACATCTGCTTTGCGATTGCCCGGCTCAGAATTGAGCAGATGAATAGACCCTTTATTGCATCTGATAAGATCAGAAACACCTCGTCGTCTAAGGATATTCTCGGTTTCATTAAAGAAACACCAGAAGATTCTAGATAAAATAACTTAACCATAACCGCGCTGGTGTACAAAAGACATAATTTTCTGTCGCAGTGCACGTTTGCTTTAGCATGGCCCTCCGATGTTCTAGCTCTGATATTGAGTATTAGTTAGCTTTATTGGCTGATTGAGGCTGATTCGTCACGCACTCGTTATATGGTTTATGTTTAAAGAAGCAGAAAAAGTATAAACGACAATACCGAACTGTGTGCGCTCAAATTGACTGTGATTCGTGTATAATACGTACTATTTTATACTGAATTTCAGACTTGTGTTCAGTCAAGTTTTTCTTTTCTATTGGTTGATATTTGGCGCGCATTACATGCCTTTGTGTACACGTACATTGATCTGGAAATTTTGCATGATAACAAAATGAAATATTATACCAGCGCGAATTTCGAACAATGAGAGATACTATGTAGTCGTGAATACCCTAACACCCTAAGTTAAATGCATATATGTATGTACAATAATTCTTCTTTATATGTCAGCATAAAGAAATCTACTACATTAGAGGTATGTATACCAGTTTATTTAAATATTACGTATATTATTGTATTTTCTGTATACCTATTTATTTATTTTATTATTATTTATTTTAAATTGAATCAATACTCTTTTATCAATGACGTCGACAAATGAAAGTTCAATGCATTTTCTATGCTAAAACTTTGAACCCAACCGTGCTGATATAGAAAATCAAAAACTGTTGCAACTTATCAGCTGATAACATGGATTGCAATGCAGCAAAGCAATCCATTATTTGACCTCCAAAAAATCGCGCATTATGCTTATCAATCATATTGATTATTTACAATAATCTGAGCCCCAAGCATGACTTGTAAATGCATAAACAAAAATATGAAAATATTTTCGATTGATTGAAGCGCATTGACGTCAAGTTGAAATACGACTGGATTATTACAATATTATTGAAATGCGTTCGTTATCTATGGAAAGTTCTTAAATAATTAAAAAAAAAAAAAAATTAAAATTGTTGAAATTACAAAATTCAAAATTGCTTTGTGCCTTTGAGTACTTTCAAATAAATTAAATTAAAATTAAATAAATTAAATAATGTGCTTTTGTTTTACTAATTGAAATGAGTAATTATTAATGCAGACAATGTCAAACACACACACACACACACAGACAAAAATTATAAATATAGCTACAATAAGAACATGAGACATTTAAATTAAAAACTAATGTTAATTATGTTTAATTAATTAAATTTATTTAATTCAATTTTTGTTTTGTTTTATTGTTGCAATGAAGCGCTGCCGTAGCAGAAAAAAAAATTGTGGAAAACTGAAATTTTTTATTCAAATTTTTTTAATTTTATAAATTTTTTTTTTGTTTGCGGTTGTAATTTGCCAAAAATTTTAATTTAATTTTCTTAATTATATAGCTACGCGTATTTCTGTGCAGTTCATTGCAGTTTACTATTGTTTTTTTTTCTGTAATTAGTTAATTCCGGCATGCAACAAAAAATTAAATATTAATTAATTTTTTTTTAATTATTTTAATTTGTTTTTATTTTTTTATTTTTTTTTTAATGAAAATTCCTTATTCCCTTTTTGATTTTGTATTTCGTGGTTAGCTGAAGGCCAATTGAATTTTTTTATATGAATGAAATTTAATTTTATAGATTTTTTTTTTATTTTTAAATTTTTCACCAAGTAAATTAATTAGAAAAAAAAAATAATATAGAATTCTTTGTAAATACCCTAAATTTCCAATCGTAGTTTTTCTTGGCAAGTTTCTTGCTCTCATCGCTCTCATCACTGCCAGACAACTGTGGTAAAAATAAAGAGAGAATCAAAAAGAGAGAGATAGTGTGGGAAGCAGGATTTGGAGACGGAGTTGGAAGCGCATGCGCGACAGGTTCAAATCGAAACGGAACGAGAAATAGTTCAATTGTACAAAGGATCACAAGAACAACAACAACGACAGCAAAAACGAGAGAGAGAGAGAGACACACACACACATTATAGCAGTAGAGCATATTAAAAATATATATATATAAGAGAAAAGAGAGAGAGAGAGAGAGAGAGTTAAAAAAATTATTAAAAATTATAATTAATTAAAATATGTTTTCTTAATTTTTTTTTTTTTTGAAACTTTTGTTCCACAAAATTTTCACTTTCGTTTCGTCAACACTTCTTTGCAACTTTAGGTATTTTTTGTTTGTTGTTGTTTTGAGCGGCAATAAAATATATAGAAATTATTACATTATTAATTACAAAAAAAATAAAAAAAATTGCAATTATAATTAAAAAAACAAAAAAATTAAATACACAAAAATGTAAAATATAAAGAAATTATAAAGAAAAACACACATTTACAGAGCAAGTTACTCATATAGTATATATATATATATATATATATATATATATATATATATATATATATATATATATATATATATATATATATATATATAGATTAAAAAGGTACAATCAACTTTAAAAAATGCCAAAAATTATCATCATTAACAACATGAGCATCATCATCATAATTATCATCAATACAACCATCAATCTCAACACAATTCCAAACAAATCGAAACAAATTTTGTTTCTTTTAGAAAACAACAGCTACTTAGGACATTGTAAGTAGTAGTTAAGTAGTAATTACTTAGTATATTTAGTTGAGTAGTTTAGTAAGTTAGTTTCTTGCATTGATTTCAAAATATTGCATGTTTTTTTTTTTTGTTTTTTATTTTATTTGTTTTATTGGTACGTGTGTGTAGTTTTGTTTTGGATTGGCATACCTTATCTTTTTTGTCTTGGCGGGCATAGGGGAAGCAAGGAATCACAGCTGTAACACGAGATGCTGACGCAATCTTGCAGGCGTTGATCATAATCAGCAGTTCCATAAGATTATCATTGATCTCGCCAGAGCCAGACTGCACGATGTAGACATCTTCGCCACGTACAGATTCGCCAATCTCGACACTGTAAAACAGAGACAGAGAGTGAGAGTGTGACAGAGTCAGAGCGTGAAAGAGAGAAAGAGTTAGAGAGAGAGTGATTTTGGGGGGAAAAAACACAAATGGGAGTACGACGAACAAAGTGTTATACTGCACTGTACTGTACTGTGTGTTAGAGATTGAACGATCAATCGTATGATAAACTGATACTTTTTTCAATCGTGACAACGATATTTGTGGCAGGTGTTTAAAGTTGATTTTTTTTTTTTTTTATTGTTTATTTTCATAAGTAAATATTTAAATAAGTTTATAATATAATAAAATATTGTATAATAAAACAAAAATTCAAGTACAGTTGCACTTGCATACATATGTCATAAAATTATACTTAGTATACTTATTGTCAAAGCAATACAATACCAATTCACATGTGTTTTTTATTAAAAATATTTATATATTTTATTAATATCAGCAATCATTTTTAAGAATTATTATATTTATATGGAAAATTTTACGTTATATGATCAGCTACTCTATAAAAAAAAATGCAATTGTATGTAGTCTATAGTGTATTATAAACAATTTTGGTAACAATATGTATATTAATGTTGTGTACCAGACTTTAAATCAATTCGGTTTATTATAGTCATGTTGTCCGACTATTTTATACAGACATACGTTGTACAAATAAAATTAATGGAAGCTGAATTAAAAATTATTAAAAATCCTGAAGATCTTAACCCAAACATTTAGATCATTTGCTAATAATTGCGAAGAGAGCTGCATTTTTAGTTAGTTTACAATTTAATTAATTTCCATGGCGCCGTCGACTGCTTCTTCACTACGTTATATACATTTTGAAACTCAATATATACAATATAAGCCGGTAAACTGAAGTTAACCAATACATAAATTATAAATTTAATACTGCGTTCAGATATCCATAATCTACACTGAGCTTACAAAGCTTAAGAGTGGTGCATGGAAAGTCACATCATTCGCAAGAGCATAGTTTTATAATATTGTGCTTAGTGAGATGTCAAAAATATATATAGATACAGCGAAGTGAGAGTGATCGGCCACCACAGAAATTATATTCATATGCATGCTTCACTGTATAAGCGTAAAAAAAAAACAGTAAGCGTCAATACAAAACGAATATTAAACACTAAACTATGTTGCGCTACTTTGATATGTGCTACGAATCAAGTATTGAATTGCTCTATTAAACTACTTTATGCGCCTCCGTTCGTTGACTGCTGCGAGAGAGGGGAACAAAATGTTTCTTTTCTTTCTTTTTCTTTCTTTTTCTTTTTGTGTGATTGCTAACTGTTATTAACGCTTTTCAATTTCAAGCCCGAATTTTTAATCAATTTTAAAAAAATTTTTTATGCAAGTAAAAACCTTTCAAATTGTACAATGTTTTTAAAATAAAATCTCTTCTACAGGCATGAGTTGCGTTAAAGGCGACACATAAAATGCACTTGTCGTTTAATATACAGATTTTACAATGACAGTAACACTGCCTTAGCGTCTACAGAAAACCTCGATATACATACTAGAGTACAAACCGTCAAATTCTACATGCATATTTGGTCAAGAGCAGGGAAGAATAATGTGAAAGAATATATGTACATACTCAAGCATTTAGCTCGTTTACTCTCATTTGTTCTCACTACAACTTGAAGTCTGCGCAAGTATTTCACAGTGCTTGTTTTTGGTTTGTATGGTCAAAGCAATACATACTCAAACGAAAAGCAAGTCTATAAATGCCTTCTTTGCCTTTTCGAATACATTTCTTATATTTTTTAAAGGTACTAATATTTAAATTGAAGGCCATAAATTTAAAAGTTTGTATGTAGTTGACGTTGCAAAGCAAAGAAGAGTAAACTTTGAAATTCCAACCACGCGTTTAGACTGGTAGATCGGAAAACACATCATTTTTTATCTAGAGTATGTAAACCATTATCTAGATTGAAAAGCTTAAAGGGATGAAAAACTATATTATCTAGTCTAGTCTAGTACACTGCAAAACATCACACAACTAAATTTTATAAGTGGCAAACCATTAAAACGCAAACATTCGATTTGCAATCTATCAAAATATCGAACGATTTAATCAACTAATTACAAAAACTACAATGTCACATCTTAGCACTTGCAAATATTAAAATAAACCAACTACAACTTGTTGACTAAGCTTTTTTTATTTATAGAACACTATAGATAAGCAGTGTCGAGAGAGAAGCGTTAAAGTAAAAAACTTGTTTCAAAGTTAGCAACAGCAAATAAGATGAAGATTTATGTAAGCAAAGTAAGGGAATTTTTCCAGAACTCTATTAAAAAAAAAAAAAAACCAAAGGTCAATTTTTTTCTTAAAATTACCTAATAAAAAGCAAACCTACACATTATAATCATCATTTACGACCTTGACGCGATACCAACAAACTGCGTTGGAAAAATACTTTTTGTTTATCAATAAAGCCTAAAAGCAAATGAATTATTACAAAGTAAATACTCGTAGAAAGGTGTGGAGATACAGACAAAAAGCTGATGACTTTTTGGCATGTCAAAAATAAACTATAAAAAGAATTTTCATTTTTTTTTTTTTTTTTTTACCGAAACACGCAATGGGTTACGTGGTTCATCAATGGTATTTGTTTGATCGATAAATTAAACAATGCAAACTATAAAAGGAAATAACAAAATATTGTATATATCTATGTATGTATGTATGTAGGTGGATGATAGTTGTCTTTCATGCTCATAGAAAAGTTTTGACCTTTACCTAATGAAATTTTCAAGCGAAGAACCTTCAACACATGTGCTAAAAAGCATTTAAAACAAAATACACAACGAAATTGAAATCTGCTTAAATGTAGTGATAAGCCAGCCAAGTAGCGTAAAATTGTTTAAAACAATAGTATGTATATATATACATACATCCTCCAATCTGTCAGCTATATATACTCCCTAGTGCTATGTTCGAAATGATGTGGTGTTTCTAGTATGTATTATATGCTAGCTAACATTATCAGATTCGAAAGATAAAAATAAAACAAAAGAATTAAGGCGTTCAATATATGTATATATGCTCGATAGATAGATAAATAGATATAGTCTTTTATACGTACTATAAGATATGCGGCATCGTTATAGCATACTAAAACAGCTGCTTAGTTGCTGCTGCTAGCTATCGTGGCAATCAACGCTGCCAGCCATTGGCCGTAGTCGGCTGTCTGTATGTCTGTCAGCTGATCTGTCTGCCCCTTTGGCGTGCTGCCAACTTGACAAAATGTTGCCAGTCAGCATACGTTCGCCGGTTTCGGATTCGAAACACCACGTTTAAGAATGCCAACAATGCTTTTGGATTTCTGCTGCAGCGAAAGTGTTTTTCGTATAATTTTTGCCATTCTTGAGCCAAAGTCTATTTGCATTTGAGTTTTTTCTTTTTTATTTGTTTAGTTTAGTTTCTTAGGAGAATTGCATTTTCTGTATACATTAATTTCATGCAACGTGGGCTGTGTCTAAGATGGCCACGTCGTTTTCAATGTCCACGATAGACAACTGTCCGTTAGTCTTCTCGTAGACATTTAGAGGATGTAAGACGTGCCCCTTCCTCACAACAACTTTTCGTATTTACAGCAGCAAATATGATTCAGCTCGAAAAAAAATTACAAACAAAAATGATAGGCTCAAATCCATTAGACTATTTAATACCCTGCACTAATGCGTAGACCATAAGCATAAGCATATAAGTATTTTGATAATAGAGACTTACAAACTTTCAAGACAAATCACTAAATTCCTCTAGACTTCTTAGTATACATACAGACCTGTTCGGGTTTTAACTTTGGGGAAGATTTTGCGGAAGTATATTCAATAAATTGGTCCTCAAGTGAACAAGTGAAGAGCAAGTGAACTCAAATCGCAAAATCTTCCGGAAAATCAAAATCTTCCGGAAATCACTTCTCGAAAGTGAAAACCGGTAAAGGCCAGATAGACGAAGTATATGAAAATTATAAGCAATGAAAATAGATTTTATAAGCTTTTTGAATTAAACTTTTTCTAAGAACGGACTAAAAACTCCATCAAGAGTTTCTAAAAACATTTTATGTGTGTGTCTAAAATCTTTAAACAGCATAAGTTAGATAATTCTTTCAATATTTCTGATAAAATCTGTTTTCAGTCTTAAATGCATGCTACTAAAAGTATATCATAGTGCAATATTTTGCTTTGAATTGAAACAATTGAAACAATTTCCTGAACAGAAAGTATATCAATTGAATGGAATGCTGCATATTTTATGAAACTATGTGATTAATTTCAAGCATATAGTAATGGCATTTACAATTAAATGAAATACATAAGAAAGAGTGAGGAAATGGGCCACTGTTTTGGTAACCCTCCAAAAACAGAGAGTCTAGCTAACATGATTCATATACTGAATATTGTGGACATCAAAGGCTTTAACTGTCTTCATTTACAAAACGAAACAAACAAGATAGCGAGCTTTGTCTTGCTTTGTATGCGCTTCGCTATTATTTTGGTGACTGACAATTAGTGACTTAAAAATGATAGCGCAATTCGCGACATAGATTCTTGTCTTAAATCGGAAGACAAATAGGCAAGGTATAAGGAAGAAAAAAAGAAAGACGATTTATGACTTGCTGTTAATACGCTAGTTGTTGTTTATGAGTGGCGCTCGGTGAAATTGCAATAACAGCAAACGAAAAAGCGCAAAAATCTACAGTATTATCGCTAGGCCGATTGTGTCGACCGATATATGTAAATATAGCAAATATGTCTTTAAAATTTCTTTTATTTTTTGTTATATCACGCACAATTACTGTTAAAATTACTCTCATTTTCTGTTAAATACAATTTTCTGTTAAAATCACTTCCTTTTCTGTTAAATCAGTGCTATTTCTGTTAATGTAAACAGTGACAAATACCATTAACAGAAATATATATATTGTGAATTTTACAGAATTTGCATTGATTTAACATAAATAGCAGTCATTTACAATAGCAGTTATTACTTTCATTGAAAAACAAGAAAGAATGCTGTAATCGTGTGTGATCAAATATGAGGTGACCTAAAAAAGTCTTTATTTACAAAATTTTATCTGGGCCATATTGTAAGGTGATACGATTTGACCAAATGTGGGATACATTATTAATATTTTTGTTATATGGATACACACAAAAAAAATGTGGTACCTGCATAATTAACTATGTGAAAATGAAAATAAATGCGTGTAAAACTGCGAAATAAGGAAAGGGTTTGTCTGGAAGCTGTGTATATCTTTTAGTGAGCTTGGATCTTTCTTTTTATACACTTTAAAAATAACATAGTCATAATTATAAGAATCTATATCTTACAGTCTCCGAGATCTTGACGTTCATGCAGAGCTTCCGACGGATATGTGAAAAATCGACTCTTCTTTATATGCTGATCAAGTATATACACACTTTATACGTTCTGCCACGCCTACTATTGGCTGTTACATGTATTTACACTAACATAATATACCCTATAATCTTATGAGTACAGAATATAACAACAAAATTACAAATATGCCTACAAAAGAATGCCGAGTCATAACGAAGCTTTCAGCTGTCATTGTCAGGTCATTTGGCTCAAAAGCATACATAATTGACAATTAAATAAATCAAAACAATAAATTAATTAAATATATAAAACATAATTTGGCGCAACATTTCAGAAAAACAACAATTGTGCTGATGTAATATACAGGGTGGCGCAGAAGTAAACACCCGTTTTCCAAAAGCTATCAGGGTTGTGATGAATTTCGAGTACACAGTTTCGATTTAACTTTAAATCGAAATGTTTCAAAAAAAAAAATTCTATTAAATTTGCGAAACAGAATACCAAAAAAAAAATAAAATGCCATCGAAATGGGATTAAAAATGAAATACCTCACAGACCAGAAAGCTTTTGCAAATTATGTGATTACTTTTGTGCCACCTTGTACAGACAAATACAAAAAAAATCTTATCAATTAAGTTTCATTATTTCAATGTGTTGAGTACACCTAATCAGTAGAAAGACGAAGAAAGTTCAATTTGTTTTTACTCTTCTACACTTCTTTAAATAATATTTGGGTTTCTCTCTCTCTCTCTCTCTCTCTCTCTCTCTCTCTTCTTTTCTAACAGCCGTTAATTAAATTAACCTTCAATTATTACGAGCAAATAACGGTAAACTACATGTAAAAGAAAAGTAAAGAAAATAACAACAAAATACTTGCAAAAGCATTAAATAAGTCAATTTGTGGTCATCGTCTTCTTCAACTTTGTTGTAACAGCTGTTGCTATTGTTGTTGTTGTTGTTTTGGCTTTGATTTTGTTGCTGCTTTTATTGTATCTTTTTTTTCATCTTCTTCTTGACACTTGCGCGCCTAATTGTTTTGCTAGTACATATTTACCGTTTAGTGTCAAATTGGAATTTAACAGGGGGAGAGAGAAAAAGAGAGTGTGTATGAGTGCAATTTGCATGCGAGAGAGTTGTGTGTGAGTGTTAGCATTACACTGGGAGGAATCCCTTAAAACGCGAGTTAAATTAAGCGAAAGCTAACTTGAAATTACTAAATACTCAAACAAATGCGCTTCTGCAATATGTATTTGATTTGTTTATTTATTCTTGCCATTATTTGTTATTGTTTATGCATTTAATGGCGAATAATTGGCGGCGCCGCAACTTTAAGTGCAACAAAAACAAACGACGCCAAGCGACAACAAAAATATATATTTAAATAAACAAAAAGTAGACTTTCACAAACGAATATCTAAAAACAAAAAAGAATCAATTGCGAAATTTAAGCTGAAGAGAATTTTTTATTAGTCATTTGGCGAGACTTAATTTTATACGATACATACATATGTATGTGTTTTATACATATGTATGTATGTATCAAATGAAACCGTGCAGCAAACTAAACACAGGCATTGTATATTTACATATTGGAACAGTATGTTCTACATAATAAACTATGCTACTCCAATTTTCTACGATTTCTATTTTATGGTATTTCAATTCTATTTTTTTATTGTAAAAAGTTTTAGAGCTGTATATTATTATCACGAATTAGAGGTAAATTTATGATACATTCAAGTATACTAAAAATTTTTTTTGTCAGTATAAAACTACTGAAAAATACGTTAAATTCTACATGATCAGAAATCACGTATGTAGATCAGGAATCATGTATTACGTATGTAGTATGTATGTACATGTCCCTTAATTCCATTTAGAATTTTATTTTTAAAAATACAAAAAAAAAAGTTTTCAAACCGAAACGCGCGATAGGCATATGCCCTCCATAACAGCAACAACAATTACAATAACAATAATAAGTATAAGTATAAAAGCCACAAATCATTTCGCATTTGTTGCTATCAGTAAAAAAAAAAAACAAAAATATATGTACTATATGTACAATATATTAAAACGGCGCAAAAGTCAGGCAAAAATGGTCCAAAGCCAAAAAACAACTAGAAAAACATGTGTTTTTTTTTATTTACGCCTATTCTATACAGTAAAAACCATTAAAGAAGTAAGAATTCTGATACGTGGCAGTCTGCATAAGACTTCTTTTCGTAACCCCTAAAGAAACCCAAACTATCAATTTCATGGAATTTGCTCAAAACAATACAAATTGTTGCGATCAGTTGACGTGGACTCGCTTAAGTAAAATATTTAAAAGGATTTAAAATTTAACTTAATATACTTGTATGTATCTAAGCGATCTATGTACCAATATGAACTTGAGAAGTACATATATATTTCATAGTTTAATAATTAATTCGTGTAGACAATACTTTTATACTCGTATTGCTCGCTGGGCCGAGCGGTTGTATGCGTACTCACCCACAAAATAACGAATATATAAACGGTTAATACTTAGCGCACCTGGTGTGCACTACTATGCTCGTTCCATATTTCTTTTATATGAAATGTGGCATTACTTTCATCGAATCTTAAACCGAAGTTTTAATGCGCTTTACACCAAAATTTAAAATCGTACAGCAGTAATATACTCCAAGTTTGGCATAAAACACATAACTTGTAAAAACAAAAACCCAAAAAACATATGGGGCTATTTGTAAAAGCGAGAGGAGCCACCATAACAAATTTCCACTTAACATTAATAAATAAGCTTTTTATGAAAAAACTAATAAGTGGGATGTGGGTTTGTATGGGAGATACCTCTAAAAGTGGGCGTGACATGTTAAACGTTCGTGTTGCTAATTTATTTATTCTATAAAATACTATTTCTTTTCATATTACAATCAATCCAAATGAAAGATATAAATTTTATGCAAAAAAGTTGATATCACAAAATTTGGGATTTGTAAACAGGCTTTCAACACTCGATTTTTATTTCGTCAAGAGGTTTTTTTTATTTAAACAAAGTTGACGTGAACTACCTTAACCAGTTGATCAAAAACATTTGAATGATCGATTTATGATCAACTTATGCAGATTTTACTGTACAAATGTAGGTAGATACACATGCATTTTCACTTTTTTTTATCGCCCACAAGAAACAACTAGAAAAAATTAATGTTACAACTCTAAAAACAAATATATATGCATACATATACATGTATATGTATATGTATGTAGGCAGGGACAACAAGGAAAGCAACAATGTTGCTGCTCTGTTGATATTCTTGTTGAGCACATGTTTCAGCGACAAGAGAGTGAAAGAGAGAAAGTGTTGTGCAAGGTGAATCTATCTATAAATTATAAAATTAGTACATGTAAATTCCAGCACCATGGTGCTGTGTATGAAATTAAGGTTTTTATTCAGTTTCTAGCAGGTGGCCATAGGCCTACCAACGAAAACTGAGCGTATACTTAATATGGCAAGCAAAGTCTCACACTTTTCTCTATTTCCCTCTCTCTCTCTGTTTCTCTGCGTAAGAGAGCATAAGCTTTTGCGGGAAAATGCGCCAAGGTACTTAAGTCAGAAATGAAACAACTAAGACGCAACGTAACGTATACGTAACAATAAATCTTAATTGACGTACGCGTTCTATAAATCTACGTACTTAACGTATTATACGTGTGCATTGAAAAAAAAACGTGACTATAACTTGGTGCTCTCTACACCTTTTCGTTCATACACATGTTTCTCTAACAAACAGTGTTGTACAACATCTTAGTCAAATGTTGTTGTTTTTGTTCGTTCTCTCTGTCTCTACTTCATTTATTTTCTACGCTTTATTTCTACCTTCTTGCTATTCTTTCATCAATTCGAATAGTTTACATTTTGCTCAACATGTGGAACGAGCGAGAAAGAATGAGTGTATCACAGCGTGTATAGCGCAAGAGAGCGTCAAGTTTTGACGATACCACCGCCTGTCATTAGATGTAACAACAACAACAACGACATCAAATAAAGCAAGCATAACAAAATCAGACGTTCACATTTCCATACAAATGTAGCCACCTATGTACAGATACAGTGGCGTAAAAAAAAATACTGACACGTAATGGTAGTGTAATCAATGTGTGCCGAATGTCATGTCTGTAGTATCTTTTATCGTTCGAATCGTAAATACTACCAAGTACCAACACACAACATGTTTTGCACAAAAATCTGATCGTTCCGATAAAAATAATGTACATACATATTAGTCAAGGCAAGAAAGAACAATGTTAACAATGAAACCTTGTAACTTGTCTAAGGCAGGATTGGAATCTGATCATAACGTAGCTATGTGGGATATTTTATTAAGATCGACGTAAGATACAATAAGTTTACGTCTCTAAATACAAAGGAGTTATCTTCGATCCAACTTTGGAAAACAGTAAAGTCCATTCAATGTCCTCGAATTATATTTACCCCGATTGTTAAAAAAAAAAGAAAAACTAAATCAAAATTCATTCGCGCTATCTACATATTTAATTTTTTTTATTGTTGTATAGCAACATTGGTCATTAATATTTGGAATGTTATGAATCATGTTTTTTTTTTTTTTAAATATTACAAATAATAGAAATATTTGTAGAAAAAAAGAATTTGTGACTGTCCTGGGCAGGGCAGCTACTTATTAAATCCAAACGAAAACATTTGAAATATAATTAAAGACAATGAAACCAAAAGAGAAGAGCCAGTACTTTGTAAGAGCTAAACCATTTCATTGCAGAAGTTTGATGTGAGAATATTGCAGCACAGACAATTAAATTCCATGCATGAATACACAAAATCTGTTATGAAACGCAAAGGAGGCTCGACAAAATGTTGATTGACCTCTAAATGTCCTTATTTTTCATTAAAAAATTGTTTTTTTTTTTTTTTTAATGTAAATTTTGTCGAATAAAAATTATTAAAGGTAATTGTATTTTCTTTCAATCTTCTATACAACACTTTAAATCCGATTATTGTCTCACATGCTATTGATGAATGACTCGACGATTTTGTCTAAATTTTAGCAAAATTTGGGGAAAAATTAGATTCTACAATAAATTGCATTAATATAAAAATGTATGCCATTTTCTTTTTTTAATTGGTAGTTGAAGTCTGCACTACTACAAAGAAAATAAGCGGATTTTTAACAAGAAAATATACAAAATTGCTAAAATTACTCTTTTTACCTATTTTTATATGAATGTTAATACGCATTAAATTAACATTAGAAAAAAATTTTAAAAACCTTTAAATCCAACTATAAGAATTGAAGAAATTTACACTTTCTTTATAATGAAAAATAAAAAAAAAAATTATCAATATCTCGAAAACTGTTCTTTTTAGTGTTGGACTGCTTTTTCGGTTTCAGTGCGTGATTTTTATACTATTTTAAGTAATTAATATTTTAATAGTTAATACACATATGTACTACATACGCGTATATTATCATTTCAAAAGTCTGACTTTTATAAATGCATATTTGTATAAAATTAAAACAGTTAAATGATTACTTTTATTTATTGTCTCGATTTCTTTGTACACCACTGTACGTACAATACAACAAAAGCACACGAGGGCGCGCAAGTTTGGCGCTCTTGTGCTGCTACTCTGCTACGCTCATTCCATGTGTATCTCTTTTACAATTCACAATTTTTATAACCTATAAAATTTATATTTAAATATACATTTTCTGAACACTTTTTTTTTTTCCTATTATTTAGAAATATAAAAATTTTCCACATTTTCATAATACGTTGATAAGAAAAGCCTTTAGCATATTTTCATTTTTTACACACGCGCGCGCGATAAACAAAGTACAACAACAACAACAACAACAAAATGTGAGTATAATTAAAATTTCATTGAGAAACGCGCATGGCTTGTGTAGCGTAGCGTAGTGCGTGTGAGTGAGACACAAGTACAGGGTGAGGTAGGGTAGCGACAACAAAAGCGGTACACAAAGACGTCGATGACATACATATGCTAATTTAATTAAACTAACTAAAATTTTTATAGATTTTTAACACATTTTCCAATATATATTGTTCTAACTTTAATTCATTTGGTTTTTTCTTTTTTGCGCGGCACGCGATTCCAAGTTGTAGTAGTGCGAAAGAGCAAAGGGAGAGTGAGAGAGAGAGAGGAGCAAGACAGATAGCGCGCGCATGTAAGAGCGACGTAGTAAAGCAGCAAGTGTACTGTACACTTGTTAAATCAATAAAAAAAAAGACACACACACACACACACAGAAAAAAAAGACGTAAAAAACTTAAGAACTCAAATTGCAAAATAAGCATTGAATGATTGATTGATTGATTAACCTTCCCAAAAATAAAATACAACAAAAAATATAACTCAAACAAATTAAAAAGGATACTCCACGAAGCGTTACAAAGAGCGTCAGGCAACCTTCAATGAATGTCAAGGCTGGAAGGCAACGCGCGACGTGACGGACGGACGGACGGATATTTGAGACAAGCACATGATTTTAATACACACTGGCTGGTTTTTGTTGTTGTTGTTGTTGTTGTTGTTTTTGTTACAATATTTATTATAGTTAAATTAAATTGTATAAATGTTATTTATTTTATATACACACTATTTCTTTTCCTTTTATACATTTAACCATTTGATTAAATTTAATTGAATTGAAAAAAGCACGTTGTCACATTTTCTATTTGATTGCTTGTATAACTATGTATGTATTTAATACTTAAAAGTATTTTCCACTGGAAATGTAATTTAACACATTTTTTATTTAATATACTTCATATAAGCTTTTTTATTCGTATATTTTTTATAGTTTTTTTTTTTTTTTTTTTTTTGCAATATTCATTTACTTACCATGTTTCCAAATTGCTAAATTTCTTCGTGACCACCTTGCCCAATTCGATTCCAAGACGATCGACAATCCGCTGTGCCAGATCCGGATGCGATGTACCCGAAAACACTTTAATGTTTGGCATTCTGGAGTGTATTAAATTCAAGCAACCAGCCTGTTTCTCCAAATTGTCACGGATCAAACTTTTAGCGCGTATCGGATTAGCAGAACGTACTGGCATCACACAATCTACGAGTACAAGTTTTTATATTCAAAAACATGGTGGAATAAAAATAATGAAAAAAAAAATCGTATCAATTCTCATTGGCAGCGACAGCGAAGAGAGTAAGACATACACAGACGGAGAGAGAAGAGAGAGAGATAGAGAGTGCGCACAATAGCTAGAGCGAAAATTTAGTATGAATGAGTGATGAAGCGAATGAGTGTAATAGGCATAAAAGTTAAAGCCAAAAAGCATTAGCATGTTAGAAGTGTAAAAGAGATAGAAACTGCAATAGAGAGAGAGAACTGGGTGTAAAAGCTTATAACCGAAATTAATACAAAAATGCAAATACTCAATTACACAATTCACACACACGCACACACATGAATATATCAACATCGCAGATTCCAACTGCACACACAAGCACATTTTGCAATAGTATGCGCGTGCCGCACGCAACGAAGTAAGAAAGAAAGTGTTTTTGTTTCTCTTTTGCTTTGTGCGATGGTGCAGTCGCTCAAGTCAAGAGTTACTAGATTGCGGACCGGTGTTGATTTGTAGTACACACACTCACAGTAGGCAGTTGACTCTCTCTTTATTACGGAATCAAGGGCGTAAGCAGAAGGAAAACGAACGCCTTGTTCCCCCTACATCATGGCTTTACATTTTTAAATTTCCAAAATTTATATATAATTTCTATTTACAACTTCGTCATTGTTTTGGATACCAAATATTAATTCGGGAAAGTTCGCCGGTTCTGTAGAACTGAAGTATATGAATTAAGAAACTATAACGTTTATATTAAAGATATTGTCGCATTAGATTGTTGGCAGCGTTTTGACGAATGTGCTACGATGGCTGAAACTATTGTGGACACAGATTAGTTTTGCGCCAACGTAAAAACCTAATTTTACAAACAATTACGCAGGAGCTAAAAAATTTAGCTTGAAATGCTATGCACAACGGCCACAGTGGATTATTCGTTCAGCACTCTGAGAAAAGCCATGGCTGAGAACTATAATCCAAAATGGGATATTCGACCGATTTAGGCGACCAAAATTATTTAGTTGAAAACTCAATCTTAATATACTTAGAAAAAAGACGTTAGGACATAAATTCTTTTTAAAAACACAACCAACAACGTTGGGTTTAAGATGATTTTTTTCGAAAATGTATTAAATTTCATTAATTTCAATACAAAATAATTTCTAAATTTTCTCCGTCCTCTTCTTCTGAGTATCCTTAATTTAATCCGACATGGAATCTTCGCTGTCTTCGCTGCCATCAGATGATGAAAGTATGATTTCTTTTTCGTTTCCCAACTACAAAAGCTTAATTTGGATAAAAGAAACAAAAATTGAAGCTCTATCAGATTCAATCATATAACTTTTTCACCACATTTCAATACTATTTTTTTTTTTTTTTAATTGAGAACAATTACTCATACCCTTTGCGAATAGCTGACTACGCCCATGTTCTGACTCATTCATACAAATGTGCAGCATTGCACTCAACTGAAGTAAATGAGACCCAAACAAATGCAAAAAGCACAAAAGCGCGAGAGCGTACAATGAAGGGTATCAGCTGTATGCACTGAAAATGCAACCAATGAGCGACAATCAGTTGAGTAAAGAAAAGCACAGAAATGAGAGAGGCATAATGAAAGCATTTTGCTTGCACTCAAGTGCAGCGAAAAGCACATAAGAGTTAGACATAATGCAGCATATGAGAAACAAACAACAGAAAAAATGCAAGAAACATAGAGAGAGAGCAAGTGCAAGATATAATGACAATTTGCCGTGCAAAAGAAATAAAGTGAGAGAAAAACTGCATACATGCAATAAAATAAAACACCGCAACTGTTAAGAGAGACATAAAGAAGTATGATACATAAAATAATGATAAAGCGAGAACGCACATTGGTTAGCATCAAGTGTTTGTTGAGAATTTGAGCATAAAATGAAAGAAAAGAAAGATAGAGAGAAAGAGAAGAGAGAGCAAATCAAACGGAGTGTTTCCTTTGCCGGTTCTGCATTTTGTTGTTGTTTTTTTTTTGCCGTAGTTAATAAAGACGTATACGTAATATGCACATAAAGCGTATTTTTTATAAAGTATACAAATAGGCGCCTAAAATACCAATTTATTAAATTCATTAGGAATGTTAAAATACAATGTCTTTAAATTAAAATGTAAGCTCCACTGTTAAAATGTGCTCTTCAGCTTAACAGTGGTAGACTAACTTGATTGAATTTTTAATTAATTTTTAATTGAGTTTTTGTCTAAAAATTATTAACATTTCCACTTAATTGGCAAACTAAAACCAAATCCGAGGTAAAAACTTTTGTTGTTTTGTAACTGAATCCTATGGTAATAATGTCTCGTCATTTTGCAGCTGGTTCGCGATTTTCTAGAAATCCAATTCAAAGCAATAAATTGTACAAACAAGTGCAATTTGCCGTAAACCGTTTACACTTTGCAGCTGATTCGATATTTAAAGCAAATTGTTTCACTAAGCAACGATCGAATGGTGTTTTTCTTAAAAACCCATACAAAAATACATATATCACTGTGGTTGGTAGTCCACGCAAGAGACGAAAGCCCAGCTCAGTGTGGCTGCAGCGCGAACACTATATGTATTGTAAGCGCAATAACGAAGTTTTTACCGATATTATCGAGATGTTATACCTATAAAATTAAAAAGGTCTTGAAAAGTACATTCAAAAAATGTTAAAACTTTAAAAAATCGGATCAGCCAGGTCCGCAAGATAGCGGTTAAAAGTGACGACTCCAAAGGAGTATTCAGGCTACTGGGGAAGCCATCACCCAAAACTTATTTTTTCAATAATTTTTGGCCCCAAAACGATAGCAACGAGCCCAAGACCAAAAAAGATATGCATTTTTTAAATTTTTGTCAAGTAAATGAAATACTTTGTTATACAGGATACAGGATTTTAATACACAAAAAACTAAGAAACCGTTATTTTACAACTTTTTTCTAAATGAATTTTGGCGGTTAAAAAAATATAGGTCAAAATACAATATATTTTGAAAAGTATATTTTGGCGATTTGACGATTGTAAAATTTTTGCTATTTGTCTCCATCTGGCTCATTGCCATAGTAACATCGCGGTGTAATTCACGTCACAAGTGCCCAGCGGCGGATTTGCCCTAAGGCCCAGTAGGCCCATGCCTAGAGCGACCAGATACTAGGGGCGGCCAAAAGTGACATAAAACATGTCATTATGGCTTACTTTCGTTCATTTTATGTATAAAAAATAGAATTAAATAAGGTATTTCGTATATGTCGGGTTAACACTAATTTCCGAGTTATTTTCGAATATTTATTTTTAATAGTTTTACTTTGGTAAAACACAATGACAACGCTTTTTAGGGATGTTTACTGGATCGCATTAACGTCACAAGTAAAAAACTTCAGAGTGTGGAAATTGACATTACCATTGTCATAGAGCTCTATGAGGTAATAATACATTTTATTGGCGAAACACGAGATAACTTCGATGATTTCGAAAACAAAGCCAAAAAACTGTCATTTGTACATGAATATGAAAGAGATTTTCGAAGCAATCGAAATCGTAAGCTACTTCCTGGCGAGACTAATACAGGTGAAGAGATGCAACAAAAGAATGGTCGCGAAAAAGGGTCGGCTAGTACTTGCTACATGGCCTGGGGCCTAGGGCGGCCAATACTAATTAATATTTTTGTGTGAAGTAAAGAGCCATCATATAAAATTTCCAGTTGATATAAACTATAATAACTTTTGCATACAAAAAATCCATAAAATAATGGACAGTGCGGTCGTATGGTGGCTATCCCTAAAAGTAGGCGTGGCATGTCGATATGATATCAGAAGTTTTGTAAGTTGCAAATAGACTTACGTCACTTGGTTTTTACCTCGTCAAGCCGTTTTTTTTTTATTTGATATAATCCATGCTGATACTCATTTCATTGCGTATACCAGAACTGCACAAAATGATTTTTCAGTGCATAATATTGCATTTGAGCCTGCCTGCTATATAGTTATGCATAGCATAGATACGCAACCGCATGTAAGCGCATTTTGCAATAGCAGTGACGCACACAGCGAAGTAAGAACGAAAATATTTTTGTTTCTGTTTTACTGTGTATACATACATGCATGCACGTGCAGTCGCTCATGAGCCAATAGGCTGCGAACTGGTGCATTACTGCAGAAAGCTCTTATACTGCTTCTCTTACAGAAATACTTTCACTCAATTGTATACAAATGCTCTAATTGTAAAAATGTTGCTACAACATGAGAACATACGCCCACATACATACTGCAACTTTATGTGCAATGACATTTACAACAATTGAACTTGAAAATTTTCAACAAAAAATATACACACACACACATATACATATTCATACATAAACCACATATAACAGCAATCGTAGTAAATGCACATATAATTGCAATTACAAAAAAAAATTAACTATATGCACAGCTTAAACAACAACAACTACGCACCAGATTCATCGTTGGGCTTATCGGGCATCGCGTTTTGAAGAGCGCTAAAAACGTACTAAACCAATAAACAAAACAGATTCACAATGCGATGCGACGAGAACGATGACGAGCAGCGTCAAAGCAGAATAGACACACAGCACACACGGCGTATGCAGTATGAATAATGTTGCTAACGGTACAAAAAAAAATAAATAAATAAAAAACAAAAACAACAATAAAAAGCAATCGTTTATCGATGTTGCTGTAGCGCCCGAATACAAAACGAAAATACCGAAAGGGTGAACGAATCGAATGGAAATTGGTGAGAGCGAGCGCGTGAGTAGGTGAGAAAGTGTAAACTTACATCACGCACACAAATAAACAATTAAGTCGTAAATTATTTGTTTTTAATTATTATTTTTAACGTTTTTTTTTTTGTTTTTTTTATTGGATATTTATGTACTTTTAAATGGAAAATTTTCAAATAGTTAATGCAACACAACGCAGAGAAAAGCAACGATAAACTGTCAAGAACAAAATTTTTGCGACAGGCAAACCGGCAGGCGACCGGCAGAGAAAATAAAGCAAACGTAGCGAACAACGTAGCAGACAACGCAGATTATTATAACAAGATAAAAACAGCTGTGCAACAAAAACGAAACACGTTGTGTATGAGTAACTTGTCAGTGGGATCTTCATTTTGTTATTGTTGTTGCACATATATTTTCGCGTTACTCATATTTCGTTTGATCATTTGTAAAATACAAAATAAAATGCACAGTTTTGCACACAAAAAACAGCTTTCAAGTGCTGTTGTCTCTTTTGCACACTTTTGCATACAAGTGGAAATGAGTTGCATCATTAGCTGCGTGCACGTGTATAGGAGAGAGAGAGAGAGAGAGAGAGAGAGAGAGAGAGAGAGCGCGTAAAAGAAGAAACAATGCAAGAGCGTTTGCGTTTCAGAGCGTAGAAATAGCTGTAAAAGTGCATGTAAAATGCACAAAGCGAATTAAACGGTAAATATGGTAAAATCTAAAAATCTTTTTCAAATATAATTCTAATTGGCATAAGTTATGCCTGAAAGTATGCAAAGTCTAAAAGGAATAACTGCAATGTAATAGCTGTAATGGAAATTCATACATACATATGTGTATTAGAGCTGAGATCCGGTCCCGGATCCAAAAAATTATGGAAATATAAAAAGCATTTCAAAAACAAAATTAACAAACAAATGCGATTCCATTGATATAGGACTACTAAGAAAGCACGGGCCGGTATTATTAAGCCCCTTCGCTCGGCGGGAGTCTTTCGGTTCACTAACGCTTCAATATTGCTTGGATCGTCTATCTCTTTCTCACATCAGCTGCCGCTCCGTTTGTACACAAAATTTTTTTGCTTGGATCGTCTGTCCCACTATCTCACTACAGGCAAAAAAAGAATTTTTTTTCTCTACCTATACATACTAGAGCACAAACCTTCAAATTCTATATACATAGTTTTAGAATATGAAAAGGGACAAGAGAGTAGGAAGACATGCGAAAGTGTATACTCAAGCATACTCTTATTTGTTCTCATTACAAATCGATCTCTGCGCAAGCATTTCATTTTTTGAAGAATCCGCACAGTGCTTGCTTTAGTTTGTTTGATCAAACGAAAACATATAAATCATTAAATGCCTTATTTGCCTTTTCGAATGCATTTCTACTTAAAGCTTCTTAATAGAACAATGGGGTCTACCCCTCAAATTAGGCGAGACACAACATGTATGTGAAGTGGCCGTTCATAAAAAGTCTCTAAATTGAATTTGAACGCATTATTGACCTAGATAAACATGTTTTTCATACAAAATATTACAAGTGTGTATTAGGTTTGTATATGGGATACCCCAAAAAGTCAGGGAACTAGTCTATTAGTACTATGTACTATATATGTGAAGGAGCTGTCCATAATAAACCACTTTGTCTGATTGCAAGCTGTTATTGATTTAAATAAAGAAGTTTTTCACACAAAAATACAAAATTTGGTCGGTGGAGTTGCATGGGGGCCGCTCCCAAAAAGGGCGCGGCATATCAATATGGATACTTTATGAACATGAAAGTAAAAAAAAGTTTTATACTATATGGCTTTTTGCTAGGTATCTAAAACGGTCAGACTGACATGGCTACATCGAGTCGTTTTAATGGTTAACACCAATAACATCCCCCCCTACACCCTAATTCCTTAGAAAATCAGTTAATATTTACGTAACGATACAGACTGTTTGTTATGAGTTTATAAAGCAATTAGAACCAATAAGAATTTTTGGATTTGAAGTATTTAGTGGAGTGTATATTAGATTGGAGTGGAGCAAACTTCCTACCCAAAATTCGGTGCTGAATCCGTTTCTGGTAGACCATCAATGATTATGAAGAAACATAAATTATTATGAACGCCCGGGACATCCAACTAAGATGTTTGCTTCAACTACTAGTGTTTAATCCTGGTCACAAAAATAAAATAAATAAATAAAAATAAATTGTGGTTCTTCACCAAAGCAATCGTCTCACCTAAAATGTGAGTGCAAAGCAGAAGAGAGCAAGCGGAAGCGAATGTTGCACTGTTCAAACTCAAAACAAAAGTTTATATGCTGCGAAGAACTTTTATTTCTAGCTACTCCGCTTGGATATCTAATCATAATAGTACAACAGACTTACATAAAACTGATTTCAAAGAATTCTCCATGTGAGATCTACTAGAAATTTATCTCCAATTTAACCTAAGAGTACATTTCAGGTATAATCTTGGTACCTGTAGTTGCTGTTTAAGATAAAAAAAAAAATTATTTAATACATTAAGAGCAGACTTCACATGTACATATACGAGTATACAAGGTCAACGACAGCACCAAAAAAATTCTAGCTGATGTGTTCCAACTCAACACACTGATTCATTTATCGTTTAACGCCAATACTGCCCTTTACGAACTCCAAACATAAAACTGCTAAAAACAAGTTGCTGATAATTTTGGCAACTACAACAACAACAACAACAACAACAACAGCATCAAAGCAAACAAAAGAACAACGCAAAAAGAAATCGATACACCTTAGAACGAGGGGCTCGTCTGCTCGTTTTAGTTCAACACTGGCGGCACTGTACACAAATAAATACACACAAAACAATTTCAAATATTTACTTGCGCCTGCTGCGTTGGTAGTTGGTGATAAATGCGTGGAATGTATTTGCAAAGAGATCAGCTAAAACAAAAAGTTTATATAAAAAGTAAAAAAAAAAGGCACCACAAGAAGAAAAACAAATTGTTTTGCGTAGTTTTTCACCGACGACTAAAATTAAATGAACTTAAATGTTTAAATCCAATACATATATTTGAGAGATTTTCTTCTACTGCAAATGTCAAGAAGTACAACAATTTATCATTTATTTTAACAATTTGCGTAAAATAGAAGGCAAGTTTTAAAATTTAGTGAAAAACAAACGGAAGCTTTAATACTCTGCATTTTAAAGGAATTTTTTATGGAATTTGAACTGAAGGTTTTTCGGATATGATGCAACTTCATACACTTATGAATTTATAAATGCATTTTAATGTGAAGTAATGGTGAAAACAGTCAAAATGAAGTAGTTCGTACTTAAATTGAACCGTAGCAGTATGGGTTTTCTTAAATGAAATACAAAATGCTTGGTTCAAGAACGGTTTTTTTTTTTCAATCACAAAATTTCTAATATAATGTCAGCCTTACTTCAAGAAGAAACTGTATAGATTCAAAACGAAAATAGGATGGACTTGAGCACAAAATGGGCTAATAAAATTAATATGAAATTCTAATTTAAATTTGTTGCATTTACACATTTTATAAAAAGGTACTTTGGTGGAGAAAACTGGTATTCGAACCGTGACCAACGGCACAGACTGAGCGCGCAAAGTCTACTTAATCTTAGCTACTTCGGCTAATATACACCCAACACATCGACTTGCCAAATCACAAGCAATTGCTTTTCTCTTTGACTGTCGCCGCAAAGACAAATATATATTTGTGGCACTTTATATTAATCCACCATGGCAAAGCCGAATTGGTTGAGAGCAGCTGAGAGAGAAAATTTGGTTTTGCTCTCAAAGATCCATATAGATCAAAGATCCAATTAGCTAATTTTAAATTCAAGTCAAAAAGAACTTCGTTTTTATTTGTACGTCAGGTTTCTTCTTAAAATTAGATTTTAATATTTACATATTTGAAGAATTGTGTTCGTGTTCTTAGCATGTCTACGCTAGATTTTTAAATTGATTCCGTTTTTTACTTAATTCAAGAATAATCAATTCGTACTTAAAAATTTAAGTAGTACTCTTTCGGTCAAAAACAAGAATATTAAACTTCAATTTGAAATGTCATTTTTTTTTCCTATATACAAAAGGTTAAAAAAGCAGTATTTCTGTTTTCAAAAGGTCTAAACGATTTTTTCTATAATATTAAAATAGCTACATTAATTTAATAATAGTGCTTCTAATGATTTGACTTTAAAAATATACTTTTTCTATAAAAAACTTACTTTTTGAAGAATAAAAATCATTTATGTGTTGTTTTTTTTGTTAATATTTATAAAATTTTAGTCAACCCATAAAAAAAAAAAAATAGAAAAAACATGATCCTTGAATGATGCTTAGCTGAACCATAAACTTGCAAAAGAAACTTGAGAGAAGATCAGGGCCTTGGGCCTTAACTTTAAAATTAAGCGAGTGAAACTCATAGCCATCAAGGGAAGACGTATTTCGATGCTAAAGTGAGCGTGGTAGGCATGGTGAAAGTCTCCGTAGGGTTCGAATTATACAGTCTAGATGATAAAATTAATTAGTAAAAAGAAATTTTATTTAATATAATCCAAAAACTGGGCTATGTCACTACCACCCACGTATGATGACGTTTTCGTATCGAGTTTCAAGTTGGTGAACAGTTGAACAAATAAAAAAATTGGTTTTAAACAAAACAGAAATATAGTTTTCTAGGAATTTTCCATACCTAGTTTCAAACTAATATTAGAACAGCTTAGAGCGACACAGACATGGCTCAGACGGGGATGAGCTTATGGAACATATTTTGTTTATACTTAATGGGATCTCCGATGCATTCAATGGTTTACAAACTCTATGAGAAAATTATAATACTGATCAGTGGATTCTACGATACCCAGAGCAGCACCATTTGACGATGGATTCTTATAGCACTCGTCAAAATAAGACGATACAAATTTGTCAATATCTCGAAATCTAAGCGAGACATCGAAAAATTCTATTTACATGTTTCGTGCTATTTTTACGAGTGCTTTAAAAATCCGTCGTCAAATCATGGCGCCTTGGAAATTGTAGTATTTCCATAAATACAGACACTTCTTCGTTTTTACACTTGCTTGTTACATTACAAAAATTGGAAAAAATTCGAAATACGCTTCCGACAACTACGCGTGTAGGGTATACAAATTAGTAGAACGCGTGGAAATTATGTGGCTAAACGCCGCAGCTACTGACGCAAGCAGAAAACGAAATCGATGATAGACGAGGAGATGGCAACGTAAGCGGATTGCTCGGGAAAAGAAGCAAAAACAGAAAAGTGGCAAGGGAGTGATCGACGGACCACGTGCAAAGCCAAAAGCACGTTTTATTGAAAAGCAAAACGAAAATAGCGTCGCGCCGAAAAAACACAAACACACGCAGACACAACAATACATACACACATATTTACGTATTGAGAGACAAAGGCAAAGCGTAACAAACAAATTCAACTTACTTCTCGCTGCGACAACGAAACACGGTAATGCGTCGCCGTTTAATTGCCAATTGAAAATATATTTAATTATTTATTATAAACAATATTTAACACTAACTTTAATTAATGAAAAAATGCATATGTATGTACATGTATGCATATGCAAATTCTTGCAGAACACTTTTTGAAAAAGAATTCTAAACCGACTCAATTGAACTGCAAACGCGAAATGAAGTCGTCTCGTTTGAGCTTTGTGAAGTTTTATTTCGAGTAGCCTAACAAGCGGTGGTGCCGGAGCGTTTTAAAAGTAGCAACAGAGAGAGTGAGTGAGCAAACAACAGTAAAGAAACGTATGCTCGCCAACATACATATGTACGTAAGAGCACGCGTACCGGCAAATCAAAGCCAAGAACAAACACACACAAACACATGCACCCATGCAAGCAAAGTGAAGATAAAAACACAATGCATTATATGTATGTATATATGTACGATTTGTATGTTTGTACAAATGCATAAGCTGTGCGAGAGAGCGCGAGCGTTTGATGCTTGCTATGTGTGAGAAAGATTAGTTGTGAAAAAGGCAGACAGACAGACAGTCGAAGCAACATAAAGGTTCTTGTTTATATTGTTATAGCTTCAATAACAGTGGAACCTCACATAAAGTCACTTTTCCGTAGCAACTGCATCGCAGCATAATTTGCGCAATTTCACTAGTTTGCACAAAAAAAAAAAGCTGGTTTCCCATTGACTTTTTATACAAACACCTGGAAGCTAACTTTGTGCGTATCTAGCCATATCCGTCTGTCCGTCTGTATGTTTGAGCAACGAGATTTCAGAAACTATAAAAGGCAGAGTCTTAAAACATGAAGTTTTAGATATTTTTAATATGTACGCAGATCAAGTGTATAAAAATGTTGCATACCACGCTCACAAAACACCCATAAATCATTAAAATTATTTTATTTCCACTTTTTTTAATACCTTCAAGTTTTGGGGTGAAATATCATTGTTTTACAAAAAAGTTAAGTACACATTTGAAAACCATGACGTTCGACGAACTAATGAAAGAAAAATTTTAATGTCATTGGTTTCTAGATACGTATAAAATATAATGATGTTCTACTAGAACAGCATGCCGTTTGGGTCGATGACTTTCACGTTTGTCAAGAAATAGTCAATAATAATAATATCATTTAATCCCGTTTATTAAGGATAACAGTTTATCTGGCATGCATTTTAAAATATCTAGACCGATGATGCCGCCTTTTTGCAAAGTAATTATTATACTCTTCACACATAGTGTAAAAAGTATATTAGTTTTGTTAAACTCAGTGTCATGTGTCAAAGAGCCTATGATGTATAAATTCGATTTAGCCATGTTCACAGGACTGTCGATACGAGTAAATACGGCCAACAGTCATGCACAGTTTTCATCGAATCGTTTCAAAAGTCGTTTGGCGAATGTAGCGAATCAGTATTTATTCCAGGATATCCTATTCTGTATTCCACAATTCGATCGTGGTATAGCCCAATTAGGGAAAGTTAACACCTTCAACTTTTAGGCTTTTTAAAAAAAGCAATTTTTTGTTACAGGTTATATCAAATGTAAACTAAAAATGGATGGGTTTCATGGACGGATGCTGCACAAAAATATTAATGAGCGTGTAGCGTCCACTTTAAATGAAAAACCCAATAATATTGTATGAGGGTTACTTTTTTTATTTCGAAATTTTGTAACCAAAACCAATATTTATCATAACTCATTGCTTTATTGTTTATATATTCTCCATTAATATTAATTAACACGCTTTTGCATCCGCTTGAACCAATTTTTATAGCTCTGTCTTGTAGCCATTTTAAAGTTCTTTTAATAGCAATTGGCACATTACTGTACGATTTAACGTGAAGAAATCTTTTTAAAGACCAAATATTCAAGCAAAATTGTGTAAAAGCTTGTCGTACTAAGTACGACTAATCTCAAGTATGTCTCAATCTGAAGTACACCTCAATCGTACGATATCTGACACGACGATCTTGCACTATAAGTTTACCCATAGCACGACACTCACAAAATTCATCTTTAAACGAAGGATTAAACGAAGAATGCGATTGAACTCCGAGTACCACCAAAAAGTTCGACATGGTCAAAAGTTGTGAAAAATTATTGCACGAAAATATTTACGATTTAATTTCATTATTTAAATTTCTCAAACAAAATAAATAACGCGTATAAGTCCAAACATACTCAGTCTATAATTTACGACGCTGCTGCATGATTTGTCGTGCCAAAACCAATGTTGCACATATATTAACTGAGCCGATCGAGTTGATTATAATATTTATGTACAAGGCAATTTCAAAAAGAAAGTCTATTGAATTAGTATGGCTTAAAGGAATATTCTTTCAACTACTTTAGCTGCACTCTGTCCAATAAGTAGCTAGCGACTGTTGTGCACGAAGTTTTTAAAGAATATTAAAGTGTGTTTTTATACCATTCACATATAGTGTGAAATGGTATTATCAGTTTGTCTGAAAGTTTGTAACGCATTAAAGGAGACATCATAGACCCCAAAAAGTTGGTTAAAGTTTTATTCTTGATCAGCTCGACGAGACGAGTCGATCTAGCCATGTCCGTCTGTCTGTCTGTATGTTGCATTTTTTGAGGACCAAACCTACCTACAAACCTACTGCCCATTTTTGACTTTTTGTATGAAAACTTCTTTATTAAAGTCAATATTAGGTTGAAATGCAATGTGGTACATTTTTATGGTCAGTCGTTTAACATACATAGACTAATGGATTTTAGTGGACAACCGCTTCATATCAACTTAAAATTCGATATGGCGGCATCTTACACATCTACATCGCTTCATACCATCTACTAGTGGGCGTGTACCGACCACTTTTTGGGGTAGTCCCTATTTAAACAACCACTTTTATCTACAGAACTATTTAAATTTTTTTATTTAGAGCTTCGGTTCAACCGAAGTTACATTTTTTTTTTGTTTTTCTTCTATTTCTACATACACATATTTTTACATGCACATAAATAAATGTATAAAAAAGTTATTAAATTTAATAATACATTTTACTAATTTGATTTTATGGCTCCCCACTTTATATGGAACGATTAAAAAAATCTGGCATCTGTTTCTTAGAGGTTTTACTATATTTAATTATTTACAAAGCTTAAAGATTTCACTCACGCGTACCAAAGCGTCAATATATTTATTTTACATACATGGCGTCATTGCTATTTTTTATGATAATTATACTATATACATTGTATATAAATCGTGTGTATGTACATATATTTTTTAGAAACGTGCTGCTACAAAGCGTGAGCGTCTTCACTGTCGAAGTCGTCGCTTTTTTTGTTTTCTGCTGTTCAGCATTTTAAATTTATTAAAAAAAAAAAAAACGAAAGACAAACATTTCGGTTGCTAAGTCATTCTTTAAAACGAAACTTGGACTTTGTTGTTTGTTTTACTGTTGTTGTTTTACGCTCTTTAATTGCCCATTGAATTTGTTTTGTCTGCAAATCTTTTCTCTTTTTTTTCAAGTGAATTTTTTTTTCTCAGTTTTAAAACTACACAAGAAAATCGTGCGTTGGACAAACGAGTTCCTATTTTAATAAAAAAAAAAAAGAAGATATACATTTTAAACGCTTAGAATTTCTACCTGCCTGCCTAGCCTTGGCAATTAGTACGTGGAAAAATACCCACGTTGATTTAAAAAAACATCAATTGAAAAAGTAAAATATGAGCACTCACAACAGGGTTATTATATGACCCTGAGACGAACTATTCTAAGTAGGGCCCGACCGAAGTTGGACCAATCATAGAAGCCGACACAAATGACCTCAAGCAGTGCACTCAAATTGGTTCGCTCAAGGTCAGTGTAATGCAACGAATGCAGTGAGAGAGGGTATTGAAGAGAGATAGTGTTGCGCATGTGTTTGAGAAATAAATAGAAGATCGTTGGCTATAGTCTGTAATATGATATCGTTTAAACTACATACAAACATATGTATATATGTACAAACGTATGTATACTATATTTGGTATTAGTTTATAAATTATGCTTTAAAATGTAGTTACACACTAATTTTTTAATATTTTCACAGCTTATCTTTCATATAAAGTACCAAGCTGGGCGTACGTGCTATTGCTTGTGACCGCGCTTTGCCCGCGCTTATCACAAACCGAAACAATGATTAGATTAAAGATTTGACCTGATTTTGTTGTTTGTTTATTATTATTATTTTGTTTTTTTTTTCTTTTGAACATAGTTATACAGTTAGATATTTCATGTTTTAAATAAACCATTTACTAAATTAGATTAAAAATAACTTAACATTGGGAATCTACAATTCCAGGTTCCGCCACGTTCTGACGAAGAAAACTTAGAGAACGAAATCTATGGCAATTTTTCGATAACTCCAGTTTGAGATTGCAAGTATGGCCGTATCGTCAGCATATATAGCCAGAAGCATGTTCTCATTTACAGAAACTGACATATCATCAGTATAAAAAGTATAAAGGACAGGACCAAACACACTGTCTTGTGCTACACCAGATGTAATGCGGCGGATCCCTGAGCGCACATCTTTCACAACGACTGTGAAGGCACGGTTAAGCAAGTACGACTTCAAAAGAAGGAACTGTGATGTAGACAAAATTGATTCAATTTTGAAGAGAAGGCCTTCAATCCAGACTCTATCAAAGGCTTGCTGTAGATCTAGAAAAACAGCAGAGCTATATTGCTTATTCTCATAGACCTTAAGTATATGTTGGAAAACTCTGTGCACTTGTGGTAGCATGGGGATGCCTAAAGCCAAACTGATGATCGGGAATGGCAGGTAAGATTCTACCAAGATAAATTCTTTCAAATATTTTTGATAAAGTCGGTAGTAAATTATTTGGCCTACTATAAGACGCATAAAGGTTTTCTGGTTTGCATTATAATCACAGCGCACTTCCATTGGGAGGGGAAGTGGTGGATGCGAATCATGGTAGCAAAAACATTATTACTTTATCATGAAGCGCCTTTACTACTCTGCCATCAATTCCGTCATACCCCGGGGCTTTCTTTTTCTTAAGCATTTTAATCTGCAGAGATAGGCTTGATAGACTACATATTTGTGCAGCTGTCTTCCAGAAACTTAGCGGTGTCTTGCGCATCATCTAATTCAGCTAGATCGAAAGGTGTAAAGCGTCCTTCGAGTTCAGCGGCAAATGCCTCAGCTTTCTCTTTATCCGTGCGGCACCAGAAGTTGTTGAAGTCTTTGATAGGCACGTGTCTCTAAGGTTGCCTCTAAAAAACTAAGCGATATATAGAAAAATTTCATTCACATTTTTTGTTTTATTTTGACGAGTTCTATAAAAATCCGTCGTCAATTCGTGGCGCCACTGTAATTCATTAACTTGCTGTTCATTAGATGATCAGCACAAAATAGTGTAAATATTTAATAAAATTGTATGCATAACCAAATGAAGCGATTTAATGGTTTCAAGATATTAACGACATTTTGACGCTCAAGTTTCAATCATGTTATTTTTTAAGCCAGAATTGGAAAACACGCTTAACATATACAATACTTTTAACATGAGGACCACAACTAGATTTTTTTAAACTTTTTATGGTATTTTACCGTTGCTCGCGACCTGCAGTTCGCGCTTATAGGTAAAAGAAAAATATATATCAGTTCACAGATCATACATATAGTGAAAACTCGAAGATAACTTAAAGTACCACACTTCTATATATTGGAGGTAAAAATAAGTGCGGTTCCATTTTTTGTGGTCAAAAATGTATTTATTTCAGAACAAAATTGATGATAAGATTAATCAAAGTATTGTCCATCGCTAGCCACTAGTTTCTTCCATGTTTCTGGCAGCATACGGATTCCGCGTCGGAAAAACGACTCATAACCTTAGAAGCAATCCAAGAATCAACCCAATTTTTGGTTTCCTTTTAATTACGAGAGTGTTGCACAGCCAGATCAAAATTAATCGATTAAAAAGAGTGGTAATCGGAAGGAGCAATGTCTGGTGAATATAGCGGGTGTAGTAGAACTTTCCTTTCGAGCGTTTACAACTTGATTTTAAATGATTTCGGAGCATGGGGCCGGGAACTGTCGCTTTACCGGACCTCTGCTTCAATTGCGATTGTTTTTCTTCAATACTTGGCTCAAATGCATCATTTGTTGTTGATATCTAATTTCCGTGATGGTTTCATTGGGTTTGATTAGCTTATAGTGCTCTACACCCAGTTGATCCCACCAAATACAAAGCATAAGCTTGTATCTATGGATATTTAGCTTTGCCGTTGATTAGATACAATTAGATACAAAAAACACCTAAGGAACTGGTGTTCGCACTTGAAAAAACGGCTAAGTCACTCCCAAGGTTTCAGCGAGATCCTCTTGATATATATATATGTCCGTCCGTCTGTTTGAACGAAGAGCTCTCAGAGACTATCAGAGACTCCAAGTTTGGATATTTAGACTTTGCTTGCCACTCTTCAAATAACTAGTATTAAATGAGCATGCCAACCACACTTTAAGGATTAGCCCCCATACAAACATCTTCTCCATTTTGAAATTTTTGAAAGAACATTATGTTTTTTTTTTTTGTTTATTACGCTGGAAACACCAAATTTTATGTAACATGCATCAATTGTTACCAAATATTCCATATAACTTATGAAAATTTTAAAACAAGCAACAACAAAATAGTGGTATTCCCTCAATTGATTAAATTTCGTAAACTGATTCTTTCCTACGAAATTGAGCGAAGGTACCGATTTGACAGATTTTATTCTTTTGATTATTTCATTGACTGCTGTTAGTTATTAATTATCTTCCCCTTAACTGTGCTTGCCTTTCCAATTGCAAGTCCACTTGCTTGCATGTCCGCAACAAATGCAAACACCGATTAATCCTTCTCCTAATTAATGAACAAATCAGATTGTACATACTTCTTTCTTTATTTTGAACAATTAAAATGTAAGCAAAGACCAGAGTTACTATCTTTTCTGCTCATGGTATAGGTAATCCTACTAAAATCGAATTTAAAAATCAAAAGAATCAGCCAATTAGTTGATTTTTCTGATTCTCATTTTGTATGTAACTTGAATCGGTAATCGGACCAAACAGATTCGGTCGATGACGTTTACGAAGTTTAATCAAATGATTGAATACCCACAATGTATTGTCATGCGTTTGAGAGATTCCAAGCCGTTTAGACTTTATTTGTCTTAACGTACACAAATTCTAACTTCAGTAGTATTGGATAAGACGAAAAAAAGTGTTGTCAGAATAGAACATTTTTCCTCAGCCATGGTAGAAAATTTGATATTTTTGGGGTTTATTGAATTGGATTACACAGATTTCACAAATAGCAAACAATTTTCGAACTCTTTGCGAATTATATTGATTTGACAATGTTTTAAACGTGCCTTTCTGTGTCGAGTTAAAATGTTAACGAAAAAATTTCCGTACCTCAAACAAACTGAATTAAAACAACTGAATAGACTTTATATTTTTTTTTTTTTATAAATAAACATAAAGTCTAAAGTCTCGATAATCTAAATGATTTCGATAACTTCAAAATAATCGAAATGATTTCACCTCAAAATTGAAAATGCAAAAATAATCAAAATAATTTCGATAACGGTATATCGAAAATTGAACAAGAAGAAGAATTAGCATGAAAATGTAAAAAATTCCCAAACAGGGCTGCATAAGTCATTCGTTTGACATTTTGCTTTTATATAAAATTCTTAGTGTAAAACGAGTTGAAATAAAAAAAAAGTATTTAATTTACGCAACTGTCACAAAAAAAACAATAGAAAGCACAGACGTAAACGAAATTTATCAAACAAAAGAGCGCTAAAGCACATACATAATTAAAATAGCAAACAAATTAACGAAACAGCGCGCGAGCGAGCGAATTGTGTGCGAAAATTAAGTGTAAAGGAAACAGGCCAAGAAAGGCAATCGCGTACCAGTTGTTCTTGTAGTTGTTGTTCTTAGCTTTTTAGATTTTTATCAAGGCAACGGCAACAACAAATAGCACAGAAAACGCGGCACAATGGCGAACATGGCCGTGTCTCGCATAAAGCGCGAATTTAAAGAAGTTATGCGCAGTGAAGAGGTATGTTATTTGATATTATTTGAAACGAACTTGTGCTTGCACTCAAGAGAGAGAGAGAAGACCGCGACGGCGTTGACTGAACAATTGGCAACCAATCGACCGCCGGCAAAGTCTTCTTAGCGACGATTTGTGTAGAATCAGCTGCGCCAGTTGAACGCATTTTTTTGTATACCCTGCAACCATAGAGTATATATTGTTTTTGCATATGTATGTAACAGACGAAAGTAAGCGTGTTGAACTCTATAAACTATATATATATACCTTCATATATACTTTATCATCGGATGACGAATTGATATAGACGTGTCCGTCCGTCTGTTTGAACGAAGAGACTATAAGAGATGGAGACTCCAAGTTTGGATATTTAGACTTTGCTTGCCACTCTTCAACTAACTAGTATTAAATGAGCATGCCAACCACACTTTAAGGGTTTGCCCCCATACAAACATCTTCTCCTTTTTGAAATATTCCATATAGGCCCACATCGAACCACTTTAATTAGAAGCCTCTTGTAAACCCGCCGCCCATTTTTGTATAAAAATGTGTTGTTTTTTATTTTAAATTAGTTCTAAATGTTCATCTATTCAAATAAAATATCCCGCAGATGTCCAGATCGTACCACTAAAAAATATAATCTATGTTTCATATAAGGAGCCTTAAACAAAGTACAGGGTATCTCGACGTCGAGCACACTCGACTGCAGGCTTGTTTATTGTTTCGTTTTGTTTTTATTTACATTAGAAACGATAAATTTGTTAAATCTTACGTAAATTCTAATAAAATATACCGCATAGGTTCAGATTGGAACACTATAAGGCATAGCACTCGTACACTCGTCACCTCTATTTTAAAGTTTTTGTATGACATTTATTTGCTTTTGTTCTTAATGAAGATAGAAATGCGAAATTTGACGTATCTTAGGCCAATCCCTACAAAATATTTCATATATACCAGATCGGAACACTATAAGGGGTGTAGCCCTATGCAAACATGTCCCCCATTTTTGAGTTTTTGTATGAAAGTTTGTTTTATTTTGAATTTTAACTAATTTTTCATTAATTTTAACAAAATATACCGCGTATGTTCAGATCGGAACATTAAAGAATATAATTCTTATAAGTCACCTTAAAAAAGGTACAGGGTATCTCGAAGTCGAGTAGCTTTCGATTTGCTCGAATACTTCATCAATTCTAATTAAATATTCCGCATATGTTCAAATTGGACCACTAAAAATTATAATCAATGGTTCTACACATCCCGGAGCGCCACCATCTGCCAACGGTTTTTTATAGAGCTCGTCAAAATAAGACGAAAAATTATACAACTTTCGATACTTCGCTTATATTTCACGTTCTCGGATCCAAGGGTGGAATTGGGAAACATACGCAGAGATTGATAGAGGTGTTTATCATTGGATGTATAGATATTCATATGATACACAGAGCGTTTTTCATGAGAAGCATGATATTAGTAGCAAAACTTTGCAATGTGCAGCCAGTTAAAAGCGTGTTACAGAGTTCGAAACTCGTGTATATGCGCAAAACCTTTTTCTGTGGAATTAAACGTTATTGTTTTATATATGTATCTTACAGATTGTGCAGTGTTCAATTAAAATCGAGCTGATCAATGATAGCTGGACAGAATTACGTGGTGAAATTGCTGGACCACCAGATACGCCTTATGAAGGTGGAAAATTCGTATTGGAGATTAAAGTACCCGAAACATATCCATTTAATCCGCCAAAGGTTTGTAGGCTGCTGCTATGCTGTATGCATATGTATATACATATAGATTTCTCTTTTTAATAAATTATAAATTTTTTATCTTGTTAACACAGGTGCGCTTTGTAACAAAAATCTGGCATCCGAATATATCATCGGTAACGGGCGCTATTTGTTTGGATATATTGAAAGACAATTGGGCTGCTGCCATGACATTGCGTACGGTTTTGCTATCGCTGCAGGCACTTTTGGCAGCAGCAGAACCGGATGATCCACAGGATGCTGTTGTTGCGTATCAATACAAGGACAAACAACAAATCTTTCAGGCAACAGCGAAACACTGGACAAACGCGTATGCAGGCGGTCCGAATACATTTCCCGATTATGATGCAAAAATTCAATGCCTAAAGGATATGGGTATTGATGAACATGATGCACGTGCAGTGCTTTCGAAGGAGAATTGGAATTTGGAGAAAGCGACCGAGTGTTTGTTCAGTTAGCTTCATCGTTTGTTGTGCGCCAGCAAGCTGTCGTTTGGTGCGCCACAAATAGCGACGAAGCTTGCATAGAAATTCAAAAGTAGCAGCAACAGCAGCGGCAGCATCATTGGCGTCATTAGATTTGATATGAGCTATAAGACAATTTTAAGTGTAGTAGAAAAACGGCCGCAAAATATTGTACTCTCTACACTTTGCCCACTTCCGCATAAACACACACACATACACATCTTGAAAACAACACCCTATCAAACATACACACACGCACACCATGCCCAGCACTGTTTTAGTTTTGTACATTTGTGTTTTTAGACCTGTTCTTTTTCATATATATTTTTTTTGTTCATGTACTACAATATATTTTTCTAATTATTTTGATATGGAAAATAAAAAGCAATCTGAAATTATTATCTATAAAGCGCGAGCAGACAGGTTGAGCCTGCGCAGCAAGCAATTTAAAATTTCAGCATTCTATTACGCGTATTTTTTATTTAAATGCTTGTTGCAGCATTTAACAATTTATGTTAAAAAAAAAAAGAAAAAAAAATACAATATAAATAAAAGTTTGAATATAATTTTTGCCGTTTTTTATCAACTATCGGGTGTACCATGGAAATCTTGCGAATAAGATACTTCTGTGTCACCTCCCGCGTATTTTGTTCGATTTATATGTAGAGCACACTTAGGCAGAAACAAGGATAACAATTTTAAATAAATTAAAATAAAATTAATGTATTTAATACGGCATAATTGTAAATTGTGTTAAGTTAATAATGATAAAGATTAATTAAAATAAAAAAAGAAAATTATAATAATTGAAAAATATACGATATAAAAACAAAAACAACATAAATTTAATACGAGTATATTAGTTAAAGTTGTAAGCAGGTTGTAGTACAAGTTTAAAATACAGTTTTATGTTTCCAACAATATATTTTAACTCTCCTCGAGTATCTTGTTCAGAATGAATTGTCACATTAACAATTTTAAAATTAAGAAAACGCTTAATACCCAAGTAAGACGCCTTACCGATAGACAAAAAAGGTTTTACTCTTTTTAAGTATATAGCGGAAAATGTTGCAAGAGCAAGAAAAGTAAGAAACCGCCGGACAAACTAACGAATGGCGGTGAGTTTGGAACGCTAGATGTCTATGTTGGAGCTTTAAGGATTCCGACAGTTCAGTACCCTTCGATACTTAGATTCTCGGCTAATGCCACCAAGACAAACAATCGCCTCAAGACGAGAAATAAAGTACTGAAAGCGCTTGCTGGGTCTTCTTGGGGTAAGAACAAAGAGAGAATAATTACCACCTACAAAGCTATTGGATGTTCTGTCCTGAATTATGTTGCTCCTGTCTGGACTCCTTATCTTAGTAAGACTCAATGACAATGCTTGGCAAGAATTCAGAATAGTGCACTGCCAGTGGTTGTCTGCAAATAACAATTGAAGACCACTTGCATGAAGAAACGATGATGTTACCTGTTCACTAACATAATGAGCTGCTTTCGAAGCCGTTCTTGTTAGATACGTACTCGACCAATCATCCAAACCATGACACCCTCACGAGAATAGCCCCTACCCGAACTAGAAAGGATATTAGAAGTTACAAAACGAGTATTGATCGTTTTATTCCAGATAATCATATAGAGGAGTATAATTATACTTCAGGGAGAGCTCAATTTTTTATAGGGATTGTCCCTATAAAACTTACAGACTGTTCAATTGCATTTTTCTGTATTAGGTGGAAGACCATCACCTATAAATGAGAGTGAAAAACGTATCCCTCGGAACACCCGAACTAAACTTGCACAGTTGAGATACGGATGGAGCAATAAAGCGATAATAAGACAGATATATCTTTTGCTAGTTCCACATTTTCCTTTTTTGAAGTTGTAAAGCTTATGGAGATATAGTTCCTCCCTTGTCACTGCTATTTTACTTACCTTCAATGTTACAATAGAGCCGTACTTTTTCAGTATTTTCATTTGTCAAAATAATTATGCCTAAACAAAAATCGCTATCTTCTCACATTTTTATCAGCAGAACGAATGTGCAGAAAGTAATATAGTAAAGAATTTGCATGCATGTTTTTATTGATAAACACTTTGTTTTTAGAAAAAATGTACCGGTTTCTTACGCAGTTCAACAAAACATAAGCCTATAGTCCAATGCAGTGCTTGTCAAAATAACTGTGCCCATTATTTTGACAAGAAGAGAATCCAAATCCAATCCAATAACCGCGGTACACTACCAGACAATTGTATAGCAATTCAAAAAGTGCAATACAAAATGGAGACAAAGTCAATTTGGCGACGGATCCAACATGTATATACGAAGACACATTTGTTGGCACGATACCAACTTAATTAAAAACTATAACTGCTGGCCACAAATTAGATATAAAATGCCAAACCAAAAATTGGCGCAGTAATTTACGGAGAGAGTTTAATTATAATAAACGGTTCATGGTAGAGATGTTTCACATTATCATATCAACACACCATAAAACGTTTGAACTATAAACCGGACTCAGATAGTGGTGTTCCATCATAAAAAACTAAAAACTATTTTTGTTTCTTCTGGTGTTCCGCAAGGAATTCACCTAGGTCCAATAATATATTGCCAACTACTACTACTACTAAAAAATAAGATACAGAATTGAGATCAAGTGTAAACTTCGCAGTGGAGAAAGATAATGTTGGATAATGTCGGTCTTTTGGTTATAAAAAATTAACATATATGGGCCGGTTCCGGTGAATTTGACAAAATGGTATTGTAGTTCAATTAATTTCAATTGCATTGAGTAATATGAAACTCTCATGTTCAATCAGAAGTGAATTCAAGAAATTCTTGCAAGCGTGAAAAAATTTCCATTTTATCGAATTTACTTGTAGAAAATCTTCCCGAAAGTACTAGAACCGGCATAGATCTGATTGTGAATTTAGTTTTTGTTTGTCAATGTTAATAAAATAATTTGTTGTTTGTTAAGATAGTTTGGTAAAATTGTGACAGAACGCCCAGAAGCCTCACAAGGAGAGTCGAAATAGAAGATTAATAATCTTGGACTGCAAAAGACTGATTTGGCTACATATATTGTATATTATTGAATATAAAGTTTGCACAAGCAACAACAAAACACAATAAAATTTACACTGTTAAACACTGTTAAAAATTAATTCAAGATTAGTTAAATTTCATTTATGTTTCTGCTGTTTGGTGGACATGTACGTTAGTGCAGTAGTAGAGGCACTACTATTACCAAGTGAACCGCCGGCAGCACCGCTTGCAGCATTTCCTCCGCCACCACCATTATGACGCTGCTTCAGCATCTCACGCCACTCCGCTTCGAGTCGTACATAAGTACCGCCCAACGGTTGCGGATGCTGCGGTATATTCTGATCGGAGCCGGTTTTCTTGTTTACATACGTTATAACTTGCTTCATAACTTTCTCCTCGAAATCACGCTGATGATCCTGATTGCTGCGCGCTGATAATTCGCCCGACCAAAAGCGTCCGGGTACTTCAGTTTGTCTACAATAATAATAAAAATAATATAATAAAGTTAAAGTGTATCTTCTAGCTGGCCTATTCCGGTTCTCACTTTCGGCAGGATTTTACGAAAGTGTATTCAAAAATTAGAATTTTATCGAATTCACTTCCCGCAAAATCTTCTCAAAAATGTGAACCGTAACAGGCCAGTATGTTCTGCAGTTACAACCGTTTACGTCCACGTTTCTTTTTTTTCGTTGCCTTTGGCATACGATGTTCCGATTCGCAGCCATCACTGCTGGATGAAAAATCATCCTCATCGCTGGGACCACGCGTGCATGTATTCAGACGCATTGTTGTGCCTCGCATTGTTGCACGCGTTGTGCGTACATCATCCTCGCTGGTCGATGTTGTTTCCGTATCGCTGCTGGAGTCGAAATAATAGGCAGCAGCATTAGAACCACGCATACGACGTCCAATCTTTAGATTTGTTGTTTCGGGATAGAGTTGCGGCAGCAAACCTTGACGACAACGTTGCGGTGTCAGTGAAATACCCTGCCAGCATGGTGTCATTTCACCGGCAGCAGCCAGTTCCTGCATACGTGCTGGAGGATGTTCACAGAGTGCATAGTTTTCGCTTACTAGTTGTGCTATAGCCAGTATAGCACGCTCTCTGTCGGTTTCCACTAGCACGCTGTGCTCACGGAACTGGCATCCCTGAAATGTGGCATATTTTAGAAATGCGGCATGAACTAAAAATCAGACAGTAAAATATGCTTTATAAGTCCAAGTCCAAGAAGTCTCCATAGGTCCAACAATTTTTTTTGCATTATGGTGATTTGAGCTTCGATTTCAACGAGGCTCATTTTTACAGCGAAACTATTTTTTGGCTGGCTTGAGGAGTGAACGTAGAAATTGTTAGAGTAGCAATAACGATAGTGAAAAGAGAAAGGAAAAGAGAGGGAGCATTCGACAAACCAGCAAATAACCAGCTTATGCAAGTAGTAAATTACACTCTCTATTTCGCACACTCTTTGTGTCTTTCATTTCATCATAAGCATCTACAGTGTGATGCGTTGAAAGGGAATGACGAGAGCACTCTGCGACACCTTTAGTTAGGTTTTATACTGTTATTGCTTGTTTTTTTTTCACTATGTACCTAACGTATGTGCTATCCACATAAAGCACTTTAATACTGAATAGTTTGCATATAAGCAATTTATTATTTTGATTTATGAGAAATGAAACTCGAATTTACTGGATATAGGGATTATAAAAAAGTAACATGAAACTATGTACGTGGCAGAGAAAGTTGCAGATTTATGACTTTCTTCAAAAAAAAATGTCCGATGCCCTTACAGAAATCAGTGGCCACAGAGTGGAGTAGTGTGTTGCATACAAAAACCTCAAAATGGAGGTCAAGTTTGTATCGGGGCTAACCTATGCGGTATATTTCATTAGGATTTACGTTAGATACTCCAAATTTGGCGTTTCTAACGTAAGAAACAACAAAACCAAAAAAAAAAAAAAAATTCATACAAAAACTTAAAAATGGTGGCAGGGGCAGATTTGTATGGGAGCTAATCCTTTAAGTCAGATTGGCATGTTCATTTAATGCTAGTTATCTGAAGAAGGAAAAGGAGAGTCGAATTGTCGAATGTCTAAATCTCTTATATTCTCCAAAATCTGTTCGTTGAAACAGACGGACAGATGGTCATGTCCATATGGACTCGTCTTCCCATGCTGATCAAGAATATATATACTTTATGGGGTCTGCAAACTTAATATACCCATTTACCCTATGGGTACAGAGTCTACAAAATGTTGACGGTCATACACAAAAAAAAAACTCTAAATACATCACATATCTTACGTTCGGTCCCGGTAACGTCTCAAAACGAAATGCCTGCTGTCCACAACATGCGTAACGTCCAGCGGGCCCAGCTATGCGCCCCTCAGTCACCGGACCCAAAAAGTTAGGGACCTCCGGATGAAAGCGACACCAATTCATTTGATAAACCGGAAAGTGCGCCTCACAAGTACAGCAGTATAAATAGTGACAGTGCCCCCATAGTTTCCAGTAGACCTTACGCCATGACTTCAACTCCTTAAAAAGTTGCATTATATACGCGCTAATGTCCCAACAAGAATCACGCACATGATGGCTTATCAATTGACCCCAGCGATTCAGGCGTATATTGGCGGGCACACATGCTATGTAGGTCTTCAGCGTATTCGTTACACAGTTGAGACAACGTGCGCAACGAAATAGCCCGGACATGCTGTAGAAGTGACCACGCAGCGCTTCCGGTTCCGGTTCACATAAACTCTGTATCAGCTTTGTCCAGAGACGTGGCGTAACACGTTCCTTCTTATCGCGTACCATTTCCAGCTCCAAATTGGTAAACATTGCCGCCAGACGCGTTACTATGGCATCATTCAAACAGGCCAAATTCGTCGATGTACGCACAACTTCACTCAGATGTGCATGACAGAAGGTAAGGCATTCCAAGAGCAATGGTTCCATTTGTAAAAAACTAGCAGACACTAGAATCGGTATAACATTATTACCGTCCAGTTGACCCGGTGCAGCGGCACCAACTGCCACTTGTGTTGGTGAAGGTAAAACTTCCATGCTATTGGCGCTGTGTTTGACCCATTTCATCAGCCAATCGAAGATCTGTATATCACAGTGTACAGATATGTCCATCTCTTCCAGACGCTGTCCAGCGGTGACATCGGCAAAGTAGCCCATTTTACTGACCAACAAATGTTGCGGACAGCTAAAATCGCGTGAGGTATTCTTTACCTCATCGCAAACGTGTATAATGACTTCGGGTCTGAAAGGGTAGCATTTAAATGATTAAAAATCATTAAACAATTATTCATTGGGTGTTTGAATTATTTCATAGCGTTTTCTAAGAGATGGCGTGACTAGTGAATTTTCAATATACCACTTCATTCATTACTTTAACATGAAGAAAGGTGCTGCCGAAAGTCAACGAAAGTACAAGTTTATGGAGAGCATGCTCTAGCTGAGCAAACGTATCGGAATAGATGTGCTCGATTTAAAAGTGGTGACTTTGTGCTGGAAGACAATGAACGACCAAACAGCCGAAAAACTTCGAAGATGTAAATTGAAGACATTGATTGATGAAGATCTATATCAAACGCTTCGAGAATTACCTAAAGCATAAGGAGCTGAGTTGACTTGTGAGCAGCCAGCAAACGCCTCAAAGCAGTGGGAGGGATCCAAAACAGGCAAATTTGGTCCAATAGTAATTGAAGCGCAAGAGGCGTGTTTAGACGGCTTTTCACTTGTGAACAGCGTCTTGAACGACATCAAAGGAAGAGATGAAGAGTGAACCCGCTACGACTAACCCAAAGCTAAAAAGTCATGGTTTAAATCCGACCATCAACCATCATCATACTTAAAAAGCGAAGCCAGAGCCGTCGAACGAATCACGGCCGGAACAAATCAATTAAGGGCTCCTATCTTGAATCTTGGATTGCTGCTAAGGATGAGTCGATTTTCCGACGCGAAATTCGTATGCTACCAGAAAGATGGGAAAAACTAGTGTGATGAACATTTTTGCAGAGTAAAGTCTCAATTTACGATACGAATTAATTGAAACACCCAATAGTTAAAAACTTACTCCTTACGCTCGGCACGCGTACCAGCATTGTTCTTATCCTTCATTAATAGAAAGGACTTACGACGTGTTACATTATTGTTGCCCGTCAGATTCAACTTACTGGAATCTTTAACCGTTGCGCGCACCACGCTGCTCATATCGCTCGCCGTTGACATTAAAGTAGTTGACTGTGATATAGCGGTGTCCTGCAAATTCACTACGGAATCCATAGCACTCATGCTAGAAGCAGATGTTGTTGTGATTGTTGTGGCTAGTGTTGTTATTGAGGACGACGATGATGTCGAAGCCGTTACACACATGGTTGCATTCGCCGATGTGGCTGCACTCATGAATTTGGTTGCTACCGCTTCCTGTTTTTGTTGTTTGGCCTTTGCGCGTCCCGCTATAGTTAGCGGACTGGGTATGGGTACTGGGCATATAAATGACAGTACCGAATCCATGACACCCTCATTGATGACATAATCGAGTTTTTCACTTAACTTCGGATGTAGTCCCTTAACTGCTGACGGACGAACTGCCGTTTCTGTGCGCTGTGTGCGCAGCTTTAAATCGTTGCTGGTTGTTGTTAAATTATTAGGTTTACCCTCGCCACTGTACGGTTTACTCTTCAATCCAAATAGTTCGTTTACAAGTGGATAATTTGTTAATTTGTTAAAATTAATCAGTTCCTTATTGGAATTTTGCTTCGAATCGCTTCCTGTGCGTGAACTAGTCGCTACTTGTACCGAAATTGGTTCCTTTGTACGGTCACTACGCGCAATCATATCGTTAACATGACAAGATAATTTTAGAAATTCAAGAAATTCGTTTAAACTAATTTGAAAATCAGGCAACGACTCCTTGGATTTATTGCCTGATTGCTCAGTCAGTGTAGAATTTTGAGAGGAAACAGCTCCCGATCCAGTTCCAGTCGCGGCTGCAGCTCCTGCTGCATCATCGTTTATTGGTGATTTTTGCATTTTATGCAACTATTTTGTGTGTAAATTCCTTTATGTACAAGTATATTTGAAAACTAATCCAAAATTATGCTGAAATAAACAAACTTCGTAACTAAGATACGCATAATGAGTTGCAACCATGCGCGATAGCTCTTCGTGTGTACCATCAATGCACTTTAGTCTGTTAACCGTCGGTTTAGGATGTTTCGTAGTCCCTATATATATACAATAGTTCAACAGCTCAACAACTTGCTGTTGCTGAACGTTTCAAACCGACTTCAAAAAAGGAGGATGTTCCCCAGTGATTGGAATCTTTTTTTCGTATGTATGTTCGGCGATTATTCTTTACCGCGTGAACCGATTTCGATGATTCTTTTTTTTAATAGAAAGGCATACCTTAGGGATGGTCGCTTAAAAAAGTTTGATGACGGAATGCATGGGAAATGCACCAAATTTTTATATTTGCACAGGCATGTGCATGACAAATAACCGATTTTGGAGTCGGTTTTTGCTCGCTTGTGAACACTTGTACTATATTCGTCTCCATATAATTCCACCAATTTTCGAGTTTTGTATGGCCAACATTTTTTTTTCGCTTTGGACTGCTTGTTTGATATAGATATTTATTTTATGTACGCCCACAAAATATACAACATAAGAACACATCAGATAACCATAAAATATCGCCGCACACAAACATATAGTCCAGATAGAGCTTCTGATAAAAGATACTTGTTTGTTATCCAAGCTACATACTCAAAAACTGGTATGAATATTGAATAAGAACCGAGTAGTACTCTCTTTATAAGGTATATTGGCTTACTGAACTTGAAAATAGTCTTAAAAATGCTTGAATGGATGTTTTCACGGTATGAACTTATTTGGAAGATAGCTTAGCTTATAGTATACCACACCCAGCTGATCACACCGAATACAGAGCATAAACTAGGATACATAAAGGCCCGTGGAAAGGGTGGTAAAAGGTGTAAATTAAATCTATATGTTGAGATAAGTCAAAATAAACTTATTGAATTTCCAAAAAAAACTGGTTTTTAGTTTTCTAAAATTAGTTTGAGAGTTTAAAATAATTATTTTTATGTTTTAAAAATTTAATTTGTTACCATATATAAAATGTATAGATGCTTACATAGTGTTGCTCCATGCAATGAAATTTTAAAATCGATAAGAAAGTTTTTTTCATGCCAAAATCAAGGGAAGAGTCTTTGGTTGTCCACTGCTCAAAAATGAAAAACTCAAACACATATTTGACACCATTGAAGCTAGTTGTTTCTGATTTCCTTGGAAGTAGTAAACTACAAGTTAGTTTTCGGGTTACTTCTTTTAACATTTCCAGAATTCCCACTTAAATTTTTTTACAGAGAATCTCGGTGACGTGAGTGAAACTACTTACAATATATTAACAAAATCTATTCAAAAAACAAAAATTGAAAGAAAAAAATATGAGATGGGTCATTCTCATGCTACATCTTTATAGCTCATATTTTACGACTTTTATTAAGCCTATAATCGTATTGCCTAGTTCGTCGAGACAAAAAATTAAAAAATTCATGGATTGGCTCGTATTTTTCTAAAGCGGTGGCGCTCAATCTCGAATATCAAAAATAACAGACAAAAAAGTGACCGATATTTGAACGATAACAGAACAAAAATCGTATTATAGTACGGGGCTACACGAAATGGATTTATTGTAATTGTGAAGTCATGACATGCACTACTCAATGTTATTCCGCCAATACCATATCTTGGCAATTCGTATTCTCTAATGTATTTCTAAGTTATGAGAACGGACCCTACATACTAATTTTTCTTTGTTCATATGTTTGTTAAGCTAACTGTAGGTTCTATATGTGATTGGCAAAAGTACATTTGAATAATGGCATCCCTGCAAAAATCAGCTGAGTAAAGCGGAACATGAGTGTGAGTGTGTGCGTAATCTGTTTTGTTGTTCAATTCGATGCATTTGCGTACAAATAAATACAAAACTTAAAAAAAAAATGCAAAAACCTTGGCTTTATTCGATACTAACCGCATTTAGCATATTAGTAAATATATCAGCGGTTGCTGTATTAGCGCGCAGCGATAAGGAACAACAGCAAACGGCCAACTCCGGCACTGCGGTTCAATCGGTTGTTCCAGTGCAGCACACAACACAGCTCCAAACAGGCGGCGCAGCAACCTCCGGTAATAGTGGTGCAGCGTTCAATGCGCTTGGTCCGAATGTGATGTGTTCATTTTTGCCGCGAGATTTTCTCGAATGCAAGGAGCCTATCGATCATCATAATAATAAAACCGCCAAATCTGAGAAGGGATATGGCTGTTTGAAATTCGGTGGAACGACCTACGAAGATGTAGAGCACACAAAAGTTCAGTGTACAGTGTATCCGGATATCGATTGTTACGGACCGCGCACATTCTTCCGCGATGGCGTGCCATGCGTACGCTATGCTGAGCACTATTTCGTCACTACATTAATTTATAGCTTACTGCTGGGATTTCTCGGCATGGATCGTTTCTGTTTGGGTCAGACGGGTACGGCTGTCGGCAAATTGCTCACTGTGGGTGGAGTTGGTATCTGGTGGATTATTGATGTCATACTGCTGATAACTAATAATCTGCTACCAGAAGACGGCAGTAACTGGAATCCTTATGTATAGGTCTATGCTGTAGCTATAACTTTAAATTTGACACAATATATGTACATAAGAATAATATTAATCAGCTCTCGTTGATTTATGTTCGTTTATGTCTGTATTTACGCAATATAGTCTAGGAAAATGTAGTGCCTTCAAAAAGAGTCTCAGTAGAAAGGCGTCTAAAACGCTTTCGAGGCCTAGGCAAGAAGTGAGAATTTTGAGAAGAAAGCAAGGCGATTTTCCAACAGTTTTCGTGAAACAAAAGAAGTAACCAAAGAGAGAAATAATGTTAGATGGAAGTCTCATATCAGTATCTGTATTACAATGTTAAATTAATGGTCTACAGCTATGGAGAACAGCCAGCAATTCATTAGTCGTGTACTATGTAGATATATGTTCATCAACGCAATATATTATGTACAGAACACTAGCATACTCCGAGATTTGAGGCTACATACAGTTGAAGAAGTAGTTGACCACTACTGCTTTGGTTATTTTATACGTAGGACTTCAACAGTATTCTAATGCACTTGCAATAAATTTAGTAGATATAATTAGAATATTAAAATGATATAAACTTTAATTTAATAATTTATAATATGTAAATTGCAGAATTATTGAAAGTCCATCGACAAACTGTAAATAAAAAGTTAAATTTTAAATGGAATAAAAGGGTCAGTTAGTTTTAACTTGCAGTTAAATTTGAGTAAGAAAACAAAATATCAATAAACAGGCATAGTGTTTGGCTCCCGAGATTATTGTTCATAAGGCATGACCAAAAACACAGGACAACAAAAAAATGAAAAAAATTTGGTGCCGATTGGCAACGCTAAAACTTTTTTTTCCTACGTGTAGTTTTGAATCAACCCTCAGTTTTGAATATTGCCTTTAATTAGTACTTTAGTCTTAGCGGTACATTTCTATTTAAGGGGTCAGAAAATGGCCCATCACATCACGATTTTGAGTTATATGAGGTTGTGTACATAACCTCAAAAGTAGGAAAAAACGCAATTTTTCGGGTACATAACCTTAAATATCGCAAAATCCTGACGTGATGGGCCAATTCTGACCCCGGATTCGGATTCTACGCAGCAAATTGCTTCGGAAATGACCCTTAGCTTTCCAACACCAAAGCCAGTGTTGCTCTGTGTAATTCCGGGGAATTGCTTGCAGTGATACGCGGAAAAATTCATTCTCTAAACAGGCAGATTATATATGTTATCTATATAGTACGAGTATATGCAAATAAATGTGTGTACATATTTTATAGTGTACTAAACTATTGGACCAATCGTTATGAAATTTGTAGAAATTCGTGTATTATGAAAAATTAGCGATAAGAAATACCAAATTCGACATATCTCTGGAACTAATAGACACACTTGAATTAGATTTGGTACATATGTAAAGGGAACCGTGACGAATACTTTCCACTGTTAAAGTGAGCAGTGCTACTCTTAGCATATTTAGGAGTAACAACGAATTCGTCATATTTTATGAATAAATTGACGTAAATGGATAAGATTTGGTATCTAAGTAGAGGCCATCGGTGGATATTAGATTCATTATAAAAGTAAGTGAAGCCACATCCACCTATTCCATTTAAGAGTATCATCAAATTTGTCATATCTCAAGAACTAATTGACGCAGTTGGATGGGATTTGGTGCATATGTAAAGAGAGCCGAGGCAAATAAATTTATCAGGTAATGTGGATAGTATCACGCCTTACCCATTTAAGAGTAATAAGAAATTCGTCATATCTCAGATATTAATTGATGAAATTTGAAATATGATACATGGAAAAAATGTGCGGAGCCACTACGCCCCGCCCCATTTTACTATACGAAATCAAATTCGTTGTATCTCAGGAACTATTTAAAGCAGATGAATTAAATTCGGTGTGCATGTAAAGGGCACTGGTTAAAATAATATCACCTGAAAAATTGGCCAGTATTACGATTCCCCCCTTAAGAGTAACAACATAGTCGTCATATCTCAGCAACTAATTGACGCAGATAGTTGAGACTCGGTCCATATCGTATTAAAACTCACCAAAAACTACCATGAAATTCGTGACACGGTAAAAATGCGAATTGATAGCAAAGTTGGAGGTCTTAGTGTTAAGGTCGAATAGACAGTCGTTGCATTTATATACATGTACGTAAAGAGCACTAGAAAAATAAACTTGAAAAATGAGCGGTGGTGCATCCCACAATATAAGAGAAAAACACAAGGACGCAAAGCTGCGCAAGCCGATTATGCAACATGGATGCAATTTGGTACAACTGTAAAAGGCATCAAGAAAAATTAAGAAACACTGGTAAAATATGATGTGTCACGGTCCCATTACAATGGAAAAACAAGAGCGGACGTAGCAACGCACGCCGGGTACGCGATTTCTAGCATATTTTTTTACATATGTAGGGTTACATAGAAAAAAAGCATCTCTTGATTTTTCATTACAAACTTTGCAATGTTGCTATGAAAATTCATTCAAATTCAAATTTCTGATCACATTCGGATATTGTAAAAATTTTGTTTCCGGCGGAGGCGGCTATTTTGTCACACGGTTTCTTTCAGTGTAAGCATATCAAAACAGCTGTTTACTGTTTACATGCGTCGTCAGCGGCATTCGTCATCATGGCAAGAACCAAAATGGAACTGAGCAGTGCCATGGATTCCAACGACTTAAGAACTAAAGCGCCGCATTATCTGAATGCGCTAAAGGTTAAATGGATGCAACTGCAGGAGACGCCAACGATATTCGCCTATACGCTCAATGTACAATTACAAAAGTTTATCATTGGAAATCATCATTTCTATGTGGAGGTAAGCAAAAAGCTAGCGAAACTTCCTCAATTTTACATGCTTTACATTAACACTTTCTGTAGCTCAATCCCGAACGCTCGCAGCTACGTCGCAAGCCGCAGACCATAAATAGCCTGAGTCCACATTTTGATACGAAAAAGTTTCACTTCAATAAAGTCAATCCGCTGGAAGTGATGATGACCATACCCTTTGAGCGCGCCGAAACACAAATGCTTATCAATCGCAGTCCGCTGACCAAATTCCATACGCTTATCTGTCCACAGGTGGCCGATAATCTTGTACAGCGTGTTACAGATTACGGTTTGCGTTTTGTGGTTACCTTTCTACGCTATGCCAATGATGCAGATTGTCGCGTGGGATACAACAGTCCTGGTGCTTTGGCTTCGGTTAATCATTTACATTTTCACTTGGTGCATCTGCCGAAGAGTTTGTACATCGATCGTGTTGAGTTGAAGCAGTTGTGCGATAAACATGATTATATCTATCGGCTGACAGAACAGATGCCAACCGAAGCTGTGTGCTTTATCATACAGAAGGGAGAAACTAATGAGGCGTTGGTAAATGAGAAACTGGATAAGATTTTCCAGCTGACAGAATGGCTGTGCACGAAGGATGTACCACACAATCTATTCATAACACAAGATCGACAGAATGGCGCGCATAAGGATGCTTTGAAGATCTTTCTCTTTGCACGTGCTACATATTGCGAACACAAAGAAGTGGGCAGCTTTAATGTGGGCTTCTGCGAGCAGGCGGGCTACATAACCGTGGGCGGTGAGTTAAACACTATAGTTGACTATATTCACTATAATTAATATATATGTGTGTATATAATGCTAACTTAGACTTAAAACTTTAAACTAACATATAGAGTTAGCCATGACTGACAGAGCCTTCGGAGAGCGATGTCTTGGGTTTTACTTTGTTACTTAGGTGTATCTGTTTTCTTATGTGTGTGTTGTAGAACTTAGATTAGGGACTTTGATTTTATGTAAGACTTTTTAATGAAATCTAAGATTAGTTTTATATTTTTAAAGGAAAGATTTTCGAAAAGAGGAATAGGGTCGGTCAAGGTTTTTGGAAGTTTGAGGATTTGTGATGCGTTAGGAATATACAATATATATTAGATATATTGTGAGTGTTATTCAGACGTATTCTTCTGAATTTGATTTGGTTTATTCTACATAGTTGGGGTATGCTCTTAAGGTAGTTGATGTTGGTATTGGGAGTTTACTTCTTTGTACCATGTTAAGGTGTGTTGCAGAAGGACTTTGTGGTTTTGTAGTTGCTGTTCATTAAGGGCTTATATAGTATCACTGGTGTTGAGGTTGGGAGTCTGCTTTGTTATTGTCTTCGATTTACGAGTGTTTTCTATCGTGAGATTTTCTAGGGACAGACTTGACAGAGTAGACACACCACTCTAGTATGTATATCTAAATAGGTCTTTTAAATCTGGTTGGGGATTTTTTGTGTTTTATGCTTAGTATGAGGTGGAAATAGTCGGGGTAGAGTTATTTTTTGTCCTAGTGTTGTAGGATATTAGGAATAGGTTAACATAGATGGGGAGCCTTGTGGAATACCATTATTTATATATAAGTTTTTCCCATTTTCTCTACTATTCGTATATTTAGCATAAAGTATGCAATTGTTTTAGGACCCATTTTACACTCATAGTTGGTGTATGACGGAGTGTAGATCCATATTTTGTCGAATGCTCTGCAGAAATCTAATAAAATCTATATATTACTACTTACTACTATGCACTGCAGAACAAAAGCTAATGGATGAACTGACCGAGACGTCCGTCATAGATCGTATACGTAGCGAATGCGGTGGTGCATATGAAGAAATCTATGCGTACTTAAAGAATATGACGTGATTGGGGTAAAGTTGTACTCTTTTATTTTTTAAAGTAAAAATACTAAGCATTCTATCTTTTCAGTTGTGTGCGTTACAAAGACGTCCACCATGTAAACTGTCAACTTAGCCTAATACTATTTGTAATGTAGCAAAATTTTGAATAAAAATTTAAGTAGCCGCCGTCGCCGTTACAAATTCCTTGCCTATGCCTGTCTTAGCAATTACTTTGGTATTTTCAGTAATTGCATAATTGATTGTATTCGTTGTATTTTGTTGTTGCACCAATTCTATCAATGCAGGCAGTTCATCAGCCGCAATGCTGCGACGTATGCACTCAAAGAACTGCATAAAATGATGTAAATTATGCACCATCAGCAATATCGGACCCAACAGCTCTTTTGTCTTATACAAATGATGCATATAGGCGCGCGTATGTTTGCTGCATGTCAGACAAGTACAGCCGCGCAGGAATGGCTTAAAATCCTCCTTCAAACGTTCATCTGTTAGATCCAAGAAAGGCACTTCATCAGCATTGTCCGCTGCTGTTTTGTTTGTCATATCAAAATTAAACATTAAAGCTTTAAAATTTACGGCAGCACAATAGGCATAGGATGTGTCAAATATATCAATGCCAAGTCGTATTAAATTCAGCATAGCAATTGGTGTAAATGCACCTGGCATTAAGCGTGGCTTCGCTGCATCCAGTTCGGTTACGCAATGCTCAATTATGCTATTCAAAGATTTCAAATGCACTGTAGTTGCCGTGAGTCCATAATTGTGAAAGCCTTCTAATATGTAGCCACCGTAATTGGTGCCACCATGACGCTTGGCATGCTTAATGGAATCACTGCGCGCGAATGTACTGTAGCCGCCGACAATGGGTGCTGTAAATGAGAAGCTTTATTAGTGTTATGAAAGTCTAAAAAGTATATTAAACTACCAAATAAAGTGCATTTGCTGCTTAGTTTCTCCGACTTTTCGTGCTGCATATAACAATAATTCATGAATTTCTCTGTACGATCCACAGACTTTCTGATGCGTTTTTTAGAGCTCTCCCGATTTGTATCGGCATCACAAAGTCCTTGATAGATGTCCGGCATAAAGGTTTCAACTATTTCCATGTAACTGTGAAACATTTTTATAAAATTAGTTACAAACGGCTTTAAACCAAGTAGTCCATGATCCCAGACCCCCAGACGTTAATTATATTCTGATTAGGTTAAGTTTTGGGAGCGAGTAGTTTATGTAACAGCTTTTATTGTGGATATCAATAAGTAATATAAGAGAAAGATAATCCGAAACCTAACCCTAGAAGTTGAGTCCCAGGTGCGAGGTACTCAATTGGGCGCATCCATAGCTCCCAATTGCGTCGGACGGAACTAACAGTTGAAGATCTGAGTCGTGTTATACGGTAAATGACCACACTAAGGGCGGCAAGCATTGGTGTTAATCCTTAATCGTTGCCTGTAACACTCGAGTATATTGCTCCATCCGTATCTTATGCTAATTCTGGTGTCACGAGGGATACATTTTTAGCTCTCAATAGGTGGCGACCAGACACATAGCAAAATATTGTTCCTGAGAGATTTTATTGACTCTTCTAATGCAACTTTGTGCAATTGATTAGAACTGCTTCACTAGCAATACATTATGTTGGTGAACAGAAATCAGCATCGCTCCTTCATGCAGGTAAATTTTGCATTTCCATTGAGTCTTACTGGGATAAGTGATACGGACAGGAGCAGCATAATTTAGGACAATCCGTCCAACAACCTTATAGCAGATAACAATTGTCTCTTTATCCTTACCCAGGAAGACCCTGCAAACGCCTTCGCTGTTTGTTTCTTGACCTAAGTTGATTATTCGTGGCGTGAGCCAAAGAGAACTCCACACTGCGCCCCACACATCTTTATTTAGCTTTCGATCATATGTAACGTCTGGGAGCCCTGGGATCTTAATCTATAATGACTCACCGTTCCGGCGTCAGCGTTTGCTTGCCATGTCTTGTAAAAATGGGCACAAAATCACGTTCATTGCCACCTTGTGGCATAGTTTCACATGGATCGCGTATTGTAAGCATCGTAGGATAGTCCTTGAAGCCAATATAGGTGCTCAAGTTGCCATTAAATAATAGCAGCGATGACGCCATTTCATGCATTGTCGCCAGTGTCAGCTGTAACAGCTGCGTCTCTTTGCTAACATAATCGAAGACTTCGCGACTGAGGTAGGGTATGCTGCCGCCCTAATGGAAATTAAATGGTTTGTAATTTATTTTATAATGTCCTCCAATTGATCCAAGTATATTTTTACGTACGTACCTTTGTCGTTTGTAGCAACAGCGGCGTTTGGTATTGTTTGCCGGTCTCCGCGTGAACCAGTTGTCCTATGCGTCCGGAGTTTTTACTTAGCTTCTCAATGGCGAATTTCATTGTTTTAATAGATGTTTTACAGTTATTAAATAAATTATAAACTACTTTAAGCGGCGTTCGTTTGCTGCTTCTTCTTATTATTAGAGATGTGCAACATATTCTTTTAAAAGTGTTCACCAGCTGTTAACACTGTACAACAGCATACCCTACCCTGGATGCCTGAGGGTATACTAGATTTGTAAATAGATATGTAACAGGCAGAAAGAGCACTAGCAAACTCTCTAAAGAATATAATCTTGCTCAGCATCAAAGTTGAGTCCATGTAGATATGTCCGAATGAACATAGCAAACAGACTTGACTCGTCCGTCACTTTTTCACTTTATGTTTGAAACCATGACGTATCACTAGCTGCTCTCTTTGATGTTGCTTTATTTCCAGTTGGCAGAATAGACACAAAAAATTTCCTTATCTATGTACACATTTGTAGGTTCATACATGTGCAACTGCTTTCATACATACTAGAGCACAAACCATCAAATTCGTCATACATATTTTTGAAAACTCTACAGCGGGAAGCGATACAGGCGATTGAATTTACATATCGCGCTTGCTTACTTCCCCACTTGTTCTCATTATAACTTGAAATCTTTATAACCATTTAGTTTTTAATATGTGCGCATAGTATGTATTGTATTTTCTGCGTACAGAATGAACTTTTACGAAGAAAATGAGATACATACGAATAAAATCTATGTAAAATTCGATTTTTTTTTGGTGATTTTCAATTTTCACCTCATAAAAAACGTATATCGGATCGATAAAAAAGATTTTGTCATGTCAAAATAAACGAATGAAGGTCTACATGTAAGGACTTTGCTTAGGGATAAAAAGTTTCACAAATATTTTTCACCCGACGATCAAAGCAAAGCATACGCTATTAAATTGAACATGTTGTAATCGACGGAACGAAGGCGACGAGCGTGTTGGATATGCGAACGATATGAGGTCCCAACATCGACTCGGATCACTACATTGTGGCAGCCAAGGTATGCACCAGACTCAACATGGCCCCAACACTCAACGAAAGCTAGACGACAGAAAGCTGAAATAACAAGAGACCGCCGAAGACTTTTCAGCCAGGCTCTCCCAACTGTTCCGGGAGTTCGCTCCGGGTTCAAAAGATATATGTGATTATTGGAGACATATCTCTCACTCCATTGATATGGCTACCAAGGAGGTCATTGATTACACCAGACATTTGACAAACTCTTTGTATGACGATCAGTGTCGCCAAGCGACTGCAGAGAAGAACACCGCCCACAGAAGTACTCTGCAGTCGGGTGCAACACAATCGTGGCAAACGGAGAGGTGAGAAAAAAATGTTTCATTCAAACAGTTGTTGCATTGCGAAAAGTAAACGTAGATGGAATTGCTTCTAAGAGCGATTTTTGATCAACATCAAAACTACAGTCGATATAGACATGTCCGTTTGTTTGTCTGTTTGAACGAAAAGATCTCGGAGACTATAACATTTGAAAAAATAAAAATAAAGCAATATTTTCATATTATGCGGCAGGTGTTGTCAAGAAATCTGCAACTTGGCACTAATTTTGTCTCATAAATTAAACATAAGTCTTCCCTTAAGTATATGGTGCGCTCAGCCTTTTTTTTATTAATTTTAATTCTTACTGTATATTCGGAAAGTTAAAAATTTGTGGGAACATTACTTATTAGATGTCCGAGTTCATAAACAGCGGATCAATGCTCCTCTTATTCGGATTTTCAGCGTAGTTGATGACTTCTTTGGATATATTTTGTTGTAGCTGTTCCAAAAGAAGCTTTGCGTCTTCATTTCCCTTCTCAGTGTTGGCCTTATTAATAAGTAGCTGAAAAAGTTAATAAAGATAATATTAGTATAATTAATAAGAAGAAGAAAAAATGCAAGCAAAACAGTTGGAACCGAAACTTTATTAACATATTGACTGGGAGCTATACTTTCGCGGTAACTTTTTTATTGTATTTTGCTTACGGTATTAAAAAAAAAAACTCCATGCCAGCTTTAAACCTAATATTTCAAAGACTGACGCACAACTGTGATAAATTGGTCAGATCTGCCAACGGTATTGTCATTTTGCTTAGTTTGAATTGCCATTTTATCATGAGTTGATAAACGGAAGAACGCTTGCAAATTGTGCAAATTTATTTCGAAAATCGTGGTTCAATAATGGAATATGAACATGAGTTACGTCCATTTTACTGTTGTTGATACAATTTGATTAACCATGACTCGTTTTCATATGTTCATATGCATCCGAAAAGACATCGTACAGAGACGCACCGAAGAAACAATTGCTGCTGTAGAGCATAATAGTTTGAAGGACTCAAATTAGCAGCAATTGGAGATGTGTGCATTTTCTTTATGAAAATTTTTTAGTAAAGATCTCGGTCTAAGACCTTATAAGATCCAGCTGGTGCAAGTATTAAATCAATTAAGTTAAATCAACTGGAAATCAACCCGCGGTTTTGTCGTAAAAAGCCCATTTTTGCCTCAATGTGCATGTCAATAAGCAAAATTGCCGCATTTGGACCAAAGAAAATACAACGAATGATTCTCACCCCCGTTACATCCACAAAAAATTGTGTTCTTTATGAAGCGTTGAAATCATTGGTCCTTACTTCATTAAATATGAGACCGGAGGGGAAACGTAAACGTTAACGGCGTGCGCTATCTCAGTTGAATGACGGCGCCACATGCCATAAAGTACTTCAAACAATCGATACATTTAGCGAACGCATTATTTCGCGAAATTTAAAAAATTTAAAGTCATTGATTTATGCGAACCAATAAGCAACTTTGGACGACAACTTTGTGCGAACAATTGTCGAGGCACGGCCCCAATTGCTTGAAACACTGGTGGGAAATTAGACTTCCAAATTGCGCCACATTTTCAGTTTGAATTTATCTAATTTCAGTATTTTAATTCAATCCAAAGTGCTACACCTTAAAAAAAAAAAAACATACTGTATATATCTAATGGGGCTTTCGATGCTTCCTTTCTTTAAATCGTTGCAAACAGTGTGATTAAATACTTTTTACCCTCTGCGTAATGATATCTGTCTCTAATGATATCATTTGCTCAAACATAATACGAAAGTTTCGAAACATCCACATTAAAGCCGTGCATGACAAACTCGGTGACTGATTGAAACGAGTTCTTGCTCAATCAATCTCTAGGACTCAAAATTAACCAGTGATCGATTTCGTATGTTTTCAACGTTTTCGATTTGATTGAGAATTTAATCAGTTCTTTCAAACAAAACCAAACTGAACTTGACTAAACGCGACAAAATGTTGATTAGCTCGGTTTTCAAGAATTCAAGAGTACAATGTCCTTACATGCAGTGTAGTAGCAAAACAAATGCATATTGTATAACAACAAAGATCAAGTTAAAACATTGAAATTCATTTGATGTTAGTTAAATATCGTTTTGTGAAAAACAGATAAAGCTAGGTATGGGACTGAATAATAATTCAGTTGGTTTGAAAAATTTTGCTGGCCCGTTCTTTTGCTCGATGGCCGACAGTAAACGTTTCGGAGAGGTTTGAACTCAAGTTAAACTTTGCTTTAACATATGTACTTGTGCATATGAATGTACTTTATAATTGTTCAAGTATATAAGCATTCGTTTCGCATACTTTCAATAGGTTGTTTAGCAACTCACTTGGAATTCCGTCTGAAGAAATGCCGCAGTGGGTCCAGTTAGCTCCTCCTGAGGCAGACCGAGCATCCCTTTGCCAAGAAAACGGTACAGTGCGCTGAAATTACAAATGCATACATTGTCATACATATGTTTTTATCATATTGTAGCAATATTTCTGTTTTATACTTTAAATCAATGCCATTCAATTGTTCCGGCGGCGAGTGCTTCTCATTGTTGGCAATGGAATTGACCATGGCAGCAGTTTCATGGTTGCACAGCGTATTTATTTTCGTGTCCTTGAACAGCTTCAACCAATCTTCAACATTGTCAAAGGAATTTGAATCAATCTGCCTATGTACGTTATCCTCAGCATGTTTAAAGCATTGGTTGAAGAATGCTGCAATAGTAAATCATAATTACAATAGTTTGTATTACACTACGGCATGGCATAGACTGGCGCTTACCTTTCGCAGAATCCATGTTTACCTTGTACTTGGATACAATGGACTCGAATTCCTCCTTAGACCATCCAGTACGTTTCATGTGTTCAATTATTTTCTTTTTCTGATAGTTGCTTATGTCGTTGCCAACCGGCGGCTGCGGCGGCGGCTTGGACCTTTTTGATGTTGATGCTTTTGGCAATGCGCCATCAGAATCCTCTCCAGTATCTTGACTGTCAGAGCTATCAGAGTCCTCAGCGCACTGTACCTCCAGCTTCTTAGGCTTGTTAGTCGCCATATTTGTTTAAATGAACTTTAAAAGTTCTTTGCAACAATTCGCGTCTGTTTGGCCTCAGCTCGTCTACCAGCACCGTGTTGGAAAATGGCGCTCATTATTATTAGTATTATTAGGGATGGAGCGTGTTTATGCTGTTAATTCTTTAGGGACACGTCACTACTTTATTACTTAAGTAATACCGTATTTCCACCAAAAGCATTTCTAGCATCTTTTATTTTGCATTCAAAAAATGTGTTGCCAGAAATTGATGTGTCCCTAAAGAATTAACAGCATAAACACGCTCCATCCCTAATAATACTAATAATAATGAGCGCCATTTTCCAACACGGTGCTGGTAGACGAGCTGAGGCCAAACAGACGCGAATTGTTGCAAAGAACTTTTAAAGTTCATTTAAACAAATATGGCGACTAACAAGCCTAAGAAGCTGGAGGTACAGTGCGCTGAGGACTCTGATAGCTCTGACAGTCAAGATACTGGAGAGGATTCTGATGGCGCATTGCCAAAAGCATCAACATCAAAAAGGTCCAAGCCGCCGCCGCAGCCGCCGGTTGGCAACGACATAAGCAACTATCAGTAAAAGAAAATAATTGAACACATGAAACGTACTGGATGGTCTAAGGAGGAATTCGAGTCCATTGTATCCAAGTACAAGGTAAACATGGATTCTGCGAAAGGTAAGCGCCAGTCTATGCCATGCCGTAGTGTAATACAAACTATTGTAATTATGATTTACTATTGCAGCATTCTTCAACCAATGCTTTAAACATGCTGAGGATAACGTACATAGGCAGATTGATTCAAATTCCTTTGACAATGTTGAAGATTGGTTGAAGCTGTTCAAGGACACGAAAATAAATACGCTGTGCAACCATGAAACTGCTGCCATGGTCAATTCCATTGCCAACAATGAGAAGCACTCGCCGCCGGAACAATTGAATGGCATTGATTTAAAGTATAAAACAGAAATATTGCTACAATATGATAAAAACATATGTATGACAATGTATGCATTTGTAATTTCAGCGCACTGTACCGTTTTCTTGGCAAAGGGATGCTCGGTCTGCCTCAGGAGGAGCTAACTGGACCCACTGCGGCATTTCTTCAGACGGAATTCCAAGTGAGTTGCTAAACAACCTATTGAAAGTATGCGAAACGAATGCTTATATACTTGAACAATTATAAAGTACATTCATATGCACAAGTACATATGTTAAAGCAAAGTTTAACTTGAGTTCAAACCTCTCCGAAACGTTTACTGTCGGCCATCGAGCAAAAGAACGGGCCGGCAACTTTTTCAAACCAACTGAATTATTACTCAGTCCCACACCTAGCTTTATCTGTTTTTCACAAAACGATATTTAACTAACATCAAATGAATTTCAATGTTTTAACTTGATCTTTGTTGTTATACAATATGCATTTGTTTTGCTACTACACTGCATGTAAGGACATTGTACTCTTGAATTCTTGAAAACCGAGCTAATCAACATTTTGTCGCGTTTAGTCAAGTTCAGTTTGGTTTTGTTTGAAAGAACTGATTAAATTCTCAATCAAATCGAAAACGTTGAAAACATACGAAATCGATCACTGGTTAATTTTGAGTCCTAGAGATTGATTGAGCAAGAACTCGTTTCAATCAGTCACCGAGTTTGTCATGCACGGCTTTAATGTGGATGTTTCGAAACTTTCGTATTATGTTTGAGCAAATGATATCATTAGAGACAGATATCATTACGCAGAGGGTAAAAAGTATTTAATCACACTGTTTGCAACGATTTAAAGAAAGGAAGCATCGAAAGCCCCATTAGATATATACAGTATGTTTTTTTTTTTTAAGGTGTAGCACTTTGGATTGAATTAAAATACTGAAATTAGATAAATTCAAACTGAAAATGTGGCGCAATTTGGAAGTCTAATTTCCCACCAGTGTTTCAAGCAATTGGGGCCGTGCCTCGACAATTGTTCGCACAAAGTTGTCGTCCAAAGTTGCTTATTGGTTCGCATAAATCAATGACTTTAAATTTTTTAAATTTCGCGAAATAATGCGTATGTATCGATTGTTTGACGTACTTTATGGCATGTGGCGCCGTCATTCAACTGAGATAGCGCACGCCGTTAACGTTTACGTTTCCCCTCCGGTCTCATATTTAATGAAGTAAGGACCAATGATTTCAACGCTTCATAAAGAACACAATTTTTTGTGGATGTAACGGGGGTGAGAATCATTCGTTGGATTTTCTTTGGTCCAAATGCGGCAATTTTGCTTATTGACATGCACATTGAGGCAAAAATGGGCTTTTTACGACAAAACCGCGGGTTGATTTCCAGTTGATTTAACTTAATTGATTTAATACTTGCACCAGCTGGATCTTATAAGGTCTTAGACCGAGATCTTTACTAAAAATATTCATAAAGAAAATGCACAATACTTATCAAAGTTACCGCGAAAGTATAGCTCCCAGTCAATATGTTAATAAAGTTTCGGTTCCAACTGTTTTGCTTGCATTTTTTCTTCTTCTTATTAATTATACTAATATTATCTTTATTAACTTTTTCAGCTACTTATTAATAAGGCCAACACTGAGAAGGGAAATGAAGACGCAAAGCTTCTTTTGGAACAGCTACAACAAAATATATCCAAAGAAGTCATCAACTACGCTGAAAATCCGAATAAGAGGAGCATTGATCCGCTGTTTATGAACTCGGACATCTAATAAGTAATGTTCCCACAAATTTTTAACTTTCCGAATATACAGTAAGAATTAAAATTAATAAAAAAAAGGCTGAGCGCACCATATACTTAAGGGAAGACTTATGTTTAATTTATGAGACAAAATTAGTGCCAAGTTGCAGATTTCTTGTGAACACCTGCCGCATAATATGAAAATATTGCTTTATTTGTATGTATTCTTTGCAGATCGATTGAAAAAAAAACAAGAAAGAAGAATTTTGCAGTCGTGAGTTCACGACTTCGAAATACTCTGTCGCGTTCCATACTCTATAATGCAATTGTTTTTTTTTTTTTGTAACATTAAACATGTGAGCGTGGCATCATCCAAAATGTCTTGATCTGAATACACATCAGGCGAATCCAAGTTTGGAGGCTCTAAATGTTATAGTCTCCGAGATCTTTTCGTTCAAACAGACAAACAAACGGACATGTCTATATCGACTGTAGTTTTGATGTTGATCAAAAATCGCTCTTAGAAGCAATTCCTTCTACGTTTACTTTTCGCAATGCAACAACTGTTTGAATGAAACATTTTTTTCTCACCTCTCCGTTTGCCACGATTGTGTTGCACCCGACTGCAGAGTACTTCTGTGGGCGGTGTTCTTCTCTGCAGTCGCTTGGCGACACTGATCGTCATACAAAGAGTTTGTCAAATGTCTGGTGTAATCAATGACTTCCTTGGTAGCCATATCAATGGAGTGAGAGATATGTCTCCAATAATCACATATATCTTTTGAAGCCGGAGCGAACTCCCGGAACAGTTGGGAGAGTCTGGCTGAAAAGTCTTCGGCGGTCTGTTGTGATTTCATCTTTCTGTCGTCTAGCTTTCGTTGAGTGTTGGGACCATGTTGAGCCTGGTGCATACCTTGGCTGCCACAATGTAGTGATCCGAGTCGATGTTGGGACCTCATATCGTTCGCATCTCCAACACGCTCGTCGCCTGCGTTCCGTCGATCACAACATGTTCAATTTGATAGCGTATGCTTTGCTTTGATCGACGGGTGAAAAATATTTGTGAAACTTTTTATCCCTAAGCAAATTCCTTACATGTAGACCTTCATTCGTTTATTTTGACATGACAAAGTCTTTCTTATCGATCCGATATACGTTTTTTATGAGGTGAAAATTGAAAATCAGCAAAAAAAATCGAATTTTAGCACTATTTTTGTGAAATCATAACTTTGGAAGCTATTGATAGATTTTATTCGTAAAAGTTCATTCTGTACGCAGAAAATACAATACTATGCGCACATATCGAAAACTAAATGGTTATAAAGATTTCAAGTTATAATGAGAACAAGTGGGGAAGTAAGCAAGCGCGTTATGCTTGAGTAAATTCAATCGCCTGTTTGCTTCCCTATGTAGAGTTTTCAAAAATATGTATGACGAATTTGATGGTTTGTGCTCTAGTATGTATGAATAAAGCAGTTACACATGTATGAACCTACAAATGTGTACAGAGATAATCAAATTTTTTGTCTCTATTCTGCCAACTGGAAATAAAGCAACAATAAAGAGAGCAGCTAGTGATACGCCATGGTTTCAAACATAGTGTGAAAAAGTGACGGACGATTTAAGTAATATTGCATAGTAAATGAATCGAAAGACTGCTCTCTGTTTGCTATGTTCATTCGCAAATTATTTTCATTTGATTTGACAGATTGGTCGTATCGAACCAAGTCACTACAAGTTACAACTTAATGAAAAATGTTTGGTTCGTTTGCAACGGTTTTTTAAGAACCAACGGTTTTTTAAGAACCTGCCTGTTGCATGACTTCATGGGGGTCATGCAACAGGCAGGTTTAAATTTAGAATCGCATCCGCCAGCTAAAAAATTTCGGTATTTATTATGTTCATGTACTAAAAATTAAATTAATTAATTCGTAAAGTTAGTAAAGTTGATCAACTCCGCGTCTCTGGGACAGCCCAGTTTCCATTCCTATGGAAAAAAAAAACAAGAATAATTAAAATATTTTTTCTGCTTTTTCAAGAGAAACAAAAAACATCTATTAAGTTACGCCGTTGTTGTCCCATCCAATGTTTTTGGCGCCGTCACACAAACTCGGATCACAATAATCCGTAGTATTGTTGACAATTGCAACAGTTAACACGGCAAATGCGACGAAAATAACGATCGAACGAATAATTTTTACGAATTTATCTGATTTGCTTTACAAATAGAATAAAACTGCTACCTTATTCGAAAAGCTCGGCCGCTTTTATAGGCAGTTACACACAATAGCTATGAGTTTATTTTCCAACAATTTCATGATGGCATTAAATACCTAAATTTTAATACTCTTCATACATAGTGTTAATTGTATTATAAATTTGCCACTTAGTTTGTAAGACATTAAAGGAAGCATCGGAGATTCTATAAAGTATATATATTCTTGATCCGTTTGGCGGGGCAAATCGAACTGGCTATGTTCATCTGTCTATCTGTCGTGCTGTTTGTACGTTCCCTATCTCTATGAATCAAAACTAGACCCTCATTTTTTTAAGATAGCGATCTGAAACCGGGTTTGAAAACTTCCTACGTTTTTAGGCTAAACATATGTCACAACCTGCATGCCACGTCCACTTTTAGGGGTAGTCATCATACAAACCCACCGCCCACTTTTCGAATTTTTTTAAAAATGTTTTTGCATCCATACGAAACTTAAGCGAATTCATAATAAACTTGATTCCTGAAAACAAACGCTCTACGCTTACTTGTGCAGTTGAAACTGTGAGAATAATTTGAAAAGTTCTGTGAAATTTTCCAAACATACAGGTGTTTTTTTTTTTTTTTTTCTTTTGAACTTTATGCGTAAGCAACCTATGCATTAGTAAATATGTTTCTTGGAAGAAAAAAATAAAAAAAAAGAACTGGAAATATAACGGTACAACGGTTTTGCTTCCGGTACGGTTCTTTCATTTTATTTTATTTCGATAAAACGTTGCTGTTTTAAGGAATTTAAAATATCCGTTCCGGTTTCGGTTCGTAAATTGATTCGGTTAATTTTGGTTAATGGTTCCGGTTTTATACCCTTAGTAAAAGTACCCAAAGTCTGCGATGCCCCGCCCAGACTTTGGATCGGGCGGCGAAACCGAACATGTACACCACTTTGTCTCGCACTCCCCCTACTACAACAAAGCACAACCACCCAGCAAATTGCTGGGTTCTGACGTACATAGTTCAAAGTATTCACTGAGCACTTTTTTAGTTTTGCTTGATTTAAATATTTAAGTGCATAATTTCCATAACGTGATTCCATAACATAATTTCCATAATTTCCATATGCTCGTGATTGTTCTTTACATTTACAACACTATATAGCTTAATTTATTTGATTTTACTATAGATATATGTATATGCAATATATATATTAGTATTCATAGAATCTCACTTTATGTTACGGAAGCTAAAATTTTTCTATGATTTTTTTTCCCAAAATGACGAACAATGTTTTCTTCTTTTTCCCTCTCTATGACAGTTACTACTGCTGTTTATCAAATTACTCTTTTGCTCTCGTATTTCTCAGCTGTTCAACACAGTTTCAACCGAATTTACGATTCGAACAACAACAACAGCTGATTGCATGCGTTAAAGCACGCGTGCATTCTGTTTTCAACGCAACTTAAAGCACGCGTGCATTCTGTTTTCAACGCAACTCATGGAACTCTCTTCTCTTTCGCTCTTGTTCAGCTCTCTCATATGCTCCAAACATACAGATAGATTGGATAGAAATTCATTCGGTGTTGTGTTGTTGTTGCTCGTGCACGCCTCGTCTTGTCGACGGTCGTTAAGAAAATATCTTTTTCGTATTGTTGTTGTTGTTATTTTGTTTTAGTCATCTTCCATTGCATTTACACACACGCACAGCGCATATAGGTGCAAGTGAAACAACAAATGACTTTTCCCCCAATTGTAGATTTTCGTTCGTTCATTGATTTCCTAATTAAGTTTATAATTAAAATTAATTGAAAAATTACATATTGTATGCCTAAAAAAATGTAAAAATAAAAATGAAGCATTTGAATATCATATGATATGAACATATATCGTTTATGTACGTATATACATACATATATGTACATCTGTATACAAAAGTGAAGTGTTTTTAAAGGAAGCATAGAAATTGTGTGCCAAAAAAATAAAAAAAAAACATAAAAAAATTAAAATAAAAGAAACGAGAAAGAATACAAGAAATAAAAAATAAAAAAGAGTTTTTTATTGAAAGCATAAAAGGTAATAATTAATTTTTAATTGACTGTTTCCTTGCAATATGTTCTCTAATTGCAATAATTAAAGCGGTTGTTGGGCAGCTAAAGCAAACTAATTAAAACGTGCATAAAAAACCAAACGTTCTTCGGTCTCTTAATACGGATTTAGTGCAATTTGGAGAACAATTTTTAATATCTTTTTTCAACTAATACAATCTGTTGTCAGATTATCATTATACTATTATGAGAATAATCTATAAATTGATGTTTGATAGTTCATGTCTTGGCTTGCCATACTATCGCTACTATAAATTCGACCACATCTGGTAATTGACATAAAACATCTGGAACATGAAATAATTTGAAGTATATTTACTTGCACAACGTTTATAAATAGCCCATGGGTTTTCAATAGTAACAGTTAAAACTGCTGTAGTTCAGATGCCCAATTATATTCCATCGAATGACAAGGTGTTCCCAAATATAGCCAACTGAGAAAGCAACATATGTATATTTTTGGCGATATAATTCTCAAAAATACATACATACATACATAGATACATAAATTCGAGATATTCCTTATATAAATGCTATATCTTTCTATATAACAGCCTGGTTGGAATATTACTTTTATATATGTATGCACTCCACACAAGAAGTTTGAAAAAGCATATTTTAAGGGAGTTCGGTAACGCATTTTTGAAAATATCGGGTTTCATAGCCGATATACTACTCGTATAAGCGATTACAACGAGCTCAATATTTTCAGAACACACACAAATCGTTGGTTCCGTTAGAGATTCCACAAATACATATCAACTTTTTATTACAATACATAAAATGTAAATTTTTCTTGTTCGTAGCACAATAGCTATAGTTAGGTGCATATTTATATCCTATACAACAAAAATAATTTGTAACAGGGTATGCTTGGTTTGTTGAACTATGTAACATAGCGAAGCAAGCATCGGCAGTGCGTCAAGACGAGTCCTTTCGTCCGTATATCTGTCTGAGATAAAATTTATTAGTCTCTAGAGACTTCGACTTAGATAAACTAAACTCAAGGTAAAGACTTTCTAGATACCGCAATGCTACAAGCGTAACTTGAAATTTCATAACTCGCAATGGTAAAAATAAAATAAATTCGGTTCAAAATGTTTTCGAAATATTTGTTATAAATCATTGCCGGATCCAAAAGGGGAACATTCCCTACCCCCTCCCCCTAACAACATATTTGTTAATTTTTTTTTGTTTTTGCCTCATGTTCTTAAAAAAAATTTTTTTTTTTTTTTTTTTAGTAAAATTACCCTCCAGGTGTAGTAGAGTGCCCCACCCAAGAGCGCGTTTTGTATCCGCCCCTGTATAAATGGTTAGTATAACCTTGATTCGCCGAATCAAGGCCTACTACCAAAAAAAATATGACGTGTACATGGTATAAAATAGTCGAGGAACTTGAACTATAGCTCTTTCTTGTTTTCTTTTACTAAAACTAGAAATTCCGAAATTAGTAGTAATGTTTCCTGCATTAATCCTTGCATTAGTCTACAGTCAAAAAGTATATTGTATGCCATTTTTTTTTTTTTGTTTTGCATTCGACGTGTTATATTTGTTGGTTACTATTTTTGAAATGCTTTTCATATTGCCATGTAAAAATAGGGACCGGTTCTTTTTTGTGAGAAGATTAAGCAGGAAATTAAGTCCATAGGTATTAATTAGTTAATTTAGTGTTTTTACTAATTTTAAAAAATCATAACTTTGAAACCTATTCATAGATTTTGTTGGTAGGTATCTCATAGTATTCGTATAAAATACAAAACTGCGCTAACTTAAACGTAAAAAGTAAGTTAAGTTAAAAGTAAATTTAGTGCATTTAATTTTGCTAAAAAATCCGATATTTTTAAAGTATTTCACCTCATAATCAAAGTAACTATTCGAACGATTTTAGAAAACTGAAAACTAGACTTCTTCCAGTGCAATTCAGTAACAATTTATTAGAAAACAAGAAAAAGTACTGCAATCGCGTGTGTATGTGGGATCAGGTTTTTATGGGGGCTACCTCTTATATAGGGAATAGGAGACTGTAAATATCCGAAGTCTCATTTAATATCATAATGTATCTGAAAAGGTAAAAGGAGAGCCGAAATATCTAAAGTCTCTATCTCTTATACTCACTAAAATCTGTTCGTTCAAACATACTGACATGTACTATGTATCAACTCAACTTTTGATGCTTATATATATATATACCTTCTGATCAAAAAGTACCAGAAAATTGTTAATAAATTATTTTGTCTCCTTCAAAGTAATTTGCATTAGATGAAATACATGTGTATATTCCAACGCTACTATGCGTAGCCTGATTTTTTGGAATAGCTTTCAGCGTCCTCCGTGAATTTTACTTTTCCTATCCAATCGGGGTCAAAACGCATTCCACGGATTAGTTACTAAAGTCGTCATAGCAGAAAAAAGTCTCTCGACACCATGACAGATCAATAAGGAGCTTGCGAAATGACTTTAAAGTTGTTTTTGGTCAAATAGACGCGTACGAGCCGCGTTAAAATTCATCTCATGCCCAAAATATCGTGCATAATACTCTGCAACGATCCAAAAGGGACGCCAAGGTCAGCTACTGTTTCCCTGACGATTTCGAGCTAATTTGTTGTTCTATTTCTTAAACGTTTTGCTCAGTCGAACAAACATTTTTATTTGGTTCTACCTGTTACATATGTACATATGGCCACAGGGTATAATAAAATCTTACAAATTTAGTCAATTATAACAAGGTTTACTAATTATAAGAAAAACCCAAATAATATTTTTCATGCCACGAACGATTTCTTTATAAAATAAACGTAAAATTCCTTTAATATTTTCCAGGTACTTCCGCCAACTAAATGAGATATCTAAAAATCCTAATGCAATATTAGGCTGGCAACTCTGCACAAATGAACTGTTACCTGCATATAACAACAAAAACTAATGCTGACAAACACTTACACACACACACACGCGCGCGCAGAATTCAAAGTAAAACCCAGCAACAAAAACAACAAAAACTAAATTTATTGAAAATCCTCGCCGACGACTACAACAAGAGCAACCAAATAATGCAAGGAAGTATAAAACTGCACACAAAGACAAAATAACTGAGAACCGATAAAGAAAAGCAACACAGAGATTAAATCAGGTTTCTATATTAATGATTAAGAGTGAGATAGAGAGGGATAGAGAGAGAGAGAACATGAAATAGAGAGTAACTTTACTAGCGCAAGGAAATCAAGACGAAAACTGAAAGGGTTAAAATTTTCATAGGCATAAAAGCAGCAAAATTATTATAATCAAAAAAAAAAAGTAAAACGTAGTCCGAGCGCAATTCCATAGCACACACACACAAACGCACACAGCAGTACAGCCAGAAAGTGTAAGAGAGAAGGAAGAACGCCACTAAGCAACGTGTAAAACTATTTTTTATGCTACAACAGCTTCAGTTCAGCGCTTGCAATTAACTCAACGAAGCCAAAGAAAAGATGTGGGCGTCCATACGAGTAGTGTGAGAGAGAGAGAAAGAGAGAAAGAGAGAAAATAAAATAATCCTCGGCACGAAGTCTATGCGAAGAGCAAACGAACGAAACGGCGGCTTCCTTGTTTCTTCGTTTCTTTGCATGCGCGCATTTGAGTTTTGTACGTCGTTGGTGCAAGTGCGTAACGGTATAAAAGCAAAGTCGGTTTTTATTTATTTATTTATTTGTCTACGTCTTCTTCGTGTATTTGCCGCCTTTTGAAACGAAAAACAAAAAAAAAGAAAATCGAGTAAGCCAAAAAAATATAAAAGGAAAAACTGTGAAAAACTTGAATTATATATATTTTTTTTCAATTAAATAAAAAGAAACTAAGAAATTGCGAAGCACAAAATAATAATATGATGCAACATAATAATAATAATAATACAAAATAATAGTAATAATAAAAAAAAAAATTGTAGTAATAAATAGCAGACCAGTTCAACAACAACAACAACAGCATAAACAAAAACAACAACAACGGAAAGAAGACAAGGGCAACGGTAAAGCAGGCTGACAGTCTATAAGGTGTGTGTGCGCGAGTGACAGCATCAACTACATAGTAAGCGTGTGCAAGCGAGTACGCGCATAAGTACATACATCTATACGAAAAAGGCTAGACCACATACGGCGTGTGTGTGTCTGTATTTGTTTTTAGACTGTGTGTGGAGAAAGGAAAGAAGGCAAAAAAGCAATAAGAATAATAAATTACACTTTGCTATAATAAGAAGAAAAATTTATATACGCACACATACACACACATGTATATAAATGCTTACAAGTAAATTGTGTGCGGGCAACTAAAAATATATGTGTATGTATTTGCGCCGAGTGGAAAATGTAATAAAAAATATACAATGAACAAATGTTAAAGAAATGAAATGAGTAAAAACAAAAATCAACAAACGAAAAACAAAAGCAAAACGGTAAAAATGTGCACTAAACTAAAGTGAAAAGTTTTTTAAAAATGAAAAAAATTTAATAATAAAAAAAACAACAACAACAACAAAAAGAGAAAAACAAAGTTTTATATAAAAGTTTTTACAAAAAATCAAGCGTATAGTAAAAAAAAAAAATTATAAATGTAAGCAAAATACATACTCTATATAGAGTGTTTTTGTTTAGAGGTTCCATTTTCCGACAGTGTTTAAATTGTCATAAATTGATCAGCTCAGGCAATGTTATTGTCATTAGTTGTGCTCAGTTTGGTATGCCATTTTATAATGAATAGACTAACGACTGAACAATGTGCATACATTTTTTTTTTTTTCGAAAATCGTGTTTCAGTTCGGGAATGTTACCGTGCGCTACTCTCATTTTACAGTCGAGATAATCAAACAACCGAGCGAATAATTTTGTTAACCATGTAGTTTTCGCACCACGTAAACACCAAATAAATTTCGATTCAAAGCCTCTAAAAAAACCTATACATACTTTGAATTGATTAAAATACTGAGATCACAACGATTTCAAAACTGAATATTAGCTTTATTAGAAAGATATTTTTATGACATTGGTGTTTAAATCTGATTTCAGGCCAGTTGGCTCCAAAGTGCAATCGCTCGATCTCTGCAGGCGTCTAATCGCTCGATCTCTGCAGCTAACTGATTGCTCCATTTCGAGAATTTACCTATTCTCACGATCCTGTTGAAAAGTTTGTCCTCCATAAACATTTAATTAATTGGGTCACGAAATAATCGTTAAACATGGCTCTATAGCACTCTTCGTTGACGAAGTAGTAAGAACCAATGATTTTTTTTTTTTTTTGTGAATGTAACATTGCCTCGAGAATCTCGTGGATACTATACTCTTCACTCTAAATGTGGTTATTTTGTTTATTGACATTCTCATTAAGGCAAAAATGAGCAACCTTATCATTGAACAAAATAGACCGTAATTTTTACGGAAAATTTTCCATAAAGTGTATGAAGTCAGCTTCAATTGCTGCGCAAGAGGGTCGGATCGATTCATTTGGGTCCTCCAGCTCAGTACTCAGCTCTATATAAGGAACTGTGCATAGCAACACGATCAAACTGATTGCGAGTTAGTCACTATTTGGTTAGGGGCCATTCAAGTATTACGTTGCGCAAAATTTTACATTCTTTGACCCCCTAGTAACACTTTATCACAAATTTGATAAATCACCAACTCCGTTTTGTCATAATTGGACGATTGAACAGAACAAGCTGGACGAGGGACTGTCAAATAATTCAGTTGGTTTGAAAAGTTGCTGGCCCGTTCGTTGGTTCGATGGCCGACAACAAACGTTTTTAAGAGATTTGAACTTAGCCATGCAGTGCTTTGACTTTGCGTATGCGTATTATCATTTGAGTAGTCCGTAGCCTCTTCGTATTGCTCATGATAAACTGACAAACGAAACTTAGCAGAAATGAAAATAGCTTTGCCTGATCTAATCAATTTATAACAGTTTAATCTCTGTCAGAAAATGGAACCGTTAAAAACAAACACCCTATTTTAATACAAATTTTAATTATAGCAAAAACAAAAAAAATTGTGCCATTTCAACAAAGCTGCGTAAACTAATAAGAATTAATAGCTTTAATAAAAAAAAAATATAAATATATATATATATATATATATATATATAAATAGAATTATTACTATATACCTACATATATAAACTAATTAAAAAAGAAAAAAAAAACAGTATTAAAAATATTCAACTAAATAGTACAGTTAAAACAAATTAGTAAAAATGTCCTGCATATCGAGCAATTTTAGTTCGTTCTTTCTCAACTCACTGAATGATCCTTCAGAATTTTCCAAGTACTTGAGCAATGGCGAACTAAAGTGTACCAGTTTTGAGGATTTTCAAGTATTTGGCTGTGGCGCAAGCGTTCAACAGCAGCAGCAGCACCAGCAGCAACAACAACACACATTTGTGAACGGCAGCAGCAGCAGCAGCACAGCGGGTGGCAATGAAGCCGCATGTTATGATGTTGCAGCAATGACAACTGCAGCACCCGGTATTGCCCACACACAGTCAACAACTGCACAGCATTCAAACTATGCAACTCCTGCGTCCCAATCAAATCGCTGGCCAACATCTGTGGCGACACCAAATGGCGCTGTACCACTGACAGCAGCAGCAGCAGCAGCCGGCGCAACAACAATACCCGGCGTTTTGCCACAGCATTTCGATGGTTCATTTGAATTTATTAAATATCTGCGACATTCAACGGATTTTGTAACAAATGGCAGCAATACCACTAATGCTAGTAATGGTAATTCAGAAACAAATGCCAATGATGCTGCAGTCGTACGCGCACATACACCAAATGGTGTCACCGTCAGTCACCACTCACCTGCATCACCCAGCGCTCATGTCGCCATAGTGTGCAATAATTCGAATAGCAACAGTTCAGCAGGAGCAGTAGCAGTAGCAACCGTAGCAACATCCGCAGCTTCAACCTCAACCTCTTCCAGTTTACTCGATTTGGATACCAGCACCTCGCAAAAATCACGTTCCGCCTCACGAAAAGTGGTTGCACTTTTGTCTTCCGTTTCACGCGCCTCCAATAGTCTAGACGCCTCTACGCTAGATGTTTTCGATCATGATTCGAAACAGACCATATTCGATTTACAGCATATGACAAATGGTTCAAATTCAAATGAATCTTCCATGGAATTATCGTCATTAGCTTTTCCCAGTTCACATATGAATGCTTCCAATTCGAATACATCGTCGGAGGGTGCTGCCGCATGTAGTGCAGAATTTGGTGGTCTACTCAATGCAAGCAGTTCGAGTGCACCGAAGCCATTGTCCACATTTACCATCAAGGAGAATTTCTATGTGCATGCATCGCATAAAGTGGAGGAGGGCATATTTCAGCATATGAACAAGTTACCACCGAAGAAAAAGGAGACACTGAAAACGCTGGGCGTACGCTTTACGGGTCAAATGACACTGACGGATAAATCGATTGTCGTGGATAATTTTGTCAAGTTCTGCGAGGTAAGTGTGATATTGCTTTCGACATTAATTTACTTGTTTAAACATAGTGTACATAAGTTCCTTTATAAGTCCAAAGATTTTGAAAGTTTTTTAATTATTTAAATTTTCTTCGTTGTACTTATTGAAAACGATAAAATTTAGTTAAATCATTTAACTTAAAACTGGATAACAAATTACATGGAACTTGGAGATAGTTCTCATTTTGCTTAGCAAATAGTTACATATTTCCCCGATGATAACATTTTTTAAACAGTAATCTGTATATGGATGTACACTTTCCAATTTTTTAAATGCCGCCATTTTATCCTAAATAGCTGCGAAGATTTGATGAAAAGTATACACATATACTCGTACATTGGATGAAATTTGATTGTCATAACTTCTTCTTACAACAACATTTTGAATTACGGTGAAATACTACATGTTTAAAAAACATGCTAGAGTGTGTAAACGCGTTTCAAATTAAATGAGTATGAAAAAAATGTCCCTCCATACTAAAGTATTGACCACTTTTTTCCGCTATGAACGGGTGACATTCTTAATAACAATGAGCACAAACGGTTCAGTAGTTTCTGAGTCCATGAACCCAATGTAATACAAGCGAATCCTTAATTTCACACAGCTTCAATAAAGCAAAAGAATGTGGCTGATTTGCCTCCAACTGAATATTTGTTAAGGGGGTAATTGAAAAGCAATCTTTGTGACACGCGCCCACCTCTAGTTTAGAACTTATTTTTAAATACTTTTTGAGCAAAACCAAAATTTCCGTTTCGATTAGTCAAACATTGACTATTCCAGTTCAAACGACTCAAAGTGCCAGTTTCGGTTCGGTTTGTTTTGGTCCCATGTTCCAGTACTGGTTTATTACATAATAGAAGATTCTTTATTGAACTTCGAATAGCAACATTTCTTAATACTTTTGTATTCTCTCCTGAACATAATTCTGTAATTATACTATGCAGAGGTTCCCTGGCCATATACTCTTCATGAACATTTGTTTTTGTAATCCTCTTGAACATAGGCTGATCAATGTCGCACACACACGAAGTTCTCTGCATTAACCATACGGTTTACATTGTGCTTCGTTCTTTATTATCTTTCTGCATATAGCAAAGAGCATTGCGCGTTTACCAAAATGAAATACAACAAAGGTTTCACAAAATTTTTACCTATTGTCAGCCCACACACACAGCTCTTTACATGAACCAGCGAAATTTGCACCAACAGCTTTCTTGTTCTTTGTTATCTTTCTGCGTGTACAGCAATTCCATTTTCCATTTGAAACGTTTGTGCACCCCTGATATTGGGCAGTCTTATTATGTTGAAACCTATACTTAAACTTGAGTAAGAGTGCTCTTATGTATAAAATGTATATACTCCAGGGAGTCTAGTTAGCAAAACTCATTATTTATAATTGATAAATCTAAAGGCTTTTCGAAATTCAAAGCTTCTAATATATATATATTCTCCCAATGGATTAACTAAACATAGTTATATGAATAATGCAAGGATTTGTGCCCATGTACCCATATACATATATGTATCCATATGTATACGCAGATGCAAATGCATATATAGAGAGATAACTAAATATTTGCATAGGTACATATGTCCATGGCCTCATCTTACCATATACCCGTATATATGTATGTAAGAGTATATACACATTTTGAATTTAGTTACCATTTTTAAATATTTGCACACATTTATTATATTCATAACATGTACAAGGATTTATCCCTACACCCACACACGCCCATATGCAGAGAGGCACACTAAAATAGCAAAACTAACGGGCGAACACATTTTCTAAACACACATCCTTACATATAATAAAGTCAAAAATACATACATATATATGTATATGTACATACATATATATAATATATAGAAAAGCTCATATTACCACCTCTAATTCAACACCCACACCAATACATATATGTACAGGCACCGATGCACACATCATTATAAATTGTAATAACAACAACAACAAGAACAACTACAAAAGCAGCACAATTTTGATATTCAACCATAATCATGTGTGTGTGTGTGTGTGTGTGGGGTAGAGTGAGAGTAGATGTGGTAGAGAGCGCCTGTCATCATCATCGTAGTGGTGCACTTAATTTTACAGCCACTTCACTAACTCACCCCACGACACATTGGCGCCTTTTCAACACCACAAAAGTAACACCTCCATCCCTTGCCGACATATCAGCCAAACACCCACCCACCCACTACATACTAGCATTATCAAATTCAAACGCCCGCTGCCCGTCTGTGCTGCTATCAGGCACATAAAATCTACCGACTCATACCACACCTTTAACAGTAGCAGCAGCAGCAGCACTATTCACCATTGTCATTGATGGCATAATATAGAACGAGAGAATCAAGCCAAGCTGTGCTGTGCTGTGCTGAGAACGGTACCGACCGAGCGGCTATAACCTTATTTCTTTGAGTGTGTTGGTGTGGGTTAATGTTGGGCGCCAAACTTAAGTATACATACATACATATGTGTGTGTGTGAAATTCATTATTAGAGGATTTCAGTTTTGAAACATAAAATTTTCTTGTAGTTTAACGTTCGATTGAGCGAACATTCCATAAATATTTGCTATTTTTCAGAAAATTTCACTCATATTATCAAAGTTACTTCTACTTTTTGTAACTCAAAATTTCTAAGCTTTCAAAAACCGGCAAAATAAGAAATAACAATGTAATAGTAGAGCAGAGTTAGCTAAAGAGACTGTGTTTGTGTGCGTACTATGTGTGTTAAAGAGAGTTTGCATTATTATGCTAAATTCAAATACGACAACCAATATTCACGATTCACTGTGCACTCGTGCTTAGAAGACGTTGAATTCTCAGCCCAAAATCAGAAACCGAAGCCGCATACGTACATTTTCAGCTTGGTATTGAGTAATTTGGTTTTGGTTGTCTTCATCATTTCGTCCTTCCATTTGTCCATTTGAGTAGCCCCCTTTTCTCAAATTACGCTACTCGTCTCGTTTGTGCTGCTGTTGCGGTTGCCGTTTTGGTCATTTCCTCTAACTAGTAACCAGCAACCTCAACTAGGCGCATGAAACTAGGAGTTCTCCTATAGGAGCACACGCACACACACACACACACACACACACACACACACTGGATTTAAACTACAATCAAATTCGATGCTACTACTGTTGCTGTCCCACTCATTGTTAGTAATTTGTAATTTATGCATACAGTCTACGAAGTAAGGGTAAGGACCAACATGAAAATATAGAAATAATAAAAGTGTGTGCGTGTATTTTAAAAATGTTTACTTCCTTCACTGTTAAAAGACAAGCATTTCAAAAAACTTACATTTAATTTGGGTCTGGTATAACCAATTTTTTATTATCCAAGCTAAAAAATTTGTTATTAATTTTAATACCCACAAAATATTTAATATTAGTCAATATAGAGCCACTATAGCACTATACGCCCTATACTTTCCTTAAGTCTATATTTGGTTCTGTAAACTGTTGTGAGCTACTGCCTACTAATATGGGCAAGGTAAGAGCCGAACCAATATCAAATTTAATATGATATTAGTGTTCTTTGAATTTAAATTGGTTTGAAAAAATCCTGATTCTAGTTGTTGTTAAACAAAGTTTAAGGAGGTCTTTTCACCGCATGCTCGGCCGCCCTCGGAAACCATTCCCAACGCACCAATGTGAAATCTCATTTCAAAGCCATATAATCTAAAACAGGATACTGAGTATAACTTTATGTTGAATTGCCAAATAAATATGTATGTAAATATGCAATCGGCTTTTTGATAACTCTTTGAGTGTTGCCCCATTAAAAACTTATCTGCTAAAAAAACATCCTTTATATTAAGCTTCATTAAATTTAAATCAAACATTCCTCAGATCTTAAATTGCTATGACTTAAATTTTTTAAACTGGAATGTAAAGCACTATAAACTTGGAGCTGGTTCGCAATACCTTCGAACAACTGGGGCTCCTAAGATCACGATTTTTTTTTGTTTTCTTTTTTTACTTTAGTTTTTTGATTTCTGGTTCAAAACCACTTTTTCCCAGAAAACTGGTTTGGTTCACTGTTCGGAATAAACACTCAACAAGTAGCATAGTTCGGTTTTAAACCGGTTTTGTTCAAAATCGGGTTGTATCTCTCACAAGCTCGAATACTAAAATGTGTATACCTACATACATACCTACATATAATACCACTAGTTTTAAATTTTGCAGCTTTCAAAATATATGAAGGGTGTAACATTTAAACTTAGTTTGTATATATAAACCAAGCGGCTAAGTATTTTTCCAAATACATGATTTTGTTCGCAAGGCCATACAATAATTTTATTTCTGGAAAATTATTTCCCTTATAAGTGCACCGCGACTGTCTCGTAAGAACTCGACTCTTTTGGCCATTTTTGCGATGACATTTTGGAGAACTACAACCGGAACACGGTCCGTATAACCGATGTAATGTTCCGTTTCAAGGCTGGCCCTAGTGTTACCATCGGCTTGGAATTTAAGATACAAAATTCCATGAATTATTTTGTGTAGCATTGTATACTTAAAATCCTAGTGTCACAAAAACATAACATGTCAAATAAGAAAGTCGGTAATGCAGATTTCAGTCGATGTCAAAGTACCACACTTCTAAATAGAACACCCTTTATATAACATACATATAATATCACTAGTTTTAAAATATGCAGCTTTCGAAATATATGTATACATATTTTATATATATGCGTTTTTGTGCTCCATGGGGGCATATTAAATTAGTTAGAATGTTGAATTTGCCAAAAATGTTTGTATTATATTGTATACATTCATTTATATACTATACATATATATACATATATATACATTATGGAAAGCTTACTGCGCGCAACTTTGCTGCTGATGAGAGCTCATTAGTAGTAGGCCAGCCGAGTTAGACAGTCTGGGTACTACCTCTTGGTTCTGCTTTGTTTTGGGTAGGGGGCATTTTAGCAATTTGGGGTTGTTTTATACACTCACACACACACACACACACAGAATCTCACTTACTCATATGTATATATGAATATGTACTTATATTTTATACAATATATATATATATATATATATATATATATATATATATATATATATATATATATATATACGTATGGGTATATGCTTTTAATTAGTTGAAAATGTATGGCAAGGGATCTCTTATATACTCAGGGTTGCTGCTGTGGTACATCTAACAGTATATTTGTATGTATTCGTTTATATGTATGTAAATATTAACCATTCACACCTTAGTGCAACCCTTTTCACTACACCATAACACATTCCCCATAGATAGGCCATTATGTACTTTGGTAACAACATTAATTTGAAAATTTTATAAAGATTTTGCTATTAAAAGGCATAAATTAAATTTTAAAACCGGTTGGTTTGAGTAAATGATGCTTTATGAAAAAAAGCAGAAAGAACAGTACCAGCAGAGCAACCCCACAATGTATGTATGTATATGCATAGGTATAGCACATATGGTCAGATGGTTGTATAAGTGCTTGTCAAACGTGTTAAATCAAAAAAATATTATGTATACCTAAATCCACTGTGAGCTATTATGAAAACAGATTAAATTTTAAGAGATAAAACATTAAAAAAATATTTTTAATTTGAGTTATAATTTCTTATTTTTTTTTTATTATACTCCACATCTTTGGATTCAAAAAACTGATTAGAACACACACAGCCCCACAAAAAAAAAAAAACACCGCAGAGAGTACAGCCACTACTACAATGTTTCTTTTTTTTTTTTTTTTGAGCAGTGAAACCGAATGTGAACTCAATAATTGATTTCCATTGCCCATTTTCCCGGTAGTAGCTCCTTACACCCCACCTGGGAAGTTCAAATTGCACTTGGTCTAAACATTGAATTACCATGACATTTTTTTTTAATTCGTAAAAGCATTAGACCAAGAGGTATACATTTTCAACTACATCAAAAAAATTTCCGAACAAATCAGAAGTGAAACTTAAAGAAAGAATTTTTTATCGGCCGGAACAAAGGTTATTCTTATTTTAGACACTGAATTCTTTAAACCAATGAAAGTTAAGGAAATAAAATGCTTGGTTTAGCTTTAAATGTGTTGTTGAAGAATTTATTATGCATTAAAACAGTAAAAATTAAAAAAAAAAATTCTGCTCAAAAAACTAACTTGGTTGCCTTATGAATTTGAAACTAAAGACTATTTTCTAGAAAACTTCGGGGCCTGTAGCTAGAAGTAAGGTGAAAGGTTCAGCTAAGAAGTAAATGGAAAGATAGATGGGATTTCAAAATGTTTAATTTAAATATAGATTTACCAGAAAAGAAGAGAGTTAGCAAGAGAAATACTCTCAGAAGGTCATTCAGAAGCAAAAGAATTCGTTGGAGAGGAATGTTGAAAAATATGCATGGACATTTTCGCTTTAAGCGCTCTAAAATACCTGAAAATTTACATACATGGTTTTCCAATATTCGAAACGAGTGAAATTTTAACTCCATAGATGGTATATAAGGTGGTGTTAGCGGGAAAATGGGTAATTGAAAACATTTTTTATGGCCATATTACTTACGGGCAGCAAACTTGCTTGTCGTAAGGAATGATATGATATTTGTTAGTGGGAGCCTGTTTGTGTGGGTCCAGAGTATAAAAATATTTTTAATTAGTAGTTATTTCATGTATAGTATTTATATACAATAAGAAAAGAGAATGATATTATGATTAAGAACCAGTTTTATATGGATTGTAGTATCAGGTTTTGGTTATAATATACAGTGTGAGTGTGGTTTTCCTGTGGTCACTTTATGAAAAAAATATCTGGCAAATGATCGCCTCCTACAGCCCGACATACGTTTTAATTTTTTTCTGGGTTTTCCATCATTTTTTGAAGAGTTGCGAAAGGAAATATCAATCTACTTAAAAATTGTCCTCTTTACTTCCGACAAATTAAAATTTAAGTGTTAAATGGCAGCTTAAATGAAATTAGGAAATAGAGTGTGTTAAAAAAGAAAAAAAAATCATAAAGGGAAAGTGATAACTTTCGTTTATTGAGCTACTGCAACCAAGTTACACATAAGCACACACACACACACACACACACACATACTACGTAGAACATTTAGTACACAAGTACACCGCAAGAAGAAGGCCAAAACGTCAAAAAATCAAACAAACAACAAACTCACACACACACACAGTCAGACAGACAGACAGTCGGCTAAAAGAAGAACAATGAAAACATTGCAGCAGCAACAACAACCACAACAACAACAACACTAATTCACACTTGACGTGTGCGCGCCAAAACACAAATAGCAACAACAAACAAACAAACAAATCAACAGACAACAATACACACACACACACATACACACACAGACAGCCAGAGATCAACATCAAATCTACCGTTATCAACATACCAGAATGTGTCGCAACCAATTTTTTTGTTCTTGTTCTAAGGTTTTTTTTTTTATCAGGCACATAAACACACATGCACACACACACACACACACACACACAGAGAGACTCCTAGCACGCAAGCAATCAACACCAACACTTCAGCAAGCGAGACAGCAAAACAAAAACAACAACAATAACTTGACAAGAAGAACAACAACAATAACAGTAGCAGCGGCAGCGGCAGCAGCAGCAGCCCAGCCTCACAAATTTGTTTGTTTGCTCGTTCGACATAACTGGGCTTAAATCATGCTATCTCGCTTTGCCATTATGCTTGTATCTACTCTACGTACATACGTACACATTAAAGCGCTCATCAACATGTTAATGAGTGCGTGAGCGTATGTATGCGTATGTGTGTACATTTATTTCTTCCTTTCGTCGGTCGGTTTGTTTTTGTTGTTTCCTGTGCTATTTCAGCGCCGCTGCTGCTGCTGCGGCTGCTGCTGCTAGCGATGGATGCGCAGGTGTCAACATCAACGCTGGCGTCATTTTCGAAAGGCGTTGAAATTTTGATGATGATGATTTTTGTTGTCCCTTTTAGTTTACATAGCAGCGTGTTTTTTTTTTCTTCTCTCGTTTCTTCTTCTTCTCCTCCATCACACTACAATTCTAAATTGTTTGGAAGCAAATTATTAGCATAATTTGATGTGCGTTCTTAACTTTCTATACCCTTCATTTTGTTCGAATTTTTCGGAAATGTTTTTATTTAGTAATGAAGTCAATTTTACTGCAAGGACATTAAATTATGTTCGTGGTCTTGGTGACCAATTGATAGTACTTTTTGAGGAATTCGTACGATCTGGAAACGTATGCATTAATAGCCCTACTCTGATATTCTCAACACTGATTTCGATTATACATACATATATTCTATGTAGTTAGTGAAACGTACAATATGGAATGCAGGACGATTTTGATAATAAATCTTCTCAATTTCCATAATGAAATGTATGACAACGGAAACGTCTTGAAGTTTGAAGTATCAACTAATAATAAACTGTCAAAATTTAGGCATTGCATTTGAAAACATGTTCAGGATATGTAATTTCAAGCACCTCTGCAACATGAGTCCATCTAGTACTATTCGTTTACCAGTCTGAACGTCTCTTTATCAGAGACTATATTTACTTGCAGCAGCGAAGGATTTAGAATTTATTATAAGTTTTTTCTCTCAAAGTTTATGAATTATTCCTCCTGTTCTAGATTTTAAGCCGAATAATTTTCCAGAGTGGCTGTTCGTAAGTCCAAGAAAGAGGCAATTATTGACCGGTAAACAGTCAACTCAAGCGCTGAGCTTGCTCGACGGTCAAAGAAGCCAGTATACAGGCAGACACAATTTACCTGAGGTATCACCAAGTTAAGAGTTATATCGTCACAATTTCCCCTCCAGAGCGCAAAAGTACAATGTTGCAAAGCAACGTGCTTAACAACACGAATGACTTGTTCTCTAGTACCATGGTATTGCATGAATCCGAACTAATGGTCAGTAATGCTACTCAGCGCACTTCAAACTGAAAAAAACTGAAAAACTGAAAAGACAAGTTCTTTCAAATATCTTGGCTAAAATTTGTACAAACTTCTTGATCTGTAAGACTCAAGAAGATTGTGCGGTTTCCAAGTTTCAAAACTATCACAATTGCAGCGTATTTCCATGAATGAATGCGAATCATGGTCATTTTAATGAAATCGACTTCGATCAAATTATTCGGATGGAATTACATTCGGCGGAAATTATAATGAAAAGTTTATAATTCCCACCGCATTGGCGGTTTCGTCTGTGCATTGTTGATGAATCAGTCACGTCAAGTAATCTTATATAAGTAGTCTAAAATGAAATATTACAACGATAATTCATGTAGTGCATCTCAATCGTATATTGTATATGTATGTAGGTTTTTCCGTGTTATTCTTCAATGATAAAACTATATTATAACCGCTCGCACCAGTGGAGTTTTTGGTATGAATATTTTTTTGAGCTGACGTAGCAAATATAGGACCATACTATTGTGATTAAGTGCCGAAATTCGTTCTTAGTTAGCCAAGAAAGTAATATTTGGTGAAATCCATGTTTGTTTTATAATACTCGCACATAGTTTTGTTAGTTAGTGGACAATTAATAGAGGTGGTAACAGAATTCCTATAAGGTTTTTATATAGTCTTGAACAGTTGTCGACGTTTTTAAGCAAATTACTTCTGCATATTTTTAAATACGAGTATCAGACCGAAACGAATGTAATTCTTTGTATTGAAATAGTTTTTATTGCAGAAATGTAGGAAGAGAATTAAATTGTTTTTAAAAAGTTCTAGCCGTCCCAATCGTATTTCACATACATATGTATGTACATATTTCAGTTCATTCAGTTCTGTATGCAGGATATCATATAGTCGGGCAGCACGAGCACAGCTGCTTTTCGTTCACAAATTCAGTTTTCATATTTATATTGAATACCATTTTATTTGTACTCATAACTTGTATGTAAGTATTTCTGTTTAAAAAGTATAAGAATAACTTTGGTGTGTGCTTTCCTGCTATGTTCTCTCTCTCTCTCTCTCTCTCTCTCTGTCTCTCTTTCTCTTTCTCCTCCATGGTAACTCCTTTGCTCTATTGATTTTTAACATAATGAAAACCCCAAAATTCACACATACAAATACAGGAACAATTTAACTGGCATCGTCGTACATGAATGTGTGTGGTCATGCTTGCAGTCGTTGACGTCCGCCGATGATGATGATGTTGTTGTTGATAAGTGTGCGTGCGTGTGTGTGTGTATTTGTGTGAGGATGTTGATAAGTTTCTCAATACTGCTTTCTCTTGCTCGGTTCGTTAACTGTGTGTGTTTATGTGTGGGTGGCTGGGTGGCTTGGTAGTTAACTCTCGCTGCCATGCACATACGAAGAAGTCAACGAGAACGTTGTCGGTCCTCGTCCATTCGAGTTGCTGCTGCGCCTATTTTATAGTAACATGCATACATATGAATATGTTTTTAAACTTACACACGCGCACACACACACAAACACACAAATTGGTCGCCGATATGTAACGTAACCCTTTTGCTGCTACTGCTTCTTTCTCTTAACTGCTTTAGCCACCTTCTTCCGGTCATCCCCACCACTGATGAGTAGCCAACCGAGCGAAAACCACCCACTCGTTCGCTTGTTCCTTCTCCTTCTTCTCGTCATCATCATCATCGTAACTCGTTGAAATGGCTTCATTGAAAATTTTCTCATGTTGTATGTATGTTCGCTTGTACTCGTATGTAGGTGTGTTATTTTTCTTTCTTTACTGTTCGAGCGCATGTTTACATTTCCTTTTTACACTATAAAATAAACGTCAGTAACTGCGTGTGTGTGTGTGTGTGTGTGTGTATAGCGGACGGTTAATGTTTTTGGGTGTTTTTGGTTTCCAATTTCGACTGCTTTTGGGTTCAGCGGGCGCCATTCTTAATGCTGTGAGTTGTGTGCCGTTTTATTAGATAAAAAAAAATTTTCACATGCGTGTGCAAAAGGTGGAGTAGTATTTCCTATGTAGCTTAATGTTGACTACGTCGCCATTCCTTCATGTTGTAAAAATTTTATATTTCAACAATTTTTTTTTTTTTTTTTGCCTTTTATGAATTATAAGTTTTGATTAGTAGTTAGAACTTTTACAACAATATTGTAAGTTGGTAGATTTTTTACTTGATATACACATATAATATACATACATACATGCTTTCATATGTATGTATCCCTAGTATATAGTAACTTTATGTGTAAATAGTGGCGTGGGGCGTTTGCTATGGGATGCTGTAAGAATATTAAATGTGAAATTTATAGTTTGCTTTTCTTATACAATGTGTATTTTGTTACATATGTATTTATATGTGGAGTGCCACATAGAGTATATACATATTTATATAGTGTTCCAGAACCTCAAGCAAAGTAAAATTTAAAATACATATTGCATGAGTAAAAAGTCAAGCGTTCGAGAGTAACTCAGTTAAAGAGCTCTAAAAAATCATGCGGAAGACGTCCAACTCTTACCATAACTCTGAGCTCTGTAGAAATTATAAACAAACGCACTCCGTTTCGTTGATATTGTATATGTAATGTATATACATCGATTGTCGTCTATTTGAACTACGAGATCTCGTATACTCCAAGAAATAGAGCCACCAATTTATACTGTTCTATACTTTCTTCAGCTAGAGTTTATCTATGAAACTGTAGAGATGAAGAATTTAATATTTTAGAATTAGTTCTGAACGAGCTTTTTTGTTTACCGAGGAAAGAGCAAAAGTCTGGTTACCGATAGGGAGTTTCGGCCACCTGACACTTACAGACAAAGTGTTTTGTTGTGTTCTCATGCACAAGACAGACAGAGCACAAAGGCTCTGAACTTAAACTCATAAATGTGATATGAAGACCACATGTGTTATGCCCCATGGTGAAGTACTTTATGAAACGAAAGTCTTTTCGTTTCAGACAAAGTAAAAATTCTGACTTCATTTTATTCTATACCGTTATGAATCAGTTCGTGTCATGTCTAGTTGATGTGCTACACAACTTCGCCTTACAGTTGTTATCTACATTATTGGCTTTCCTATTCATTGATATTGCAAATCTGATTGACTCTGGAGAGATATGTAGGTAGTTAGCCCGATTGCTCATTTGAAACTTCTTTAAAAATTTAATTGCTTGGTACAACTGTGTATTTAGGTATCCGATTTAGGAAACCTTGTTATGTCTTGAATCCGTATTAAGTATTTCAATGAAGTGGATTATGTTTTTTTAATGGTTGGTTTTAAATATTAGATAGCTTACGTGTGTACAATATAATTTCTGTGAAGTTGTTACACTGCGCATTTGTCCAGTGAATCTTAGTTTATCCGTTCCCTCCACATATGTACTTATATAAATGGTGTTTGATTTAGAAGTGTTGTACTTTTTTAAATAAAATATGTTCACCGTGACTGTCACGTGAGAACTCAACTCTTTTGCCCATATTTCCGATGAACTTTTGAAGAATTGGCTCCGAAATGTCCCAAATAACTAAGGTAATGTCTGGAATCGTTTTTGGATCATTTTTCGTGTAGCCCCAAAGACCCAGTTTCGTAAAATTTCTTCTTATTTCTTCCTGTGCTCTTTACATGTGCTTTAAACCAGAGGTGCCCAGGCCATATGCTCTTCATGCACATTTGTTTGTGTCAGCATACACTGAGCATTGACGTACATATGCGGAGTTCTTCGCATTGACAGTGTAAATTACAGAAACAGTTTCATCATTCCTGTACCAAATTGTAAAACAACTACTATTTTCATGTCGCATGCTACGTGGATTTGTTGGTTTTTCCCCCTAGGGGGGGGGGGAACCAACACACACACCCACACGTAGTTCGTTGCTTAAAGTAGTAAAATTTGCACAAACAATTTCTATACTGTGTTACACACAACAGACATAGAAATATAAAACGAAACCGTGTGTTCTGCCGCTCACATATTTTGTTTCTACGCAGCTCACTGTATAGGCATTTGAAATGAAAGACAGAGAGAGATAGAGAAAGATAGAGAGAATCTAAAACGTTACGTTTGAAGCTCTCTCTTTTCAACTTCGTTTCTGCTGAACTGAAGATTAAAAAACGCTTTTTAACGTTTATTAACCAAGCCAGCCATAAATAGCTTCGCTTTAGAAACATTTTTTAAACTTATAATACTCATAGCACAGGCTTTATGTCCAAACACTTTTACAAATAGATATGAGCATATGTAACTGTCATGGTAAAATCTGGAGTTCAAACCCTATGTATTTATATCACGTATAACTTAATGCTTTCAACATCTGCAACCGTACATATATACTTCGATTCAATAGAGCCACAATAAAACCTGCTATATAAACTGATAGTTTAATTACGAAATCCCGAAATTGAAACTGTTTATTAACTGCATTTTTATCTGGTACTAACTTCATATGAATATACATAGCTACCAAATATTGTAGCGATCTCACTCTCGTAAAGAAGACTTGAAGCCTAACAAAATTAACCATTATTATAACATAGACATTAGAATTTTTCAAAAACATCATTTAACTAATTTTATTTTCTAACAAAAAAAAAACTTTGTTAATTTAATTTCCAGGAATACGACATCAAGGATCATCGACCGTATCTCTCTCTAAATCAAAGTGGCCTCAATAAACCGGAGCAGATCAAATTTGCACGCTATCTCGGACAGGGTTTGCCGACATTTACGCTATTCTGCATTTATAGCAATTTTAAGAATCTCTTCTGCACAAAGCGAACGGAAATGTAAGACGCCTTAAAATATGCAACAAAAAAGTATTACTAACACTACTTTCTCTTTCACACTCATTCATTTACAGCTACACAAAGGAGGGTTACAATCTGCCTTATATACTCGATAAAACGAAACGCTTCCTGGCCAACACAACAGCTGGTGCGTATATACATACATATAAAATAAATTAATAAATAGTTTTACATGCCAGTTCCCATTTTCATGAAGATTTTGTGAAACTGTATGCGTGCAAAATGGTGAATTTTTCACTTATTTGACGATTTGGCGATTTGAATTAACTTGGAAACGATCAAGTTCAATTCTTATTACTCAAAGCAAGTGAATTCAAATCGCAAAACCATCTCATACCCGAGAAAATTACCATTTTTACGAATTCACTTTTGCCAAACTTTACCGTATGTGAGAACCGAAACAGGCCTTTTAGAGTTTTTTTTTTTTACTTGTTTGTGTTCATGCAATGCGTAATTTTTATATACTGTGGCTAGCTAGCTGCTGCTTGGCTTGCATCAATTTCTAGAGAATATAAGTAGTGTTCACATTTTTTGTAGCTTGTGCTAATTTTTAAAAATATACACGACAACATAATTTCGTCGTTTTTGCTTTTTGCTGCTAAAATTTTTATTTTATTTGCATACTTTTGATGTGCTTTTAGTTGATTAAAAATAGCAAATAGATTGGCAAACAATTTTTATTTTGGCGCCAAAAAAGACAAATTTAAAATTAAAAAAAAAAACCAACAAAAAAAAATCAAAAATCTTTTTTAATTTTCTTCAACTTTCTTTTTGTGTTTGGCGCAATGGTTTTCTTTTTTTTTTTAGGCAACAATACAACAACATCTACAATAACCACACCGGTTAAACAAAATGGTTCACAAACACAAACAACAACCACCACTATTGAAACACCGGCAGCCGCACAATCACCATTACCCACAGCAACAGCAACATCACAAACACCAACACCCGCAACCACGCCCACACCAATGTGCACAACAACAAATGGTGCCGCTGCAGCACCAACAACAACGCCAACGCCACAACAATTTCAGCAACAAACTTATCCTGCGACACAATCACCCGGTCCGCCAGCACGCAGCATGACACCGACAACGCTTTCAATGCATGCGTCATTGTCAGCAACGCCTCATCATCATCATACACCAACACGCATGATGCCAAACTCCATGACACCAAATGCAGCGGGTGGACACCATCAGCTACAACAACAGCAACACCATCATCCAACACAGACACCGCCACCACCACCACCACATCATCATCATATGCAACATCATCTGGCAGCAATGCCACTGCCGCCACATTCGCCACATGCAATGCAACATCCCATGCAGCATCCAATGCATCATCATCCGATGGTACACGCAGGACATCCACATCATCCGCCACCACCGCCGCCGCCGCACCATCTTCATGCACATCCGCATCATATGGTTATGTCGCATGCTGGCTATGCGCCCACTATGCATCAACATCCTCACCAACAACAACATCATCATCAACATGCAGCTGCCGCTGCCGCTGCTGCTGCTACACCGTTACCGCCTTCTTCCTCTCCTGGTGCAGGTGCAGGTGCTGCTCCTGTTGCTGTTGCACCACCACCACCACCATCAACAATTGTGCCATCCATGGGTGCTGGAGGACCACCCATTATGTGAGGCTGGCGTAGTGGCGACCGTAGCAGCGCCACCTGTTGACAATCGATAATGATGATGCAAACGAATGAAAATGTAAATCGTATTTAGCAACTTTATAACAACAAAAACAACAAGAACAACTACTATAACTATATACGATATATATCAGAGCTGTAAAGGAATGATTCATTCAAGAAAGAATGCTCATATTTCCTTTTCATAAAAAATTTAATTGAATTGATATTTGAATCATTCAAAATTAATTGTACATTTTGAATTATTCTTTTTGAGAGACGAGACGAGTCGATCTAGGCATGTCTGTCCCTCTGTATATTATTAGCCTTTTTGGGTACTAATTTTTATGCTATACACTTCTTTTTATTGCAGTTTAATATCAAGATTGACTTGCTGCGCAAATTTTTTTGGGTAGCCCGCATACAAACCCAAAGCCCATTTGTGACTTTTTGTATGTAAAACTTTTTATTGTTGTCAATATCAACTTAATAATTTATATGGTCGCTGCTAGTGGACGGACGCTTCACATATACATTAATGGGTGGAATCCACTCACTTTTTGGCGTAGCCCCCATACAAACCTATTGCACACTTTTGTGTTTTTGTATGAAAAACTGCTTTATTAAAGTCAGTATTAGGTTGAAATGCAATGTGGTGACTTTTTATAAACAGCCGCTTAACATACATAGACTAATGGTGGTGTCCCGTCCACTGTATGGGGTAGCCCCCATACGAAGCCACCGCCCACTTGTGTGTGTGTGTGTTTCATGAAAAAAAAATCTTTATTTAAATCAATATTAGCTTGAAAATAGATTTGGTGGATTGTAGTGAACAACCGCTTCATATACATATACAAATGGGCGTGTACCGCCTACTTTTTGAGGTATGAATTTGAATTTTTGGAAATCGTCAATATAAACTTGAAATTCGATATTATGGTATCTTATAGCTGGTCGCTTCGTACACATCTACTGAGGTAGCCCTTATTGAAACCCAATCCGCCTTCCCCCTCTGTGTATGGTATTAGAGCTTTGTTTGAACCGAAGTTTACGTTGTCTCTTGTTTTAACTATTGGTAAAGCAAAAGCTATTTTGTTAAGAACCACAAAGAATGATTGAAATTAATTAATTTTCATTTTATTTTTTTTTTTTTTTCAAAAAGAATGTTTCAAAAATGTTGAATTCAATGCCTGAATGATTCCCAAATTCATTCAGGTTTTGAATCATTCCTTTACAGCTCTGTTATATATACTCCATATGCTCTAGACACCAAATGACTTCCTCGCGAGTTTACCTACAAATGTTTAAATGTTTTTTAAAATTGTATAATTTAATTATTTTGCATGTTTTTCAATAATTATTTTTATTTTTAATTTATGCTTTTATACCAAAATTTTACTTGTATGTATTATGTATTATCCTTTCCGCTTGTTTCACTTATTATATACTATATACGATATATATCGTATAAGAACAACAAATATGCAATGTTATTCCTTAAAAAGAGATTATTAAAATATATGAACAATTTATACGTTTATACACTCAAACAATACCTACAAATATTTACAATGCATAAACATATTATTACAAAATTTATCTTTTAATAATAATAATAATAATAACATATATATTTTTTAATATAAGTAACAAAATCCTAAATAATTAAATGTTTAAGCTATGCAAAGAATACAACAAAAAGAATACAACAAAAATAAATAAAAATCAATTAATTTAATTTTAATAAATTAATTGTATTTATATATGTACATATATCGTATATCAGTACGAGTATATATAAATACAAAATCAAACACATAGTTACAAAAACAACTCAAGAAATGAAATCTATTTGGAGAAAAAAAAAACAAATATAGCGACAAATTGCACGAAATTTTGAAATAATTTCGAACAAAGAAAAATTGGCATTTTTATTGGAATGTTTTCATGCTTGAAAAAGTCTACGTACACCACAAAAAAATGTTGACTTTAATCGCAAATATCTCGGCTAATGTTTTATGTATTGAATCAAACTTTCCTTTACTATATAGTTTACTAGTAGGTCACCGCGACGTTGTACGCGGACCTCCCCTTTCCCTTGCCACTCCTTCCCCTTACCCACCTTCCACATGCACCTTATTGAAACAAAATAAAAAATGAAAGGAAAATCTAAAAAAGCCAAACCCTGTTTATCCAATCGCCACGAACAGGATCACCCACGGGACTATTTTGAATATAGCCACAAAATTTGATCAAAATCGGTTGGGCGGTTTTGGAGTATATAGGGAACATACATACATACTTCCATTTTTATATATATAGATAGATTAATTTCTCTTAACTAATAATATTTTTGCTGCATTTTAATATGTACTTAAAATTATAGCTTTATTTCATTTTATGCTACAACATGTCAGAAAAGCACTACCGCAAAAGTCTGCGTACAGCTGCATGCCAGACGCATGGAATGAGCAAATATGCGATTACCGTTAGCTAATCACATTTTTACAAATCCTTATCGCACTTTGTAGTCCGGTGAAATTAGTTATAAAAATAGTGGTCAAATAACAAAAATTCCGACAGAGCCAAATTTTGGTGGAGATTTTGAGTACACCATTAGAAATAAAGTATCAAAAGTTCCCATTCGGGCTCAAAGGTCAAAATTTGAGGTTTTTTGATTTTTTTTTTTTTTTCGAAAACGGTAAGTTTTATCAAAAAAATTTCATCGAAGAGTGACAACGACTAAGAAACTAATTCATACGTACTCGAAAAATGTTTCAATTTCATCCTCGAACGTCTTAGTGATACTCATGCGTTGAAATAATAATACAGGGTCTCTTCTCCGTGAACTTTCAAATCCTTCTGTGAATCTTTGATAAACACTAGGATCAATTACCTCCTCTAATTGAAACATATCTTGCAAGTATACATAAGTGCGCTGACTTAGCATAAGGTAAATTCCATGCCCTGATGCATGGAAGTGAGGAAGCATTTCTTTAACGCTGTTCAAATGAGCTTGCCAATCTCCCATACTTTCAGCTCTTATAAACTCCTTTGCAATGGACACCATCCGAAAATATTGTACCCGAGAAATCGTATCTGCTGCACCTGAAGGGTCTGAATTATCGAAGGTTATAGTAAGACTGGGAGGATTTCATTTACTTATATTATTTTTCGAAGCAATAGGTTGTATTATGCAAGGAAGTGGTTTAAAAGAAGTATTGTACTTGCTGAGATTTATGCAGCTATGCTTAATGGTCATGCCTACACGAGGGCAGTACGAGCTCACACATTACTTCAGCTCACTTTAGCATTAAGCATATTAAAAGAACTAGTTATTGATGACTTAATGGATGCAAATCTTATTATTACTCTATTGATTCAAAATATTCTAAATAAAACTCTTCCATACTACGATATTGAAGATGATGAGGAAATATCTGGACAATTACTTGATCAGTTCAATCAAATATTAATAGAATATCAGAAACGAGGACCAACTGCACAATTATGGATACAATATTTTCGGATGGTGTCCATTGCAAAGGAGTTTATAAGAGCTGAACGTGTTGGCAAGCCAAAATTTATTGAATCAATAATAGACCACATTAGTTATATCCAAGTTTTCAAGCATATTTTGCTGTAAAGTTCCTACAAGTTGGGGCTGCAAGAAGAGTTTTGGTTTTAAGCAAGACAACGACTCCAAGCACAGTGCGCAAAAAGTAAAGTTCTGGCTTCTTTATTATATAACAAATCAGTTGAGGACAACTCCCTAATATCCGAACCTGATTTCCACAGAGCATTTGTGGGACTTACTCGAACGCCGAATCCGTTAACACACCATTACCTCCAAAAATATGAAAAAAGACACAATAAGGTTGAAATGGGAAAAAATTAAAACTGAAAATATAATAAAACTTGTGGAATCTATGCCAAGACGTCTTACGGAGGTACTGGCAAGAAAGGGTTATGTTATTCTACCACTTATTAACACATCATTTTCTTCGATAAAAGAAGCATGTACGTAGACTTTTGCGGTAGTGCGTTTCTGACATGGTGTAGCAGAATATGAATTCTGTAAAAATATTATTAAATAGTCAACACATAAAACATTAGCTGAGATATTTGCAATTAAAATTAACATTTCAAAGTTTTTTGTGGAGTACGTAGACTTTTTCGAGCAAGTGTACATATATTTATTTTGAAGTACATATATACATATATGCAATTTTTAATACACTATTTTTTGTGTGCTTTTATTGCACTTTTTATGTTTGTTTTTCATTAATAAATTCGTTGTTGTTGCTGTTTATATACACTTACAATGCAGTTCAAATACATAGAAGTATAAAAATCCCTGAACTAAAAACAAAAGTTTTATTTATAACCAGCAGTTATTGCCGTCATTGCCCGGGGTAGAATTTTCTAATTGCAGGTTTTCCATATCTATATATGTATATATATATATATATGGACAGTCGGGTTAGTTACATCATTTATAACTCGAGAATGGCTGGACAGATTTTAATGATCTCTGATTTGTCAAATTCGTCTCCGCCCCGAATAGCAGAATAACTATTAAAATATGGGAAAAAAAATTAGAAAATTAATCTAGAAAGATATTGAAAGAAAAGTTGGAGTCAAAGGAAGGTAGGTAGGTGGAAGTTGCAGGGGATGGTGGTAGGGAAAGGGGCATGGAGAAGGAGAGGCAGGGGAAGCACAGGTAGGGGGAAGGAGAAATAGGGGAAAGAGTCGGGTTCTTCTTAAGATAGAGGGATGAAATGTTCTATACAAGTTAATTTGATAGAAGGGGGCATTGAGAAGAGGTGGTAAAGGAAGAGGGTAGGGGAAGAGGAGTAGGGGAATTATAATGGTTGGTAGGGGAAGGATACTAATTCAATGGAGCAGGTGGAAAAGGGGTAGGGGAATGGAAATGGGAGGTAGGGTAAGGGATCATATGGAAGGAGGGGTAAAGGTAAGAGAGGCGACAAAAACGCGCTGGGTACCATTTAAGATAGAGGAATGAAATGTTGTATACATGTTAATGGGATCGAAGGGGGCAGGTAAAAGGGGAGGTAAATTAAGGAAATGCAGGGGAATTGGGGCAGCGTAAGAGTAGCTGGTGAAGGGGCGGGAGAGACAGGTGAAGAGGGGTAGAAGAATTGGAGGTAGAGTAAAGGGCATGCGTACGGGGGGTAGGGAAAGGAGTGGCAAGGAGAAGGGCAGCAACGGGCCGGGTGTCAGCTAGTACGAGTATAAATCAAGTTTGAAAACGTTCGAATTAAAATTAAATTGTCCCACATAGCCTTTGACAATCAGAGTCAGGTCAAGCTTTCTTATGTTTTGTTTTTACACTTGTGAGGCTGAATTCGAGGTCGCTACGAAAAATGATTTAACAGTAAATTTTTGGTGAGTTTGTGTGGTTGAAATCTTGGCACTCAATTTTGACCCACTTCAACTAATCAGTTTAAGCTGAGGTAGAACTCACTCTATACATACACATATCAATTTTGTGATATGTATTTTCATGATTCCACATCCAACCCGACCACAATACGGCTATATTTTATGCACATTTCTCAAGTTCAAAAAGCAGCGTTGGAGCATTCTATTTTTTGCTTTAGTTTGTGTTCTTATTTACACAATTATGCAGCCTGTCGGTTAACTAGTGGTACATTAGATTTATAAAGGTGAGACTGTAGGTTCGTTTTCGGTCGACACTGTCTTTTTTTTATACTTCTTCAACTTCACGAGTGTGCCCTCTACCATCACATAGTGGGAGTTGTATATTGATTGTATCACTATATTTGCAACACACAGAAGGATTCGTCATAGAACCCAAAAAGTATCTATATACATAAGTATATGCTTGATCAGCTCGACAAGATAAATTCATCATCACATTTTTATACCTCGTGTGAAATAGTGTCAGTTTTTAAGTTGTTAGAAAGTTTGCAACGCATTAAAGAAGATATCGGAGAACCCATAAAGTATATATGTATATATATTCTTGATCAACTCGACGACACAAATCGAATAGCCATGTCCGTCTTTCTGTCTGTATGAATCAAAACTAGTCCTTCAGTTTTTAAGATATCGATCTGATAACGGGCATGAATACCTCTTATGTTTAACATATATCCCAACTAGTATGCCACGCCTACTTTAAGTGGCAGTCACCATATAAACCCACCGTCCACGTCGATTGCTAAGTGGACGCATAATAAACTTAACAAATATCGTAGATATAGTTAGTGTCAAGTTAAAATTAAATTTACTGAGCTACGATTGTTTAAAAAAATCCATGTTCGGTGAGAAAACAGGCGAAACCACTTGCTCTCGTTGACACAAATCGCACTTTGAGTTCTTAGTTAGTAGAGTTTATCGGTATTTAACTACCTGTGTTTCAATCACGGCGACTAAAAAATCACGAATATCAGTTGCTACTCGAATGTCATTTATTTCTTACTAGTGCCACTGTGATTCACGGCGTATGAGTAATATATAATGCATGTAGAGTTAGCAGCACAAAATGTATCAACGTATCAAGTTGATGATATGCATGACATATTTCTGATACGCCGTGATTTACAATATAAAGTGACAACTGATATTAGTGATTTTCAGTCGCCGTGATTGAATCACTGACTTTCGCTCAACTGATATGTTGTATCATCCACGTAGTAATCACACCGCTATTTAAGCACTTGTTTTGAATTCAATATTTATGCTTGATGGTTGGCTTTTATCTCTGCCTGCATCTGGTTTTTTTCACTGGAGTGCAAAATCAAATGTTTCTTTCTATTTTCTTGGCGTGTTTTATATTCAATTCTCTCAAGAAAATAACATGAAAACAGAACTATTTTAGCATACAATTGCATTTTCACGTAGTATTGCCTGAGTCCTTAGAAGTTGTAGTGAAGATATAGCGCTTGATCAATCTTGGGAAGGACTATGTAAAGAACTAGGTGATCCCGTAAATTTTTTGAATCGAAAATGAAATCAGCAATAAGTGGCACTGAAATAAAAGCAAAACCGATGACTTCCTGAAATACCATCTTCCCGCCTCAATTCCCAAGATTTTGTTAAGGAATATTACTTCTATTACGGGAGCCAAATGCTTGGGACTATAACAAAAACTCTCCACAGGTTTTTTATGCCATTTTAAGCCAATCCTCTCCAGAAAATGGCATCAAAAAAAAGATATTCCGGAAACTGATGACCAGAGATCGCAACAAGTGCTCTTTTTTTACAGGCAGTCAGAAAAAAAAACAGTTGCGTGCGGACACGATTTAAAATAGAAGCAAAGAGACATTTCAACTCTGTTTCAATTTCAAACGGTCTTGGTTCAATCAACGCAACAACAGTTTTTTGTCGTTCACTTTATGCATTTGTTCACTTGCGACACTTTGGTTCTCAAAATTTGGCAAAAGTGTCTTCTGCTCATGCATGTGTGTTACACATATTTTAACATATGCACACAATCCCTATCTCGTTCTCCCTCCCTCTTCCATGCTTTGCCAGCGATGAAATATTTAAAGTAACAACCACATCCTAACAACAACAACAAAAAAGACACTTAGCTTAGAGCTATCACTTGGCTCGTTTTGCTCAGTGGCTGATGCTCAATTGCTGAGAGTCGAATGAAAGTGTTCCCATCAAGCCATTATCGTAAGAGAGCTTCGTGTGTTTCGTTCATCGGGCATGACACGAAAGAATCAAAACGAAGTGTTCTGCTGAGAGCGTAAGTCGAGTCTGGTTCATTTTTCTCCGTCTTTTCGCTGAGCAGACAGCATAGAAATATTTGATTGAGCATATTTTGCGAGCTCTGCTGATGCCGGTTTCCTGAAGTATGGAATTAGTCTCAAAGAATTGAAATGCGGGTTTGCCACTTGATTAATCCTGGAAAGCGTAATGTGGGACATGCATACATGTTCCAATGGGTTTTTGCAATGGGCGCTGCAATCAACAATAGTTGGCACTAGAATATATATAAATCAAGTGACTACCTAAAATACCATGTTCCCGCCTCAATTCTCAAGATTTTTGATGTAAGAAATCCATATCCTGTTCCAGGAGCCCAATGATTACGACTATCTCCCACACTTTCGAATGGTTTTTTGTACCATTTTAGGCGAATCCTCTTCAGAAAATCTCATCTTTCTATACCATTCACATATAGTGTGAAAAGGTATTGTCAGTTTGTCTGAAAGTTTGTAACGCATTATAGGAGGCATCGTCGACCCCATAAAGTGTATATATTCTTGATCAGCTCGACGAGACGAGACGAGTCGATCTAGCCTTGCCCGTCTGTCTGTCTGTATGTTGTTGCGCATTTTTTGGGGACCAGTTTTTATGCTATCCAGTTGAAATTTTACACATACACTTCTTTTTATTGCAGTTTAATAGATTATCAAGAATGACCCGCCACACCCACTTTTTGAGGTAACCCCCATACAAACCCACAGCCCACTTTTGATTTTTGTATGAAAAACTTTTTTATTGTAGTATTGACTCAACTTAATAATCGATATGGTAACTTTTAGTGGACGGATGCTTGACATATACATTAATGTGTGGTACCCCAGCCCACTGTTTTGGATAGCGCCCATACAAACCTGTTGCCCACTTTTCACTTTTCGTATGAAAACTTCTTTATTAAAGTCAATATTAGGTTGTAATGCGATATGATGCCTTTTTATAGACTGCCGCTTGACATACATAGATTAATGGGCGTGGCCCTTTTTAAACCATAACTTTTATGTTTTACAATACTATTTAGAATTTCGTGTGTATGGTATTAGAGCTTCGGTTCAACCGAAGTTAACGTCTTTTCTTGTTTCTATTCTTATTGTATTAGTTTCGTGTTAAATTCGTTTTTACAGCGATCGCAGTAGCAGTTCAAAATCACGGTGATTGCAGGGTAGCATTCACGATAATCACTGCTACGCAAAAATCACTGACTAGCTCATCTCTTTTAGTTAGTATTTTCGAAATAAATTTTACATTTTGATGCTGTTAGTTTCATTGTATCCGAATTTTTTTATATAGAACATTTTGCTGTGAGTATAAAATAAAAGATATTCTGTTTTTCTGCCTCGAAAAATTGCTAAAAAACACTACATTTTTGAAACTTTGCATGTTTTAATAAAAATTTAATGCACCCATGTATTTTTTTGTATTTAGCATACAACTACAATGACAATTGTGCAGGTTGTTGTATTTTTGTTGTTGCTTGCATTGCGAGATTGAGCCAAAAATAGCAACAGCAGCATCATCAGCCATGTCAAAAATAATTTTGCCGGTTGCATACCAAACAAAAACAAAAAACAAAGAAAAGAAAAAAAGATATTCTATAGATACATTAAGTAGCCGGCTGCATATTTGATGTACGCTATTTTTTCATACTCTTTGGTTTTTGATTTTTGATTTTTTGAAAAGAGAGATACTATTTATACAAAAAATTGCTCATATCATTCTTTTCTTCTTGGATTTTTTTTTTTTGTTTTTTTATAGACCTCAAGAATATGGCCGCCAATGACAGTCTCGAATTTGCGTTACAACAAAGCCATAGCAGCAACAATAACAACAACAACAACAACAACACCAATAGCAACAACAACAACAACAACAACAATAGTAGTAACAACAATAATAATCATTTAACCAACAGCTATACACATGTTAATCATTCGACGGCAGCCAATAGTCTACTGCCCCCAAATAGTGCGCTGCCGTGTGTATTACCGCCTCCACCGCCGCTGCCGCGTACATTGGAAAATTTCGTCATTTATGAGAATTTCGATGTACATGAAACACATCGTATCGAGGATGGCGTTTGTACGCATATAACGCGTCTACCGCCAAAAAAACAGGAGCTACTGAAACAGTTCGGTATACAGAGTAGTAGTCAGCAAAGTCTAAGCTATTATGAAAAGTACATAATCGTCGAGAATTTCAACAAGTTTTGCAATGTGAGCAAAGAGATGAGATACATATTTGGTTTTTGAGAAACTAAAAAAAAAATGAGAAGTAGAAGAAGTGTTATGATGTGATGTGAGATGATGGTGGTGTTCTGTTTTAATGAAGAAGATGATGCTATTATACGAGAAATGGGTTTCATAGATATGGAGATTTGTTCTAGTTAGATTTAAAATACTTTATGGATTGGCTTATAGAAATTTTATGCAAAAAAAGTAACCAAAAACAAAAATTTATTAAATTAGAACAAGCCTCTGTTAGCTTTTTAGGCTTTTTGTTAAAGAAAACATGTTCATGTATTTTTTTTTCTTTCTCTTTCTTTCTTTCTTTCATTTTTCTATTTTTTGCTTGACTTTTAATCTATACACAGGAATATCAGTTATCCGATCATCGATCCTTTTTGGACTTCCATGAGAGTGGGCTACCCAAACTTGAACAACTTAAATTTGTACGATATTTGGGCCAGGGGTTATCCAATCTAACTCTAAACAAGATTTATGTGGGCTTTAAGGAACTCTTTGGCATTAGTCGCAGTGAGAAGTAAGTTTGTATAGCGTGTGAAATTTTATTTAGCCTACAATTTACAAAACTTATGTTTATTTCTAGAAACACAAGCGATGCCTACAATTTGGATGCATTACTCAAGAAGAAGCGAAAAAATCTGTTAAATCGTCTCAATGCCACAAGTAATTTGGATGCGGTTTAACTTTAAAAACCTTAAACTAACTTCACACATACTAGTATAAATAGCAGTTAAATGAAAGTTCCAAAACGCGACGCTGTATATTCGAAAAACAAAAAAGAAAAAAAAAATCAAAACTGCTTCAGTTGCTTGTATGAATTAACAAATTATAATCAAATTGAAAAAATAAAAGCAAAAAAAATTGTTAAAGAAATTATTAAAAAACAAAAAAAAAAAAACAAAAAAAAAAAAAAATATGAAATTAAAAACTTCCTGGAACTGGACCAGAAACTGTTGTGTCTTCAAAAAGTAAATGAAAAAAAATGATACATATTAAAACCAAAAAAAAAAAAAAAAAAAAACATTGTAAAGATTTAAAGAAAATAAGTGCTAAATTTTAAACCAAATTAGAGAAATTTTTGAAAACTTATGTCAAAGAAAAAAAAAAAAAGAATGAAAAACTTGTAACGAAAATTCAAAACACAAAAGTCAAAATATTTGTTTAAAACATAGTTTATAAGCAAAAATTATATACATACATAACTACAATATGAATATACATATAAAAATGCAATTTAAGATACTACAGCTAAAACTAACACACACACAAAAATATTTTTCCTTTCTCAAAACTTGTGCTTATGAGTTTTTCGAAGTCGGTTTCGAAGTCTAACAATCTATAAAACTTTTTATTACAATTTTTGTAAACGCATTTTCGTTAATGAAACTACATAAAAAAAAAGGACAAAACAAAATAGACACACACACAAACACGCAAGTAATTATTGGAAAATAAGACCTCCCGAAAGTTCCCTAAAGAAAAATTAGTTTTAAGTACTAGTATCAAATAAGCAAAGAAATTAAAAAACACAACATGATTAACAAACTAAATATTCCTATATACAACATAAAACTAATTATAACTTAACTTATATATAAATATAAATATAAATATATATATATATATATATATATATATATATATATATATATATATATATATATATATATATATATATATATATATATATATATATATATATATATATATATATATATATATATATATATATATATATATATATATATATATATATATATATATATATATATATATATATATATATATATATATATATATATATATATATATATATATATATATATATATATATATAAAAGAAAAAACAAAAACGTAGTTATACATACTGTAATTATACAGAATAAACTATATACCAAAATATATTATATACCAGTAAAGAAATACAGAAAAAATGGAAGAAACTTATTAGTTTTTCATTTCATTTTAGCAATAATTGAATTGAATAATTGATATACAAAACGTTAGACAGCATCAACACAAAAATAATATGCAAGTTGCAGCTATCCAAAATATGTGCATTCAGATATCTCCGTTGCTGTAGTGTACCTACCACCAAGATATCCTTGCAAACTGGACAATTTCAACTCTCTCTTTCAAGGATTTGGTAGACGCTTTATTGCTGGAGGCGACTATAATGCCAAGCACCCATGGTGTGGTTCAAGGCTTGTAAATCCAAAAGGTGCTGAACTGTATAAATGTATAACCAACAATAAATACCAGAGCTTGCAAATAACAGTTGACCGTTTTTATACCATTCACACAGAGTGTGAATTGGTATTATCAGTTTGTCTGAAAGTTTGTAACGCATTAAAGGAGCCATCGTAGACCCCATAAAGTATATATATATATATATATATATATATATATATATATATATATATATATATATATATATATATATATATATATATATATATATATATATATATATATATATATATATATATATATATATATATATATATATATATATATATATATATATATATATATATATATATATAGAGAGAGATATATATATATATATATATATATATATATTCTTGATCAGCTCGACGAGACGAATCGATCTAGCCATAACCGTCTGTCTGTCTGTCTGTCTGTGTGTCTGTCCGTCTGTATGTTGTTGCCCATTTTTGGGGACCAATTTTTATGCTATCCAGTTGAAATTTTGCACATATACTTCTTTTTATTGTAGTTTAATAGAGTATCAAGATTTACCTGCCACGCCTACTATTTGGTGTAGCTTCCATACAAACCTACTGCCCACTTTTTTTTGACTTTTTGTAAGAAAACTTATTTATTAAAGTCTATATTAGATTGAAATGCAATGTGGTGCCTTTTTATGGTCAGCGGCTTAACATACATAGACTAACGGGCGTGGCTCGCCCACTATTTGGGATAGCTCCCATACAAACCTATGATCCACTTTTGACTTTTTGTAAGAAAACTTATTTATTAAAATCAATATTAGGTTGTAATGCGATATGATGCCTTTTTATAGACAGCCGCTAAACATACATAGACAATTGGGCGTGGCCCGCCCACTTTTTGAGGTAGCCCCCATACAAGCCCACCGTGCAATTTTGTTTTTTTTATGAAAAAATCCTTCATTTAGATCAATATTAGCTTGCAATTTGATTTTGTGGATTTTAATGGACAACCGCTTCATATACATATACAAAGGGGCGTGTTCCGCCCACTTTTTGAGGTAGTCCCATATAAACCCACAGTTCACTTTTATGCATTTGTATGCAAATCGTCAATATCAACTTGAAATTCGATTTGGCGGCATCTTACACATCTACTACATCGCTGCATACACATCTACTAGTGAGCGTGTACCACCCCCTATTTAAACCACAACTTTTATGTATTACGAAGTTCATTCTATAAAATTTGAATCGGTGCAAGAAACAGTTTCTTTATACTTTGCGAAGCTTAAATTGGGATCCCTCTTATTGTCTTCCCTCGTATTCGAAGCGTTAGGCTATTTGATTTATCTTCGTTAAAAAGCCGCCGTTCATTGTTAAATGTAATGTTTCTGCATAAAGTTATATCCGGTGAAAGTGAACTCTGCCTACTAGTCTTGTGTTGATGGGGCACTTGTTGGTAGCATGCTACACAACGTCCTTTCTTATTATTATTATTATTATTATTATTAACACGGATGTTGCGCTTGTAATTATTTAAAAGAATTAAATTAAAATTTAGAGAAATTTTGAATCGAGCAAGGGTTTAACCCGGGTCGTCTAGAATGTTAGACAGCACGCTAAATAGTTGATCTAACGAAATCCTAACTTTACTGATACAAATGTATAGTTTATACAATATCAACCGAGACCGACCTGCATACAGGGCGCGAAAGTTGACTGACACCGCACTGCTTAACCTGACGGGAGCAATTAAGACATCACATGAAAGGAAGGAGATCACCTTATGTGCCTTTCTGGACATTGAGGGAGCTTTTGACAATACAAATCACGCAACAATATGTAACGCACTAGTAGATAGGGGAGTCGACCCAATCATAGTATATTGGATACACTCATTATTGAGGACAAGAATAGCTGAGACTAGAGTGAATGGTACCAGCATTAGGGTACAAACAGTTAAGGGTTGCCCACAGGGGGTGTACTTTCTCCCCTTCTGTGGAGCCTAGTCATAGACGGACTAATATGTAGACTAGCCGAGAATAGGATACGATGCCAAGGATATGCAGATGACATCGTTATAATAGCAAGTGGGAAGTTTGAAGAGACACTCTGTGACATAATCAACAGAGGACTCAAAATCACACAAGATTGGTGCGGCGTGGTGTGGCTTAACATCAACCCTGCCAAAACGATCATTGTGCCATTCACTAGGAAGCAAAAGCTACCTAGATTAAAATAGAATAGGCTCTTAGGGGTTACTGTAGAACTTAGCAATAAGGTCAAATATCTGTGGGTAACACTAAACAGTAAGCTCTTATGGAAAATGCACATAGAGGAAACCATAAGAAAATGCACAAAGGCAATACTTGTGTGCAGGAAGCTGGCCGGTAAATCTTGGGGGTGTAGTGAAGCCAGGCATAGTCGCTTGGGGAGACAGCTACTAAATTGCTCAACTCCCTACAAAGACTAGCGTGTGTCTGCATCACAGGGGCAATGCGCACGTGCCCAACAGTGGCTATCCTAGATTTGACACCACTTCATCTTGAAATCTAGCATAGAATAAAAGAAACGTTAACCTTAAGTCTGTCAGTCGATGGAGACAAAGCTACCTCGGAAATCTGACAGAAACGTATCCATACGTGGACGAAGGGTGCAACCTTAATGTCCATGCCAAGAGACGAAATGACAATGAAACAGAGTTATATATTTGATAGGAGATTTATCATCAAATGGTCCGACAAAAAATCGTGGACGTCACAAAGTTCATACGTACTTAAACCACAAACCATCAAGTGGTATACGGATGAATCCCAGATCCCTGACAGAAAATGGCACAGGCCTTAGAGTTGTAGGCCCAAGAACTCCCTACTGGGACTCAATGAGAAAACACGACATTTAACCTAGATAGAGGCTATCACAACTGTGACATTGCTATCCTATCAGATAGCCAGGCTGCGTTGAAGGCACTTAACTCCAACGTAGCTAGGACGAAGCTAGTACATGAAGCATATGGACCATTGGAAAAACTAGGCGAACATAACCGAGTCTCTCTGTTGTGGGTGTCGGGTCATAACAATATTCCAGGCAATGAGCAAGCGGACAAGTTTGTCAGACAAGGAGCGGCAACGCTATTGATAGAACCTAAGCCGTATTGTGGCATCGGGAGACATACTATATCGGAAGTAATCCGCAAGGAGAAGGATATAGGAAAAGAAAAATACTGGGCTACAAGCCAAGGGACTAAGACAAGCAAAGTTACTTCTTAGGGGCTACAACCCGAATAGATCGAAAACTTTGCTTCAACCAACTAAGCATATTAACAGGACTGCTAACAGGCCACTGTAGACTAAAGAAACATTTATTTGTTTTGGGTATACATAACTCAACCGAATACAGATTCCGTGACTATGAAGAGGAGATTCCTATTCACATTCTTGCAGAATATGAAGCTGTAGCTAGAAGCAGACTGCAGTTGCTAGGTAATCACTTTATTAGATAGGAGCAAGTGATTATTTTAGACTCTAAGAAAGTACTAAGATTCATTCATTCATCAACAAATAGGCTTAGAGCAGGTCATCTATGTAACTCAGTAGGACAAACAATAGACCTTTTAGGTCGCGGTTTTTATATGTCCCCATCATATATAAATAAATAAACAATATCAATATTATTAATTGGATTCACATTTTCCATATATATATTGTAGTTGACCAATTTATAAACAGTTATTTATTTAACATTATTAATTGCTTTAATTCAAACATGTTCGATACAACAAAATAAATAAATACTTTTAGCTCTACCTTCTAATGCATAAATCAGGACCATTTTCGAATTTAAATTGCTTCAGATTATACCAACTTTCAAATCAATATTTCAAAGAATAAGAGTATGGGGACAGTAACACACAGAAATACACACATAGATCAACACGACTTGTCATGCTGATCAAGAATGTATGTACTATATGTATACTTTATTGGAAACTACTTTCATGCGTTACAAATTTTTTGACAAACTGACAGCACTGTTTTCACACTCTGTGTGGGTAAATAGTAGAAAAGACACATTTTATAGATATTTGCAATGATGATTTATGTATTTTTTCATAATTTAATTTAACAATTTGTTTTTCATAGAAAAGAGAACTCTTGGCAGTAAATAATATAATTTGATTTGATTACTTCTTCTTTCTTTCTTTCTTTCTTTTCTTTTGTTTTTTTTTTTTGTTTGTTTTGTTTTTTGTTTTTTAAATACAAATGCACAATATGCACAAAAAATGCTGTAGTTAAACACATTTAGTCTAGGTTCTGTAACTGCCGCCCAAAATCCAGCATTTCTTTCTAATGCAAATCAATTGCCCTATACTTGTATATCTTGTAGTTTTAGGTGTCAGGTTTTTATGATTTATTCTTCCCCGAACCAGCATTCTCACGATCCAGTGCACGCTGTTTGGCCTTCTCATAGATGGGCAACAGTTGACCTTGCTCGCCGAGCATCTTCAACAGTTCAACAATGAAGGGCAAGTAGTTGTGTTTCCGGCGTATGTTTTCGATCTGCAAAGAAATTTTGAAAAAAAAAAATAAATATATATGTATATATATATATATATATATAGATTAATATGAGGCAATACAACAAACTTAATGAAATGGACTTATATGTATGAATGCTATGAAGTGTGCATCATCAATAGCTGCCTATAGTAATCAAAATCTATATATATATAAATGGTAGTATGTATGTATGTTTGTGTATTCCCTATAGACTCCGAAACCGTTCAACCGATTTTGATCAAATTTTGTGGCAATATTCAAAATAGTCCCGTGGGTGATCCTGTGAAGTTTCGTGACGTCCATTGGATAAACAGAACATTTTTTTTTTTTTTTGATCACTTCTCACTTTTTTACTTCACTTCACTTTTTCTTTTTTTGACAGTGTTTTATTCGTAAATAAATAAAATTTTAAGCGATCGATCGACTTATTGTCGCTTATTATTTTCATTTGTTTTTTAATTGATTCGAATTCAAAAGAATGCCACCAAAAAAGCATACATTTGTAAAAAAAAACCACAAAATCAAAAAAGGTGAGCGAAAAAAGAGCAGCTGAAAATGCCGATGAACGCGAATCACGTTTGCAAAATCTTCGCGAATGGGCATCTAGAGCCACAGTAACGGAACAAGAACAGGAGTCGCGGCTTCGGCAAATGCGCGAAAGGGCATCCACATTGAATATTCACATTAATGGGGTTGAGACGAGCATGGAAAGGGGGCAGGGAGAAGTTGGCGTCAAAGTAAAGTAGGTAGGGGGAAGAAGTGGTATGAGACATGGTGCTTGGGGAAGAGGTGGTAGGGAATGGGGCATGGAGGTAGGTGAGGCAGGGCAATGGCAGCAACGCGCTGGATACCATTTAAGTTAGAGGGATGAAATGTTATATACGTGTTAATGGGATCGAAGGGGGTAGAGGAAAAGGGGTGGAAAAGTAAGGAGAGGTAGGGGGAGCCTAAGTGGTGGCTGGAGAAAGGGTGGAAGGCACAGGAGAAGAGTGGTGGGAGAATTGAAGGTAGAGTAAAAGGGCATGGGCAAGGAGTGGCAGGGGGAAGGTGGGGCAGAGGGAAGGAGAGGCAGCAACGCACCGGGTACCAGCTAGTATGTATATATAATATATAGGATGATACAAAATAAATGTATATTCATTGAAGTGTGAAATAAATTTGTTCAACTTTTCACTACAGGTAAAATTTGATTTGTCATATTTAGACATTAGCTGAGATAGTCCAGCTCGATTTTCGCATTTAAGCGAATGGGACTCGAAGGTTGGCTTTTCCAACTTAAGAGTCGGAGGTATCAGCTGAGATTCAGAAGTAAAAATAAACAAAAAAGTGTAACACATTGACATTTTGGAGGTTTTAGTCCTTTTCTGGCTTTAAAAACAGTTTAACGTATGATGGACATTACAAGCAAGATTTCGTACCTGAAATAAGTATATACAAAAATGGTGCTGGTAAAATTTTCCTGACTGTATTACATTGTAATAATGGACTCCATATTCGATGCATCTTAATCTTCAGTGATTAACAAATAATGGAGACAAGGGCCTGTGCTAAGCTCCATCAAAATATGAAGTGCCTAACGCAAAACTGGAGCGTTAATGGGATAAACGTGTAAAGGTGATAAGGTATCGTTATATATTCTTAATCAGCATCGGAAGACGAGTCAATATAGACGTGTCCGTCCGTCTGTTTGAACGAACAGATTTTGGCGACTATAACAAATAGAGAACTCAACATATCTGAATATTTAGACTCTGCTTTTCCCTCTACAGATAGCTAATATGAAATGAACATGCGAACACCACTTTAAGGCATAGCTCCCATAAAAACAGGGTACGGGCACAACTGTTTAAGTATTTGTATGAAATTGAAAATAATTTTTCATCAATTCTAATAAAATATGCCGCAGATATATAGATCGGACCACTAAAGAATATAATCTACGGTTTATATAAGAAGCCTTAAACAAGGTACAAAGTATCTGGAAGACGAGCACACTCGACTGCAGCTTTCTTTCTAGTTTGTGTTATAATGCTTAAAATCGGAAATAAAGGAAAAATTCTCATACAACATATATAAATAAAATGTAAAGATTCGTAGACCATCATAAAAATTTTGATACTTTTCCAGAAACTGCAATATTTTTCATATTGTTTCATATTAAATTCATAGTCAATTGGCTCAAGTCTCTTAAAATCCTAAAAAAAAACAGAATACTACTCTAAACAATGACAAGAAAAATCGTCTAAAATTATGAAACAGACTGCATAAAATATCACAGTAGCCAATGATGACTATAGAGCAAAATATTTTAATAAGACCACACAGATTTTTAAAGGACTTTTCAGTCTGTCCCAGTAATTCAACGGAATGTTCTGCTGTGCTCAATCCAAAATGTTTACATCTTAAGCCTAGTTGAGAGTGTTCAATGCACTCAAAATTGTTTTAAATTTATGAGTTAGCTTGAAATTTCAATCAGAATAATCAAAACTGCCATCAGTTAAAACTAAAACACAGAAAACGCATTTCGAATTATTGGCCCCATGCTCTTTTTAATTATCTTATAAAGCATTACGAATGGGCAAGCGATAAGTGATTTATTTCAAACAAAGAGGGCATCGACGATGCCCTCCGCTTACTTGAGCTAAGATCACGTATTATAATAAATTTAAAACCAACGCGAAGAGCAGCGCTTCCAGAGCAAAAATCATATGTGCTGGTATACACCAGATACGATTAAAATAAATTGATGGCTTCAAGTCCCTATTTTAAACTATATTATACACTATCCAACTATATTTTATACTATTTTCTAATGATAAAACAAATAAAGAAATAATTATATTGTATAAAAACCAAATACGCACCTTATAGCGCTTACGCTTTTCGACTTCATAATCGATGTATGTACGCAAACTAGCAATTTCAGTCTGACGATCTTCTTCCGTTTCCATGGCATCGGCAGCGGGATTATTTAATTTTTCAATTTGACGTTCGTAAATTTTCTGTCTATCCGAAATAAGCGCCATCAGATTGAAGTGTATCTCCCCTTCGCTATAACGTTGCATGCGTTTCGTAATAATTGGACGCACAACATCAATCCAGTTCTGTTCGGGCTTTATTTCACCCAAATCAATGGGACCCTCTTTGAGTCCATCGAGCTCATACAGGTGACCCTCGATTGGCATATAACCAACGAAATGATAAACATCTTCATCCTTATTCTGATTCTTCATATCCAGTTCGAAGAGCGTTTGGCGCGCAAACGAATTATGTACTGTACGTATTTGCGCTGCATTGCTCAGCGTCAGACCTTTATTATACGGATCAAAGCCGTCACAGAACTCTTTAAATTGTGTCAACGTATCGCCCAATTTAATATCAGCATGCTGTAAATTCAGCAGTATACTTAGTATCGCTTGCGTGGCACAAGCATTGTTGATTACTTGCTTTGCAAAGAATATCTTGTCATTGTTAGCCACCACTTTACCGGAAGACTCATCTTCGCTGACCCATTTAAAGAGAAATATTAGGCCGTGTATCGGTTCGAGGTTTTTAAATGATTCGCCATCGAGACTCCAGATTTCCTCCACCTGTGCACCCTCGCAGCCTACAAAATAGTGTTGTAATATAAGTTTTTTTTTTTTTTATAATAACTTGCAAGCCGGTTCATTGGGCTTCGCTTCAGTTTATTCATACGGCCAAGCCGATGCTGCTATGTACATACCAAATTCACGTATCAACTCGGTGAATACGCCGGGATCGCTTTCAATCAAACACCAATTTCCAGCACCTTCGGTCATTTTGATTTACGTTGTTAAATGTTATAGTTAATAAACGAAAATATTTGTTAGAAATACACAATATTTTTTGCAAACTCACAAGACCGAGTAGAGATGGTTAACTATCGATAGGTTTCTGTTTTGCCACTATCGAATTTTTTCCAACACTGTCGATATTTTCTTATTTGATTTCTTTTTCGATTTACAACAAAAACAAATTTGTCCACACAGTAAGTGTAAAATGGGCTCATTTTTTTATGAATCAAACGTTAATAGCTCATTTTATACACTTTATCTGAAGAGGCAATTTGAAAGTTCTGTTTCTTATAGTCTAGCATATCTCGACGTTCATACAAATGAACAGACAGACAGACATGACTATATAAAATAGTGCTTAGCAGGTATAAATATACTTAACGACAGATTTCCATCTGTACAATCAGTGTTGTAAAACGCATTACTGACTTCGCGCGTTTTTTTAGAACTGCACGCATATAGGTGGAAAACTATTGATATTTTTATCTTGGCCACTATCGAATATTTTCTAAAACTATCGATTCGACATTTTGAAACTTTTATTCTTGTCTAAAGTGTATTCTGTAACTTAAATTTGTATCTATTTTTCTATTTTCCGTTTTTTTATATTTCATCAAGGATATGATTGAAAAGATGCGACAACTATAAAAGCGCTCCCAATAAAAGTTCATCGTCTGCTTGTTCTCTTCTTCAACGTTTGCTTTAGGCTTAGTTTTTTCCCCAGCCAATGGACATGTGCGGAGATAATACTAATCTCAAAGCCTGGCAAACCTGAAACTGAAGTATTATCATATCGACCATTAAGTCTGCTGGGAATTTTTTCGAAAATATTTGAAAGAATATTTGCTCGAAGAATGCTTCCATCGTATTGTAGCAGAAATGCAAACAGCATTTGAATGCAAACAATACTGTGCAGCAGTATTTCTTGATGTAAAGCAAGCGTTAGATCGTGTTTTGCACAAGGACCTTCTTTTTTTTAAAGATAAAGCAATGCCATTTCCTTCGATCTTGTTTGACAGACAGAGATTTTTACGTAAGACGCGAAGAAAACAACTCTTACAAAACGCAAAACACTCTGGAATTCCTCAAGTCAGTGTATTATTGTCATTGCCGCAACTCGCCTTGTAAAATACTACGACTGCATCGTATAGAAACATGACTGAAAAAATGGAATATATGTAGCAGTAAATGCAGAAAAATCAGCACACATACTATTTACGCTCAGAAAAAGTTCTAGACCTCGAATCAGATTTAATAATATATTGATACCTTTGTGCGACGCTATAAAATATCTAGGCGTGACATTAGACAAAAGACTGACTTGGAAAAATCACATAAAAGCGAAAAAAGAAAACAAGTTAAACATTAATTAAAAGACAGCGCATGTTCTGGTTAATTGGTTCCCGTTTTAGGCTCAGTCTAGAAAACAGAATAAAGCTCTACAAAGCTATCCTGAAGCCAGTGTGGATATATGGAATACAGCTGTGGTTGAACTGCGTGTACCACCCACTTTTTGGGGTAGCCCCCTATTAAACACCTCACATTTATGTTTTACAATACGGGTTAAAATTTCTTGTGTGTTGGAATTAGATCTTCGGTTCAACGTTCGATCTTCGTTAAAGTTTTTTCTTGTTTTTAAATAAATTTGATAAATTTTACTAAAAAAAAATAAAAGCGCGAATTAAAATCAAATTAAATTAAAAAAAAATTGTAAAGAACAAATTTGAGTGAATCTGATTTTGTGTTACTTGGCAATTGGCGAATTTACCGTTTTGTGTTTACCAATTTGAGTGAGTTTTTTGATAATTGGCGAATTTACCGGTTTGAAGTGACGATTTTTTTAGTCTGCAGCCCTTTTCATTTAGAAGCCCTGTCAATTATTTAAAATAGCTAAATGTGCATACAGTCGGTATTCAGCCCTGGCCAAACATTGCAGCTGTTTCGCAGCGTAGCATAGCGTGAATTGTGCTGGATACGGCACGCAAACAAGTAAATAGTTTAAACAATTTTATACAAAAAAAAAAATATCAAACTGCACTAATAGTTGGCAATGCACAGATTTTGTTTTGCGTGTGTTATTTCATCAATTATTTCAATATGTTTACCATTATTTGTAAGCGCTTGCGATGGCGGCCATCGCTGCAAAAGCAAAAAAAAAATAAAATAAAAAGAGACGCAACAACAAAAAATCGCGTCGGGGTTCGGTAGGGAAAAAGAGGGAGTGAATGAAAAAATCGTCAAAATAAACAAAACAATAAATTTTGCAAAATGTGAATGTAATAAAAAAAGAATAAATACAATATTGTTTATAGAAAAGTTAAATAATGCTGCTGCACAAGGCGGTATTGCTGCATTCATATTTGTTTGTGTATACTACATTCATATACATATGTGTATATGTGTGTATACCTGTGTGTTTGTATTTGTGTTAATTATGTGAATGCTGCTACCAATTGTTTGTGTGCAATGTGTGTGTGTATGTGTATATATGTATGTGTTAATGGTGCTTTTCTGCACTCGATCGATTTGATCTGTTGATACCCGTAATATGTGATATGTCTGCCCCCGTCCTCCAAATCAATCTTATTTTTCTTGCGCGTGTGATTTTGCCCCCTTTTCCAAGGCAATCAGTTCAATGTGGTGACAACAAAAATGTTCATAAAAACCAGGTAAATCTGCAGTTTCCCTAATTTCGACAAAACAGCTTTAATTACACAGCAGCAAGAACAATCATAACAACATATGTTACGGTAAAATCTTCCATCTTTCTAAAAGCTCAGAAAATAATATGTATGTACCTCTTATTATTCAGCCGGCTTTTCTCTTCCTATACAGTTATGGTCATAGGAATAGAGTTAATTTTATGATTTTAGTTTTAATATTCAATGAAAGTGAAATCGTATGTGAATAGTGTATTTATTTATTTATTGCTGCAACTATATAAACTAAATCAGTTGCTTAAAACATAATACTTAATCAATCAATACTAAATGTGAAAAGTTATGGCCACTCAGATCCGAATTTTTGTATAGTCGTCAGGTTGACCGACTGTGGGCAAGAATGTTATTCCTTTGGCGACAAAATATCAAATCAGATTTTTAAAGCTCTCGGCGAGACAAATTAAACTGCATTTTCGAAATTTTGATATCTCGATTAGTTTTCGAGATATTGTCGTTATATTGCCAATTGTCCGAAAGCAAAAACTTTCATTTTGAGTGATGATCGAATTTCATTTTCATTTATAAAATATCTCCGCCTCTTAACATATGTCATACGGCGGAGGTAGTTCACTTTGCACGGCGAAGGAAACTCTCATCCCATTCAAGGGGAGGGGAGTGGTTGGTTGGTAAGTTCGAGTCCATGTACTATTATAAAAAAATTTATACATTTTAAAATTTTAGTCAGACAAATTCCATATTTAAATGGTTTTCGCAACTTTTTCAGAATTGTTTTGCGATTTAAAACCGAACTTTTTGTGTTTTTCTTTTTATTGTATGATTTTTTGTAATCAATTTATTTGTAAAAACATGCATTTTCTAATACATATACCTCATTCAAACATCTTTACAAAAAATTATGTTTTTGACGTAAAAATCGGTGTTTTTTTTTTTACTTTTTTCGCAAACTTCAACCAACGATATCTCGAAAACTAATCGAGATATCAAAATTTCGAAAACGCAGTTTAATTTGTAGAGATAGCTTGTCGTCTCAGAGTTAAGGATAGCTTTTTTATATGGTTTGAGAAAGAATCAAAAGAGAATAAATGAGTTAATTTGTTGTGCAAAGTGACAACCTCAAAGGCAAAGGTAAAGTGCGAGTGAGCGTTTAGAAATAAAGATTGAAGTAAATATGCAGAATTAACTTCACCACTTAGGATCTCTAATGCATAAAAACTACAGAAAGCATCATACGACGCGCGTACAAAGTTGGAAGATCAATTAGTTTTAATCGATCGAAGTATGGCGGGAGTTGTATATCAGAAACCCAGTTGAGGTTTCTGATAGCCAATAGCATAAATTGTTTTTAAACAGACTCAAAGCGATTTTGATGAATTACATAATGTAGGTTCCAAACATAAGTGGCAAATTCTAAAATCGGACGAACTAGTGAAATGTACAGGTCATCAAATACTTTGGACCAACGCTTTATAAAGCCAAGAACAACTTTAGCTTTATTTAAAATAGAAACGATGTGTTTTTTGTAGTTCAATTTGGGATCCATAATAACGCCATCATTGATAGAAATTTCCATACTAAGACTATGAATATCTAAAAAGTAGACACTAATGAATTTACATACATTTACATTTAGAAATATTTAGGTTACAATAACACCAGGTGTGTAACGAATTCAAATTGGATTGTAATAGTCTATATTAGAAATCATCAGAATACGACAAACTGTTTGACATCATCAACGTACATTAGTGTATGAGCATGATTGATTGAGGGAAGATCATTTATAATGAACCAAGTATAAAGAGTAATGTACCAAGATGGCTATCATGTGGAACACCAGAAAAGTCAACTATAGATTACAATTATTAAATAAGTCTCTTATATACAAACAAGGTAGAACTGTAAAATATGTAAAATAAAAAGAAAATTAGTGTGTCACTGTTAATATACCCTGTAAAAAAGGGACAAAAGTGAAATGTGTCAGAAGTACATTTACATACCAAATCTTGAAAAGCATCGAAAGCAAATTCAATCTCATGTCCTTTAGAACGTCTGATAATATGACACAACAGATCTCAGAGACTAAAAGCAAATAAACTTGACATTCAGATTCAACATGTCCATACATAGATCAAATTTATGAAATTTCATGGGTGCCATGTCCACCAAGCGGCCCAAAACGTAAATTTGTATTTATTTAAATGAACGAACGAACAGCCTGCTTTTCCATTACATTAACAACAACTTCGCAAGATTTTTTTTGAAATTGAATGAGCTAATATCATAGCATATTATAATTTATTTGCATATACAAGTAGCAGGAATTGTTCGTAGAACTTGGTTTGCTGAAGAATTACTGAAAGCTGTATCCGAAACACGTGTCTCACTATCTAAAATAATTTATTGCGAACAAAAGTTATTGTTTCTTTTTTTTTTTCTTCAATATATTGACATGGAGACAGCCAAAGAATCATATAATCATAAATAAGGTCGCTAAACATATTCACTCTTAGTTAAACATCGTTTAGCAGATATCTTCAGAACGCCTAAATATTCGAGAATAGTTTAATTAATTAGTGAAAAGTGGAATAAAGTTTTCAATTAAGTTAAATTTATAAAATATATATAAAGATACGACATTATTCCGAAAAATTATTTCCTGTTACGATATCATTTTGTCAAGATTTATTAACTTTTATAATTTTCATTAAAAAAAACAAACAAAAAATCTTATGAAAATTTTCAAAGCTATTTATCAGCAACCGATATCAAACGGGATATACTTAATACTTAGGATAGTTCAGCATATTACAACCACTCGTTTTTGACTTGCTATTTTCATTTATGTATCCACAATAAGTTAATTGATTAAATGGCTGACTAAACAATAAGATAGTTGATAGAATTTCCAATGATAATCGTAAATCAGTTAGTCCCAAATTTGACATAACATTTCGATTAGGTTTCGATTGTTAATCAAAATCCATCACAATTCAGATGATTGACAAATCGATGTCGTTACAGGATACTTATCAGACTCTTTTAGGTTATAAGTGCATGTCGTATGATTGAATAATTGAATCGTTCTAAAATTTTTCTGTAATCACTTTTGTTCGCTATTTTTCGGTAAAAAATTTAATTTAAAGTCTGATTCAGGCATGTTCCGGTTTTCACATACGGATTTTGCGAAAGTGAAGCCAACAAAGTAGTAAATTTGGTCGCAAGCAGCAGTACAACATTGAGACTACTGTACGCAATATTGTGGAATAGAACACATGGCCAAAAGAATCGAGTTCCTACGGGACAGTAACGATAAATATAGCCGGCAAATAATTTACCATATACATTTATAATCCTATTGTATAATTTTCGAACGCAATAAATTATTTGAGAAAATTCGTAGCCGTTTGCGTTTTATTCAGAAACAAAGTACCACACGTTTTAATGGAACACCCTTTATTAATAGATCTACATACATATGTATTATGTATAGGTATATTTCGACTACATATTCTATTTTTTGATAAATATCAATTTCGATTTAAAAGTGGTAACCCTATTCCTAGGATCATAACTGTATTTTCATGCGCATAGAACAATTTGCTTCTTTTTTTTTGACTGTATTTCGATATTGCGTCTTAAATTTTTGTATAACGCGTAGTATTAACCAACAAAAACAACAAAAGGCCACCGCGTAACAAGCGCCAAAGCAAAGTAAAAAAGTTTCGACTGTTCTGTCGAATTTGTTTGTATGTATGGATACGTATGGAATGTATAAACTTGTTCTACTTGTTTTTTGCGCTTCGATGCCTTAGTTAATAATCGGGAATAGTAGACTTCAAAATATTGTAGGAACCTATTGTATTTAGAAAATTTAAATCATTACGTACAATGTATTATTTTTACTCAGTGAGAGAGAGAGAGAGAGTGGGCTATAACTAATAATTAAAATATATATTTTCAAAGAGCATTAATCCCCTTTAAAGCGTCTACATAATCTCATCTCGACACATGTATATGTATGTGTGTGTGTGCTATTCTACTTTAACCGTTATGTGCGAAGCAAGTAAGCAAACACCGTTATTACCCTGCTGCCTTCATAACTTTTCTTAAAAAAAAAAAGAATAGAGACAGAAGAAATACTTACGCATGTATATATGTATGTGTGTATGTATGTGCATACATATAAATACAAAAAAAAAAACCAATTCAGACGCACTTGTTGTGCTGGAGTGGTCCTTCTTTATACTTCTCTTTCTCTCTCACACTCGCTTTTTTATGCTTTTGCCGCTGTTGTTGTTTTTATTGCTGTTGTCACAGGTTAAAATGTCTACACGCACATAGGCAGCAGCAGCAACAACAACAACATCAACAAAAATAATATCAAGAAGGACGACAGAAAAAAAAATGTAAGGACGCAAACAGGCTAAAGCATAAAATGCTTCTTCACTGAAGCATTATTTGCAGCTGTTTCTGCACACACTCACAAGCACACACACAGACGCATATGCACATAAGAAGATTTCTTCATTTGTATTTGTATTTTTTTTTTGCCTTCCGTTTGTGTTCCTGCCATTGCATTTTATGGCACTTATGCTGCTTCAATTATTAGCATTCTCTTCACTTCGGGATTCAATACGGTACGAAAATATCTGGAAAAGAGCGCATTCGATATTATTTACACAGCGAGAAAATCCCCTTTTTTTAAGCTCAAGAGTGTGATTATCATTTTTTTGCATCGATCTACTGGAAAAGCAAAATGTTTTTAAGTGTTTATGCCGAGAGCCATCGACTCAAAAATGAAAACTTAAAAAGTTTATAAAAGAAGCTGGTTTAACAATTTTCTTGCGACCCAGTTGTTAACCAAAGGCCGAAGGATTCACATGAACGTAAAAAGTTTTGAAGCATTCCTAGACTGCGACGAAGCCAAAGCGAAGCTAGAAGAACTTTTTTGAGAATTTAGCTTACATGCTAAAAAGAAAATTTCCAGCTTCAAGAAAATGTTTGCAAGTGTTTGCTAGGAGATGATGTTGGTCAACTTGCATATGCTGATTAGAGGCTCTCTTGAGAAACGAAAGAGAGCAAAGCTAAGTTTTTTTTTTAACCTAAAGTTAGCATTTTTATTAAGATTTTGTGTGGATCCCATGAGCAGTTGCGATTTTTTTTTAAATATTTTTCTGTCATTTTTGTGCAATGTAGCCTATGTTAGACTGTGAGAATTCCAAATAAAACGATCAACTGATTTATTATGTTGGCTTTTTGAATTCGGAAAAAAGGCTGTAAAAATGTCTATATTGTGGATTAAAAATTTTTCGAAATTGATGTTATTTTAGAATTATGGCAGTCAACATACCTTTTTTTTTTTGTGCTTTAATTTCGAGATTTTTAGGAGCCCGGTAATAATGGGATCGCAATTGTTTGTCAATTTTGTTTTAAATTCTTTTTTATTTCCATATACTGCGGCGGCCCTGCAGGTAAACTACCATAACTCAAATCACATTAGTACATAACAATATTTCGACTTATGAAGACTTCGAGTTATTGAATTCTTCATTAAAATTAAAAAACTTATCGAAGGTTAGATTAGGTTAGGATGGCCAACATGGTTGAACCCCACATTGTCACTTAGGCCAGCATAGGCCCCTTGTGATACCATATATATTTACTATTTCAACCGCAACTAATCTGAGAACCACCTTGTCAGTGTCAAGAACGTCGAGATATGTTTAATCTCTTTTTTTCCGAGATCGTCAGTCTCTTCCTACTGTGGGCCGGACAGTGATATAGCAAGAGCTCGACCGCCTCCTCCTCGGCATTTCCGCAGCTTCTGCCGAAATCCCAGGAGCTTATTCATAGCCTTGTGGCATGTCTCCCTATTAAACAGTGACCTGTGAGGGCTCCCACAATAACAGTTAACTTATCTCTCTGGTGTTGAGGTAGTGTTATTGTTCTTTTAAGATTATATTTTGGCCAGGTGAGTCTAGAGATTCTACACGTACCAAGGTTGCACCATCTATTGGTTGCTGTACCGATCATCTTTGTTGAGATCTGTAGTGTACATGTAGCCATGGTTATACCTACTGTGGCCTTCCTTGGAAAGATATCAGCAGTGGTACCCTCTCTGGCTAGATTATCCGCTTCACAATTTCCCCATATATTTTGGTGACCAGGCACCCAGATGAGATGTATAACATAGTGCTCAGCAATCTCGTTAAGAGATTTACGTCACTCTGTTGTGTTTTTAGTGTTGGAGCTGAAAGAGTTCAGCGTTTTCAGAGCAGCCTGACTGTCCGAGAAGATAAACACACGCTCTTGTGTATGTGAGTATGACCTTAGGAGATGCGTAGCTTCCTGAATAGCTAACATCTCCGCCTGATAAACGCTACAATGATCGGGCAGTCTAAAGGATTCTCTAATCCCCAGATCCGGAGAAAATACACCTCCTCTTTCCCGACCATCCAGCTTAGACCCGCCTGTAAAGATGTTAAAAGCGTTTTCTCTATAGTGAGGAAGGTTGTCCCATTGTAGTCTTGTGGGGATTATGACGTCATACTCTTTAACGAAGTTAATGTTTGGCATGCAGTAATCCGTATTTGATGGCATATTTCCTTGTAATTGTAGTATCCTCGAGTGTCCGAAGGAACTACCATGCCAAGCTGAAGATTACCTCAGTCTAAGGGATGCAACTCTTGCCCTCTCTCGCAAGGAGATCAAGTGGGATCAGATGGAATAGTACATTTAGTGCGTCCGTCGGTGTGGTAAGTAAAGCTCCACTGATACAAAGTGCAGCACTCCTTTGCATGTTATTCATTTGCTTAAGAGTAGAAGCGCTTTCTAGTGCTGGCTACCATACACATACTCCGTAGAGCACAATTGGCCTAACTACTGCCATATATAACCAGAGGACGATAGATGGGGAGAAACCCCACCTTCTTCCAATAGCTTTTTTGCACGCAAAGAGTGCTATGTTTGCCTTCTAAATACGCTCCTCCGTATTTTTGTTCCAGTTGTGCTTACTATCCAGGAACACTCCTAGATATTTTGCACATTCGCTGATAGTAAGACTAATATTGTTGAGTTTTGGTAGAGTCAGTATCGGAATGTTGTATTTCCTTGAAAAGAAAACTAGTTCTGTTTTTGTTCACAACCAGGCCGCAGCCAAAAGCTCATTTTGAAAGTACCGCAAGTGCGGATTCGATTCGGTAAACTTATCGAAAGACCGTACAATTTTCTAATTACACACATTTTACTTTACTTCAACTCAAGTGTTCGAGTTCAAGTAAGTTAAAATATTCAGTAATTGTTATTGTTTCCTTATTATTTTATACGTCGTATAAACCCTACTCAAAAGAGTTCACCCTTTTTTCTTGAACCACATTCTATTTCTTTTATTAGTTGGAATTTTTCTTCAATCGATAAACATATTAGAACGCTTTTCGATGCTATGATAAATGATTTTTATTTTACTATCATGTATTGTACGTAGATGTCGTTCTCATTGATTAACCACCGTGATTTAATTCACATAAAGCATTAACTTCATAAAGCATTGAATTGCAATGAATTTTTCGCTAATTGTAGCTCGATGTGATTCGAGTTAATAAGTTCAAGTTATGAAAGTTCGACTGTATTCAAATTTCAAATTTTAATGTAAAATCACAAGGTGTTTTCTATAACTGCTGCGTTCGAACAAATACATTTGACCATAACATGAAAACTGTTAGTTAGATTGAATTTATATTCTACCTTTCTAATAAGACTTTGGTCATTGAACGAGATTTTAACAATCGGTCAAATTGTTCGAGTATTGTGAAATTTTGCACCATTTATCACTTAGTTCGCACGGAATGACTAAATATATGTAAGTGTAGGTAGCTCTTATGATCGCTTTTTAAACAAGACACATTATTTTCAATGGTCTACTAGTTTTAAAGAAAAAAGGACAGTTGGAAAAAATGTTGTAGCTGAAATACCAGATCTTAAAAACTATATATGATATTGAAGATAATTCAATTGTGGGCGCGGAGTCAAGCACACTCTGGATTTTTTATGTTAAATTGCTTAATACTCGAAATAGTATCAAGGACATACATACATAGGCACATCCATACATACATATGTGTATATGTAAAATCATTGGTGAATTACATTATCCCACATACAGACAGCACATGCATCAATATTTCATGATTCTATCTGAAAGTCTTTTAAAATTATGAACGAAATTGTGTACGAAATTGGTTATCATTGATATCAAGATTTGATAAATGTAACTCATTCATTATATACATAGTAAATAGATATGTTTATTAAAAATACATATGTATGCGTGTACGAGGGCATGTACACATGTATATGCAGGATACAAAAAAAAAAAGAGATCGCAATTACAAAAAAAGAATTACAACATTCAATTACAACAATGTTAGCTACAACAACAATACGAAAGGCACAACAACAATTGTGCAAACAAAACTGGTCTTCTTTGCGCAGCAACAATCCTTCTCTCTTCTTTTTCTCTCTCTTTCAGTTTTCTTTCATCTCCCTCGTTGGTACTTTGGTTAAATCGCTTTGCTTTTGTTATTGTTGTTCTTGCATTACTTACTTACGTATGTACTTTTTCAATATACATACGAGTATATGTGTATATTGTATGTAATATGTAGAGCCATACAATGTCGACCAAGCGCGTCCTTTCCCTTTACTCTTTTTTTTTTTTATGTTCGTCTATGCCGCTATGCCCACATCGCTTTGCCCAGCTGTTGTTCTTGTTGTTATTTTGGTTTTTGTTCGTTTATACTTTTTGTTATTGCTTCCTTTATGTTGTATTCTCCTGCAGCAAATTGCGCTCTCTATATATGGTGAGAGAACTGCCATCGAGTATACTCTCTAGCGCTCTTTGTTACTGTTGCTTATGCTTCATGTTCTTGTACTTTTTCGTGTACTTTGTCCTTAGCCGTAGTCGTCGTCGCCTGTTCAATTAAAGCGCGCAGTATAAAAAGTAAAAATATTAAATAAATTTATTAATAATAATGAATTAAGTGAAAATTGCTACGCAAATAGTACTTAATCGAACTTTTCTAACTAAAACCATAATAAATGCAAAAAAAAAAAATCAAAATGTCATTGCCGACTGTTAAGTGCAGCGCAAAAGCAAAAACAAGAAAAGCTTTAATTTTCAAAAAAAATTTTCTTTGCAGCTAAAAAAATGTATTTTATATAAAAAACTTAAATAAAATGAAATAAAAAAATTTTCACATAAGCAAAAAGTGTAGCAATTGAAAACGTAAGGCATAAAAAATTTAAAAAGTGAAAAAGCAAAAAATAAAAAAGTGTGCAAATAAAATACTAACTGTGAAAAAATTAAGTCTAGCAAAGTAAATTCGCCCCCACTTGGCTTTGCTTGTTTTTTGCATAAGCAGAACAAAAGCAATAACAACAGCTTGTACCGCAATAGCAATGCAAAAGCAAACACACACACACAACGACAGAAAAAAAAAATAAAATAAGAAAACGCAACAGACGCAAACATCAACGCGCAACAACAAAAAAACAGTGCCAAATAAATCAAAGTCAAAATGCAACAAAATCAAAGCAAATCAAATGAAAATAAGCAACTTAAAAAGTGCAAAATTAATGCATAAAATGCAAAAGTAGTTAATAATTTTTAAGCTCATTTGATTAGTTCTGATTTTTGCATAAAATTAAATAAAAAAGTAATATTTTTATATCTATTTTTTTTTCTTTCTATCTAGCGCCAATTTTATATATTTTAAGCAAAATGTAAAACCAAAACGACAAAAAAAAAAAAATAACAAAATTGCAGTAAGCCAACGAAAAAAGTAGTAAAAAGTGTAATGCGAAAACGTACTAAAAAAAAACGACGTAAAAAAAGTCCATTAAAAGAAGTTAAAAAACAGTTTTATTTTTTTTCCTTATGATTTTTGATTTTATGGTTTTTTTTTTTTTGTGTAAACTTTAAAAGAAATAAAGACAAGTGAAAACATAAATAACTGTTTATTTTACAATAACAAAAAACAAAACCAAGGAACAACAGTGAGACTGGGAGACTAAGCTACGGATAGCAACAACAACTAAAAACAAAAACAATAACTCACCACACTACCACCAACAACAGAAAAAACACGAATTTCGGCGCGCTCTAAAAAACAAAACAAAAACAAACAAAAAAGACAGAAAAACAAACAAAAAAATAGAAAACTCTCTTCTACTGCAATAGCAACTACAAAAACAACATTGCTTCCAATTATAGCGCAACGCCTGTGTTTATGTATGATTTTATTTGTATGTGAAAAATGTCAACGTTCTTAAATAATTTCTTTCCAGCAGGTAAGCAACAAAAAAAAAACATTTTTTTTATATACTAGTATATAATTGAAAGAAGAAAAGTAATTTAGAAACGTTATTTTTAATGAAATGTCAACTTGTCGCAATTCATAAGAGAAAAATGCTAGACAGCATATTTAATATGTATATATTATACATAGAGACATATATATATTTACGTTATATGTATTAGTAAGGCCATTTTACCAAATAGGGCCCATGTTACATATTTGAAATTAACTTGTTTTAAGCTAACAAATTGCTGACAAATTACACATTTTTGCTCATTAGATTTTCAAGTTTATCTGAATCGTGCTTTAAACTAATGAATATAGCAAGATCGTCACAACTTGCGAATTAAACGTGATATTGCACTTAAAAGAAGTATCTAACATAGTGATAGCAAAAGTATGGTGAGTACGCATTTTCTTAAACCAAGTACAAATTCTTGGTTTAAGTATGAAGTTCAAAATATTGGCGGGCTGGGTGGTGGGGTGTGGTACGTCAACCAATACCCCCCTCCGGAATCGCCAATAATTTATTAGTAAGGCTGATGGAGTTGCCGAATCGCAACACATTGATTTTCACATTTACCATCGTTGCGAACAAGTTGGAGCAGCTGAGAGAGTAACTTTGATTTTGCTCTCAGGTTTCTTTTTAACCTAATAGAATCTCAAGAATTTTCTACTTCCAATCAAAAATTACTTATTTATATTCTAAGTCTTTTATACTTGACTTGAGTACAGATTTGTTTTTAGGATAAGATTATTTCATAAGTCGATTTCGTTTTGTACATACTTGATGCAGTTAAATTGAGTACGAATCGAAAGAACACTTTCGGCCAAAAACGAGAAATACAAACCTATATTTAGAATACCTTTTTTCTATTGTGGACAATGAGAGTCATATTTTAGATTTATGGTGAGTTTTTCAATGTTCAGCTAAAATTAACTTTTGCTTAACAAAAATACTTACTTATTGCACAACAAAAATAAAAAAAATTGTGTTAACCGGCAGAATAATAGAGAGATTAATTTTAACGGCACATTGATAAACTTTCCCGTAAAATTAGAAAAAATGATAGTCACACTCTACAAAACATAGCTCTCCTAAACTATGTATATAACCTATGTAACTATTGCTGTAAATAATCGTTTCAACCAAATTCTGATATTTTCTTGGTGTTTTTTATATCCAATACTCTAGAAAATTACATCAAAACCAGAGCTCGCAACAAGTGCTCTTTTTTACAAACAGTCAGAAAAAAAAAGTTGCGGACACGATTTAAAATCGAAGCTAAGATACATTTCAACTCTGTTTCTTTTTCAAACGGTCTTGGTTCAATCAACGAGAGTTTTTAGTCGCTCACTTTATGCATTTGTTCACTTGCGACACTTTGGTTCCCAAAATTTGTTATTTTAACATATGCACACATATGCGCGCCCTCTCTTTTTCGCCCTCCCTCTTCCACGCTTTGCCAGCGATGAAATATTTAAAGCAACAACCACAACCTAACGCAACAACAACAAAAAAGACACATAGAGTTTCCACTTGGCTCATTTTGCTCAGTTGCTGATGCTCAGTTGCTGAGAGCCGAATGAAAGTGTTCCCATCAAGCCATTATCGTAAGAGAGCTTCGTGTGTTTTGTTCATCGAGAAGCATGAAACAGAAGACACGAAAGAATCAAAAAGAAGTGTTCTGCTGAGAGAGTGAGCGAGTCTGGTTCATTTTTCTCTGTCTTGTCACTGAGCAGACAGCATAGAAATATTTGGTTGAGCATATTTTGCGAGCTCTGATCAAAACACAACACAAACTTTTTCAGCATACCATTGCGGTTTTACGTAATATTGCCTTAGTCTTTACTTACAGTGAGAATTGGCACCTAATCAATCCTGAAAAGGACTATGTGAAAAAACTCTCTTCTGAAAAATAGATGATCCAGTCAATTTTTGGAATCGGAAATGAAATCAGCAATAGTTGGTACTAAAGTAAATTCAAAAATGATGACTTCTTGAAATACATTTTTCCCGTCTCAACTCCCAAGATTTTTATACGGAATATTTCTTCTGTTACAAGAGCCCAATGATTGAGACTATATCAAACTTTCTAGCTATGCTACTTGGTCAAAATGGGAAGGATAATGTGGGATACGGAGGGTTAGTATGCCGAATTGAATCCGCCCAAAGGGACAAGCATACAAGCATACTTGAACTGAAAGCCTTGTAAATTTTAACAATTCGCTCTTGGTGTCACGCCTCGTTTTTGCTTTTACATACAATTGCACAAACGTAATATGTGCTTTTACTTTATAGTGTCTGAAAATAAGACAGTAAATTAGTAAATCAATACTCTGACTTGCTTGTATAATGTCATAATAACTTTCGAATTTATATTGGGCCTTGTTTGGTCTAGTTGACTAACTTATACTCAACACACTGTAATAATTCTTTTTTCTATACGACTTTCACCACAGTCAGAGAAACACACGGCTGGATAAACGGAGTCGTCCTAGACTGTTGTTGCTTTTGTTTTGACTCGCATTTTTTTTTTCGTTGGTTTTGTTGTTTTACATTTGTATGTAGTTGGAAACGGCAAACAGAATAAGGGATAGAGAAAAATATTGTAAAAATAAAAAAAAAAACAAAGTAGACTAAAAAGGTCGAAAGCCAAGCAATGTTGAAATGTCAGCAATAACCTTTATGAACCTGCCTCAACGCAACGACTGAGAATTCCTACGAAAGGATGTCAATCTCCCAAAGGGGCGGCGCGCATTTTAATCAGCACTTGTAATATCTGTCAGACAATTGGAATTGTTTTAATGGGGGAGGGACTACAGAAAAGTGAAGAGTATAGCAAACATTGATAAAGTGGATTATTCATAACTTTATGAAGGCAATCCACACAGCCCCCTTAGTTGTTGTTAATCTCTTTCGAAATTAAATCATTTCCTGCTAAGAGTGTAGTAGTGCATTCGATTTTCTAGTTGCAATGATTTCATATAATTTCACATAATATCCTTTTACTGGTGCATTCTGCTTGAATTATGCAAATTGAATTTTGAAAATTGTTGCCAATTACCGGCGTGATGCGGTTCGATGCGGGTCATGATGTAGCACATCGGATATAGGCGTTCGTATTACCCTTGTTGTATTCGTTGTTGTACTGAATGTCTGCCTACGTGCTCACAAGCGCCTAGGCATATTCGTTTGATGCCCTTTGCTATATATTTATGAATTTCTGTTTGTATATTTATAGTATGTATAGTGTGTTGTTTGTTATTAACCCTTTAGTGGACACAGTAAGCATATTGAAGTCTTAAACTTAAAGGGCCTTGCTAGATTTTTAAATAAAACGTAAACTACTTGGTGATGGAAAAAAATATGTATTCACTTTATCGCTAAAGAAGATTTTGCTATAACATTTCGGGTCGGCTTTAAACGTTTTTATAGACTAATTTGCCTTAGTCCTTCAGTCAACGTGCTTTTATTCAGTTGTACGTTTAGATACTTTCCCAAAATTCGCCACAATGTGCGGGGTGTGAAGTCAATTGAGATATATCGAGCTCAATACATACATTTTCGGCTACAATATTTTCGGAACTCCTTGCAAAGCTGTCCGATATTTATATCGTTATATCACAATAATAAAGGGTGAAGCGAAACTAGAGGCATCGTGAGCCCCATAAAGTATATACGAGGCATATCCAGAAAATAACTACTGAGGCTCTCACGTTCGGAAGGATTTTATTTTCGTCATGTTGGCAACACTGCAGTGTAGCCTGACTTTTCCCCTTTGCAACAAGACCGGTTCGAGGTCAGCGACAACACGTTTCGTGAACAATGTCAATCCAGTCTCCTGCCAAGTGCGAAATACGCTGCGTCATCCGTTATCTCGTTTGGAAGGGAAAACCTCCGTTTGAGAAATATAATGAGCTGAAAACTGCATATGGTGATAAAGCTATGAATCGTATGAGTGTGTACAATGTTGTTGTACCCTGCCCTGAAATCTAAAGGTATACTAAGTTTGAGAAAATATATGTAACAGGGAGAAGGAGGCCTGGCAGACCCCCCAAAGAATAAACTGAGTCAAATGGCGCAATAACAAGCAATGTACGTCTTGACCTCAGCTATTATGTGGTTAAGTTTGGCGAAATGTGTTCGGGAGACTTTGTATAGGTATAATCACCGATGTGCTGTATTCGTGTAACTTCTGAACGACTTATCCAATCGTTAACAAATTTATAGAGTGTGGTATTATCGATCGGGAGAAGGTTTTTGGCTATATATCATAGTCGGTATAGACCCGGCCGTCCGACAGTCTGTATGGACATCGATATCTCGGAGTCTATAACAGATACTACCTTCAAATTTATATTAAAACTCTCCTTATCCATAAGCAGATAAAGTGTATAAAACGATCCACTATAAGGGGTAGCTTCATGAAAAAATTAAAAATATTTTTTTTTAATTAAGGTATAAACGCCTTATATAGTAACACAACTACAGATCGGATTAATTTAGAATAGAGCTCTATTACAAATCTATAGTTCAAATGTAGAACCTTAGACAAGTTACAGTGTATCTTCAAGTCGAGCATACTCGACTGCAGCATCTTTTATACATTTCAGTAAGTGGCAGATGGGTTAAAACTCAACGTTTATAAAATCCCCCTGATTATTGTTGTCCAACTTTTGATGCCTCTGCTGTGTACACACTGTTCTTATGTATTTTTCCCACAGCTTCAGAAGCACATACAATTACAAACGATTTTTCATGGAACGAATGTTCCTACATGCTTTAGTTGTTCTCGTCAACGTCTTTGTTTTCTTGGAAATCCTTTGATATTTTTTTTTTCTTTTTTTTTTTGTTCATTACATTCTTTCGATCATTTTTACACACTCTGCGCTGCACTACTTGATTTCCATGTAATGATGCGATACGAGAGCGTGAGCAGCACCGAGGTTCCATTGTTAACAATAATTTATTAGGGCTAACTTAACTGGTTTCTGTCCCTAAGCTAAGTTACAAAATGTAATAAATACTAGCCAACTACCACTTCCTTTTCCGTTGTTCAAAAGTTTTGATATCGTTATGGTTCTTGAGGAATAGCAGTCAACTAAGTAACGTGAAAAAGAGTGGATGCTATACAACACATAAACCAGTCTTTGCTTGTAGCGGCAATTCGGCTGTGGAAAAACTAGCAGAACTACTTGAGTTGTTTCTGTTTTATATAAGCGAGTGAGTACCTCTGTATCTGTATCTTAACTTTTGTTGTTTAACTTTGTCGCAGCCTTTTTTTTTTCTACAAATATATTTACCTGTTGTTGTTGATCATCTGTTGACTGTGCAGCAGTTTCTCCTCGTTTGTGCCTCGTTCTTGCAATTGTTTATATTTTGTAGTTATTGTGTCTGTGTAATTCTAAACCTGTTTCACAGTTCTTGCAAGCGAGAAAGAAGCCCAAAAAGAATCAACCAGCACTAGATTGGGGGGCTCTGTAACAATGCAAGTCAGATACAACAAAAGCTACAAAAAAAAAAAAAAAAACGTTCGCCCGCTTGGCCGTCTACCAATTACTTGAAACGTCTCTGGCTCTAATAGCCACACACAGCTTCAACTTGGTGAACTTGTCTGTCTCATTCCTTGGGCTGTGCTCTCAGTTTCTGTCTTTATCTCGTTCTGTCTATCTCGCTTTATTTTTGCACACATTTTGTTTTGACTTGTTTTTCACAGCAAACACCAACACCTGCCTGCCCTCGCTCGCTCGCTCTCTTGCCTCTAGGCTTGTTTAGGCCAAGTTAATGTTGAAATACAAGAAATAATTTTTGGCGAACCTGATTTGTCGTCTGTCTGCTTGGGTTTGTGCCAAATTCTACATACACATGCATACACACATATTTTACATACACATATCATCGCGTTGGCCATCTGTTGTTGCATTTCTTTCATTCGTTCTTTGTGCAGCTGTCTACATTGATTGGCTTTAATATTATGAACGCTTTAAATAAATTTCAGGAAACTTTAAACAAAAAAAGAACTCTAACTACATAAAGTGCCTAAAGAGAGCACACAGTTTCTTCAATACTTTAAAAGTTACGAGGACAATTTGATAACTCAGTGACTTTTTGCCCGCACATTGCCATAAGCAAACTTCATTTGAAAGCAGATATGAAAGGCAGACAGACGGACAGAAATGAGAATGTTGAAAAAATAAAACCACTGTTTCATCTTCTGATTGGTCGCAAATGTGCTGCAATGGATTCATATTTTATCCACGTTCTTGAAAATGTGCAAAAACTTGACAATGTCGCAGTTAATCAATGTCAAACACTACTTCGAAGTTATCGCACGATTACGTTTGCGGTCAATATCGACCTGCTTGCCGTCCGTCTTTCTGCCTTTCATGTCTGCTTCAATGATGCAGATTGTGTATTTCAAGAACTGCCCTCAATTCAATATAATTCGAAAATTCAGGGACTACCTTTAAATCAATATAATTGGAAATTCAAAAACCTATGACATATCAAATTCCCCTCGTATACCTTGACCCGGACTGGTTAAAAAAAAAACCACATTTTTATACATTTTAATACAAATCTTTATTATCTGCTTCAAAAAAGGCTTCAGGTATTTTGGTACGAGTCTGGCGGCAACGCGAGTCGATCCATAAGAGATGTTGAGTGTCTCTGCTATCTTTTTAATGCCAACAATTTTCGACGATTTTCGAGCACAATTTCCATTACTTTTTCGATGTTTTTGTCGTTAACAGAGGTGGTTGGACGACTTGCATGAGGCAAGTTTTCTACGATTTCACGACCCTCACGGAATGCTTTATGCCACTCAAATACTTGCGTTCTCGATAGAGTATAGTCCTCAAAACACTTTTGTAACATTTTGTATGATTCCGTTGCCGTTATTCCATTGGCAACACACAATTTCAAGCACACAATTTCAACACAAAATTTCAAGCAAACTCGTTGTTCAATTTTATTTTTTTCCATGTAAAAATCGCCATACAAAATCGTCAGAAACAAGCAGCTGTCAAACATAGACTAATTATCGTATCCCCCTTAAACTTGGCATGCATGTCAATGACAGTGACAGCCAACTTTAGAAGAAGAACCGGTTCGGTTTAAATCCACCAGTCCGGATCAATTTCGTTCTAGAGGTATGTTCAAATTTATTTTCGAGTTTGTGAACTGAGAACGCTTAAAACATTCTGTGCTGGGAATTTTAAATTCAAACGTAAAATTATTTTATCACCATTAAATTATGCCACATTGAGAGAGTGTCTTTTATATATGTAAAACAGTAATTGATCATTGAAAATAATGGTTTCATTGTTATTCAAAATATTCTCCATGAAGATCAATACACTTGCATCCGTTTGAAACAATTTTCGAAGCAATCACTTTGAAGTGGGTACCACCAAAATATGCTGTAAGGCGGACAACCCAATCAGTTTGGTATTTTGAGTGCTCTAAAACTCTCTTGTACCGATGTGTGAGAGCTCGCACTGTCGTATTGGAAGATAATCCGTTTTGCGGCTCTTCATATTTCTCAATTCTCCAAAAACTTTTGGTTAACCTTTGTACAATTCAGAATTAACGTTGCTCTAATGGAACAGTTGTGATATGACCAGTTTTTCTGAAAAAAGGGAGCATTTCCTTTGAAGTGCTTCGTCCGCCAACCATTTGGACGACCATTACCATTACTACCTTTGCGATTAAAATCGTTGTACCAGCGTTTCAAATCGGGCTTCATCACTAAAAGTGAAATTAAGGAGTTTTTCCTTGGCGTAAAGAACCATCCGAATGAGCTTTAGTACATTGTATTTACAACTTAATATACAAATAGAGCTAAATTGGATGGTCAAACAAAAACGGCAAGAAAAACATACAAACATTTAACACTCATGGCACTAGTTATAATGCCGTTGGTCTTGTCACAAAACACTCTTACAAATTAAAACGTAACTCTGTAATACAATGCACATAAGTGTAGTGTCTAAGAACACAGCACAACGACGACTCAATTGAGTCCTGCAGATCTTTGGTTACGTCCAACAGTAGTAGCTTCATTCCTGGGTCTGGATACCTAGGGTTACATTTCGGTTTATCTTTCTCTTACATTCATAAACACCTTGCACAACACATACATAATATAATAAATTGTATATATGTATATATATTCTGATGCATCCCAAGGCAACCTGTTACAACAGCAACAACAACGACGACTGGCTGGTCTACAGCAGAGATGGGTTCGGGTGCCTGTTGTGGCCGAAAACTCCTCAGAACTAAATGCTGCTTACCAAAGTCAAATCAACTCAAGAGAAAGAAAAATTGAAAACTCTGTGCTGAATCCTTTAACCGAAGTAGGTTTAGGTCCTTTTGGTTTAGCAATACAAACATACATACACGTAGAGCACACAAATACGCTAATATTTTGGTTGCCAGTTGTTCTGCTGCACTAGCGATTTACTACAACACCGGTAGTGAGTACTAACTCTCGGCCGAACCATCGTCCATGCATTTGCCTAGCCAATTTAACATTGGCATTGCATTGGTAGGGCCTGAGCGGTACCTTTCACTAGGAAGAAATGGTTAGCCATTCGCTAGGACTAAGGAGTTAGCACTTCGACTTAGTGAATCGTTAATGCATTGAGAACTCGAGCCTCCGGCTAAACAATAGGGTCATATCTTATGAAAATATACTAGTACATGTGTTAGGGGTAGGACTTTTTAACTTATTTGTTATAATTATTATACGGATACATGATGGCGATGGATCTCTGTTAGAAAAGATGAGAAATGTCATTAGTTTTTCATATCTAAAAAAAAGCATTCCGCAGGAAGTCCATTAAAGTGCAGCCCTTATAATTCACAATAGATTAAAAAAACAAAAACCAAAACTTTTGGAATCCACAATGAGGACATCCACTATCGCCACCAACTGCAACAAACTAACGGTAGAACCGAGCTCCAATACTCTTCATACATCTTCATTTAATTAATTGGTAAAAAAGAAGTTCAAGTGATTGTTCTTAGGAAAACGGGGGAGCTCCCACTCTATATGGTGATATAAGAAACACACTAGGTAAATTTAAAATTCAATAAAAATTATATAAAATGCCTTTTTGTCATAGATTTAAACAAGAATATTTTATTGTTTGTTTAGCATAGATCGTGCATGTCTAGTACAATGTAAAAATGGCTCTAAAATATAATCATATGCCTCATATTATTGTTATAGAATCTCTATCTTTATAGCACAAACTTCATGACAAAATAATTATGCTATGCATGTTGACTGTAATGTGTAAACATGTATAAATGAAATGTACATAGTATGCAAATATATTGAGAAAAACTGGTTATTTTCGATTGTATTTGTCAAATTAACGTAATTATAACATTTTCAATTTTGACTAATTTATATTCGATGACATACTGCCTCACAACTGCGCAAAGACTTGCATACATTGTTTTCAACTGGTACGTTAAAAAGTTTTCTATTTAAGTATATCTTATCAACAGTCAAATAAACAAATACACACTTATGTATATGAATAAACGCTGGAAGCAGAAACCACCCTACCCTACCCTACTCAACTTCGTACAGCACACCAGACAAAAAACCACGTTGTTTGTTAATAGCCCCTATACTATTGTATATATGTACATTTCAACCGACCTTGACTGACACTACTAAACTAATGGCACGTTAAAAAATTTCACGCAAGCTGTTACCCGCAGCCCATAACACATTTGCACGCTTCTCTGCCGTATTTGGTGACAATTTAAGCGTTTGGCGTTTTGCTTATTACACCACACTGGTATTTATCAACAAAACGCTTTTGCGTTGTCACTTACCCGTTGTTCACCATCTACACAATTCGCGCTTTTGGCGTTTTTCCACCACCCTCGTTCAAATTTTCCTATGTGTCATAATTTAATTATCATAGTAAAATTTTGTTGAGCCAGCTACTCAGCCATTCATCTAGCCAGCGTTGGTAGACATTGCGACGTCGTCGTCATCGCTGTCTGCAACACGCCCATCTCTTCTCTCCCCCAACATTATCATCAAAAGCATCTTGGCGCTTTTGCGACATATATCTAACATTTGCCTGTCATGGCGCTATAAGGTATGCAAGACATTTTCTGCAAATTTAAGTGTAAATATTTGCACCCTGCATCTGTTATATGAAAACGGACGGGTATTATCAGTCTCTTTGATTATTTGCAACGCAGTGAAGAGGCAGTCGAAATAGAACTTTTCTCACCTAAAAAATGTATACGGTTATGATAGCTTATAACATAAGCACCTACAATAGTTGGTAGAGATACCTATGGCTACTTGTAAATTACGGATTATATTAGAATCGAAAAATTGAGTGGTATATGCAGTTTATTGCTACAACAAACATTTCATGTTCTTCTTTGGTATGTATATAAATCGATTTTGATATAATCAGTGGAAAAACTGAAGAAAATGACATCCTGTATGCCGTCTCATTATGCATACTTATTCTCTAAACAAATTCGATATAAAGATATTGTTGGATACCAAATGATCTCTCCAAATTAGCTCTTACGTGAACCAGTTTGTCTGCACCTGAAACTTCGATACATATTTGATCTATTTTACAGATATCTCTGTACAATAGATAAATAAATATAGCTCTACTCTAAGAAGTAGAGTAGAGCTATAACTTCTTCGGCTTTCCAAAAACTTCTGCAGCAATCATGGGAGTTAACCATAGCCAAGTAACGTGTCTTTGTATGAGGCAGTGACGCGTAAAGGCTCCTAACAGAATAGAGATGTGATCTTCTCTGGCGTAGTAGTCCGTTTGTTATTCTACGGCTGTAGTCCAGGTGAGTTTAGAGGCTTTACAGTGTAGTATAGTTAGCTCATCTGTTGTTTGCTAAACGATCCAAAGTTTACATTACCATTGCTTTGTCGATGTTCCCGTTTATACTGTTGTCTCATTTAATGTGCATTTTTATTGAAAATTTTATTAAGAATTGTATTTCTTCCCATTCTGTTGTACAAGTACTCTATCTATGTTTTTGTCTCGTCCGCTTAACTGCCAATTTCACTTTCATTTGTGGCATTTGGTATATTTTATTGCCTGTAACATGCATTTGGCAGCCGATCTGCTATAAAATGGTTTTTTATATATGTACATATCGATATATGTATACCCTGCATGGTATAATTGGTATTACGAGGGCTGTTTTTTTTTTTGTACCACTCATGTCTGAAAGTTTGTAACTCATTAAAAGAGGTATCGTAGACTCCATAAAGTACATATATTCTTGATCAGCTCGACGAGACAATCTAGCTATCCGTCTGTCTGTATGTTTGGGGACTAATTTTGATGATATCCAGTTGAAAAATTGGCACATACTCTTCTTGTATATTGTAGTCAATATCAACTTTATAATAGTTATGGTAGCTTTTAATGGATGGACGTTTCACATATACATTGATGGGTAGGACCCGTCCATTTTCTGGGTAGTCCCCATACAAACCAACTGTCCACTTTTGTGTTTTTGTATGAAAAACTTTTTTTTGAAAGTCTATATTAGGTGGAAATGCAATTTAGTAGACAGCCCCTTCATATATTAATACAAATGGGCTTTTTCCCGCCCATCTTTTAAGGTACTCCCATACAAATCCACAGCTCACTTTTATGCATTTGTATGAAAAACGTCAATACCAACTTGAAAATCGATATGGTGTTATCTTATAGATAGTCGTTTCATACACAGCTACAAGCACCCTTTTAAACCCCCACGTTTATGTTTTACAGTACGATTTAAAATTTCGTGTGAATAGTATTCGAGCTTCGGTTCAACCGAAGTTAACGCTTTTCTTGTTTATTTATTTTCTACAATTTGCGAAGAAATCGAAATGTCAGAAACCTGTACTCGAATGAGAAAAGTAAAGTTTTATTCAGTGCAAGTCGACTCTACTCCTGTGGATAAATACCCAATTATGCACATATGGTCATCTTGTTATCACAACGAATACCAGTTGTGTGCGAAAGGTTTGGATTTTAAGTGTATTTAAATAAGATGATTGCGTGCTCTCTGTAAAAAATTAATATACCATTATTATATTATATTTAACTGTATCTTTTGACGATCCAAAGTGTTGTAATTAAAGCTTTTAAGTTGAGTGCCAAGCGAGATATTCAAACCCATTTTCACTTGTGAAGATTTTTTGCACCCACGTTCTTTCATCCTCTTTGATGCCCCTCATTGACACTCTTATTAATTACAAATAACGGTATTCGCTGAAATGTAAACTTGTTAGCAACAAATTTGTAACTGCAGAGGCCAGCTTAAAAATTTATATTTCTATTTTTCTTTCTTATGTCTCCATTTGATGGCCACTTAACCACCAACAGCTGCTATAATACAAACTTCTCGTACTCTTTTTTGGTTGGTTCATCTTTCATTTTATCGCTCTCACAACATACATATTTCTCATTTGATATGTACATATTTTCTTTGGTGCTGCTGCTTCTTACCATGTCTGTCTATGGCTTGATTTAAGAACTTAAAACTCATCAAGAAACGTCTCAGTCACGGCTGGCTTATAAAATTTTTTTCTGTAAATAATTTCCCAACGGCATAATTACGAAATTTCAGTTGCTTCAAGCGCTCCAGGCACAAGAGTAAGTGAGAGAGGTTTCTGTTGTGTATAGTGGCTTACAATTACAGTTTTTACTGATTCAACATTTTTTAAAATTTGATCAAACAGCAGTATATTTTATTGCATAAAATAAAATTGCAAAAAAAAAAAAAACATTAAATGAAGTTAGAAAAATAAAGTCGAGTCACTAGATTTCATTGCTGTTTAATATTTCAACTGATGCGCAGAATTTATTACGAGGGTGCCTTTTATATTGTGCATCTAATAATGAAAAGACTGTCAATTATTATTGAAAATGGCTTTATTAATATTATCCTAGAAGATCAATACACTTTGAGCCAATTTTTGAAGCACGTTTGCCACTCAGAAGTGGATACCTCCGTAAAAAGCTGTTTAAACTTTAAAGACTTTAAGGCGGATGGCACATTAATTCAATATTTTTAATGTTAAAAATCTCTCTCGTTTGAACCGTTGTGTAAGAGCTTGCATGTTCTTAGTGGAGAATGATCCGATGGTTGGTTTTCACCAATTATCACAAAATTCAAAAACTATTGATTCCGAATTTTGTATATTGAATTCATTGCTATTAGTCTCAAAAACATACATGTAATACATGAAATCTGCGGTTAATCACATTACCCTTCATACATATGGGGTTGTTGGTACTGCAGATTTTTCCAGTGGATTTTGTTACTTCTGTTACTTTTTCATTAATTTTCGTCAAATAGTTGCTGATATATGAAGACCTTGGTTTGAACACTTATATGGTTTTATATTTTTAAAATTATATATAGCCTATGTTATTTAAGAATAATGTAGATTTGTACGTGTGAATGGATTTTTAGAATCGATCCAGCCGTATCAAAACTTTGGATGAACAGATAAACACACAATCGCATTTGTATTTTTATATTAGTAGGATATACCATAGATATAAAGAGTCTCGAAAATGCAATTAACAGCTTGTTGAGGTTTTTTTTTTTTTGCTAAATATAGCATTGATAAATAATTGATGTACCGTAAATCATTAACCGTTATCAAGTTGTCATATGTTTTTCTCGTTTCTTGCTTGCCTTTCTCTTGATAAAATTTGATTTACATTTTCAAAGTCACTGCGCAAGTACTTGTATATATAAACTCGCTCCCTCTCTCTTTCCACAAGCACTCAAACTGTATTATCATGAAAACTACAGCTGTTTGTGTAAATGTATCTGTTGTCAATTCTTCAGCTGTGGTTGCGATTGTTGCTGCTATGAGTATTTTTGTTGTTGTCGTTGTTGAATGTATCTTTTTCTTCTTTTTTATTTTGTTTAATGGTGTTCTGCGCACTGCCTTTATTGGCTCATTCGTTATTGCGTTTGCGTTAGTCACTCTTTGCCAACGTTACGATACAGTTGGTGATATAAAACCGTAGCGGTTTGTTTCTTTTCTTACTTCTCTTTCTATCACGCATTCGAGTGGTTTCTTGTTTTGCGATATTTACAAAACCACACATACATATGCATATATGTAGATGCAACAGTTACATACTCTCGTATAATATATAAATACATATACTATATGTATATATACATGTACTGTTTATTTATCATATGCTACGACGTGTTGTACTTGCTTGGCTGTTTTGAGTTCAAGTTGTGTGTTGTTGTTGTTATTGCTTTTATTGTAGTTCTTGTATTGTGCTTTCGTGCGAGTTGTGTTGTATCTGTGTATCTTTGTGCTAGTTTTATTTTGTTTTGTGCTAATTTTTTTATATTTTTTTTTTTACGTTGAATTTTAAGTTTCCGCATAAATTTCACTGGAAAAGAAATAAATAAATATATACATATATATTGCGATTAAGAAAGCAGTAGCAGTGAATGTTCTGTTATTTTATTATTCTTGTCGCTAAAGGGAAAGGGAAGTGTTTACAGTAAAGTGAGAAGAAAAAGAAGCTGTATATGCATATAGCATTTACCGTTGTATCAACTAGTGAAACCATGCGTGGACTGTTGACACAGACGCCATTGTTGTTTTAGCTTAAATCAAGGTGCGTATAAGTAAATTATTATTATTTTTTTTTTTTTTTGCTATTCTACTACTAGTCTTGCTTGAAGGTTTTATATACAATTATAAATTAAGCAATCATCGATGTTGCCGCTTCTCTGGCTGCTGATATTCGAGTGGAAATATTAGACTTTCAAATATTATGAACTTCTGCTGTTTTGTATTTAATTCTCTCTTTCATTTCGAATCAACAATTGGCGCCATTCTCTGAACGCCTCCAACACTTTTGCTTTATTAGAAAGTTTTATGTACCTACATACAATGTACGTCTGTGTGTACATATTTATATTTATAGCGCATTTTTCTTTCGTAAGCCTACGCATAGCGCATAAATTTAACTAACTCCATTGTAGTTTTCCACTCTCGTTCTCTCTGCCATCTCTTCTTATCATACCACCATAGGCCTAGATTTGATGTACCTTAAAACTAAATCTGACTCAAAAGTTCCCAAAAGTTGATTGGAAATAAATAAGTTAAAACAAATTCCAAAAATATCTGTTTTCATAAATATACATTAGGCAGATGACTATTTTTTAGAAACATACTAAATGGTGCTACAAGGTGAGCATGCCAAAAAACAATGCAAAAAATATTCTTTTGAAATTAAGTTAAACTAAAGATATTTTCCATAGCTTTTATCAGAGGCTCATCGCGTAGTGCGATATTGAAACGTCATACCCCAAGTGTACATAAAAGTTATAATATGGAAAAATGGAATCTTTTTTAAAAATTTTCACAGTTCCCAAAATATAGCTGTTATTGTCAAAAATATATCGTACTATATGTACGTATGTATATCGAAACATATTTCACCAAGTTTTATCAAAGATATGTATATCGCTCCAAAAATTTATATTGAAAAATATTTCATTAAAATTATTGAAACCAATTCATTGATGAACAATGAATATATATATATATATATATATATATATATATATATATATATATATATATATATATATATATATATATATATATATATATATATAATATATATATATTTTATGTATTTCTTAGTAAGGAGTGTGACACCGCTCAGTTTTTTCAAATTAGTCACATTGTTTTTCAAAACAATAGTAACACACTCTATCAATATCATAACGATCAGTCAAATAGTTGCTGAGATATGACAATTTTGATACTGGATGAAAATATTAAAAAGCTTAATAAATACATCTGTAGAAACCTAGCTTCAATTACACTTTTTGTACACTTCGATCATCATTGCAACATTTTTTCACCTTCCAAAAATATAATTTTTTTGGCAAAAGTGAAATTTGTCGCGATTTGAACACCCTTATAAAAGCATATAACATATAGCTTTGTTAACATGAAAGAAAAATGTCAATGAAAATTATCTATGTATTTTTTGTTTGATTAGCCATAAAAAGCAATTTTCGATATGTCTGCGTTTACCGCGAACTATAGCCCCGAGACGGTCGATAAACGATTGGGAAATTTTTCTCATCATCCATTTTTGTGCCACACGATGATTTTGCTGAATTCGAGCCTCCACTTTTCGAATGATATCTGGCGTTGATGTTGTTGTTTCCGGACCACCACCAGAGGGTTTTGCAATGCTGCCAATATCGTTGTAACGTGCTATGGTTCAAGACACGAAAGATTTGTTCTCTTTTAAGTGTTGCAGCTGCTCCTAAACAATAGTCACGTGTGCCTTTCTAGCAAAATATACGTTTGAATTATATCATAGATAAAACATTTTAAACACACCTGATGGGGAAAAGTTTCTGGCAAAATGTAGGCTACAAGGCGAGATTTGGTGCCCTGACACATGTGGTTACCAAGTTACAGCGGTCTGAAGTTGATTGCAGGCCACCCTGTAATTTGAGCAAAATCAGCTACTTCGAACAAAAATTAAAATTTACCTAAATTGTCAACAAGACAGCCTTCTATACGCCTTACAAAATTATATATTAAGTTCCAAATTAAGCTGTATGACATTCAATCTTTATGCTAAACGAAAATATGAAGTTGCTATAGTTGTTATAACGTTTCCAAAGTTTTGAATCAGATCTTGTTGTTTTTGAAATAATTTAAAAAAAAAAAAAAAAAAACTTCTCAATAAATGTAGGCGTTTTTGCGCATGCGTAGCAAACTTTGCTGATTGCATAGACTCGCTCGGTGTCTCTTGTTCGCACAGTAGCACTATGCTGCTTTTATAATGCCTTCACCTTCTCAACTACACCGTTCATTTGCACAGCTGTTCATATGCTGTTGCTGACTACAGTTCGCTGCTTTTAGCAGCTGAATTTGTCTGTCTGTCTGTCCGTCTGTCATGCTGTTGCCTCGTCAAGACAACATAAATTGGGTCAAACAACAGCTCAGCTCGACTTGATTGTGGTTGCTTACGAAAACTCTTATTTGTTGGTGGCGCTATACATATAATAAAAAATAAAAGCCACCGAAAACCAACCAAACTTGTCTGCAACTCAGTCAGTCACGTCGTTACACATTATGTACTCGTACTGCTTATATACTATATTTTTTCGACATTTTTTTTTTCTTTTATTAATTTTCTAGTTGGCTTATCAATTTGTAAATAAGGAAACAGATTTCATTTCATTTGATACAGTTTTTTTTGTTTTTTTTTTTTATTTTCGTTTTATTTTTTGATAAACGGAAAACGAGTTTGTTCGATAATTTTCACGCAGCAGACTTAAGTTATTTTCATGGTCGACAGTTTGAACTGCACTGGCTGATTGGCAATGTTGTGAACAGCTGTGACACTTTGAGAGTAAGTGAATTTTACCTATTTTGTCCTAATAAAAGCAAGTGTGATGTACGAGTTTAGTTATAGGAATGTATAATAAAATTCACCGATTAATGATTTTAGATACAATAATCTGCATAAAGCTAGGTTTCTTAAAACGAACATTTCAATAGATGAACGTGTGTTAGCCACGTAGAAACTATAAAAGTAGAATTATTTTATTTGTTATCTATTTACATACACAGAAGTACTAAAAAACTGATTTGGCTATTTTCAATTTGAAAAAAAAAATATATTTATAAAATAAAACAAGTGGCTGTATTATAAATTCTTGCACTGATAAAAACTTAATAGCTACATTCTTATTGAAAATTTATAAATAAGTACTAACATAAAACGTGTGGCATTTGTATTGTTAATTATAGAAATGATAAATAAAAAAAAAAGAAAAACAAACAAAAAAAAACTCGTTTCCGCAATCGAGAAAAATATGTACAGGTTAAGCTTTTAAAATTTGTTTTATACTCTACATCCTTATAGACAATATTCTATTTGTAAAAATTTTGTGAAGTTCAGACATTTTATTTAATAAAGAAAAACTAAAATGTAAATTATAGTTAAAACTTATATATACTTTCTAGAGCCTAGAGCGTAAGACCTCTAATGAATTTCAGTACATATTTGATTCACCAATCGAAATAAGTATTTTCTTGTGCTTTGGTTGAAGTAAGTATATTGTTAGTATTTACTTAACTTTACTTAACTTTTACTAATGTACAAGGTTGATTCTAAATCAGAATACAACTTATTATGCCTATCTATCTTAGTCATATAGTCTTTATATGAAAATCTGAAAGCCTGGTACTATAAAGGCAAGTGACTTCAAAACGTAGACTGCGTAAGTTTTGACTTGATGATGTTAATTGATGCACTGTGTAGCACCACAAGATAAAATATCTGCACAATTTGGTTTTGTTGGTACGTGGCGCCATATTTCATATTGCAACCACTCCTGAATTTCAGCGACTCTGTTCGCTACAAAAATATATAGATTTGATGGTTGCGATTTTATTCAATGCAGCACAATCTTCGAACCAGTCCAGAATACGAAAATGTCGACAAAAGCTATTTTCTGCAAATATTTGCCTGTCGCAATACAAATGAAAAGCGTTTTCTGTGGTATAGGGTATTCCGGACTTTGCTTTATTTGTTTGACAGGGACTAAATTGAAAAAAAAAAAAAAAAGAAAAACCCGCACCTAACAACCTATCTAACTTCTGAGACTGGAAGAAATAGTGATCTGAAAGTTGAATATTAGATAGAATATTCCAATTATTTGTTTGATTTGGCTGACTAGGTTGGCTAACAGTTATTACTTTCTTATCCAAAAATCTCCTTTGAAATCACTAGAAATTATACGTCATTGAACTACTGTATGTATTTTCTTTTTAACTGATGAATTATATTGCCCAATGCATAGCAAATTGATAGACTGGTTAAAATTTTACGAGTTACATGACTCCCTAATCGTGCTTACTTTAGTTCAAGCAAAAATTAAACGGAAGACATCAAACATTGAATCAATAATAAATTTCAATATAAAATATTAGAGAAATCATATAAAATGTAAATGATACAATAAATGTTCAAATCATTGAACAACCTTTAATCAAGAAAGTCTTAAATTAGCTAAAACCTTAAACTAGTGATTCGACCATTACTTTAAAATATGAAAATGATTTAAATTTTAGGAATCAGAGATATAGTAAAACGTTCCGAGTTCCGATTGGTTTAATTATCTAATGCTACAATAATTAAATTTTGAAGAGCAATCCGATAAATTTACTATAATATTATAATTCGTTTTAGCTTGAAATAATTCTACAATAAATGTTAATACCTGAAAGCAAAACCACTTCAACCAGTTTGATAAATACACTCGTATCGTATGTAGTACATATAGTATTTATTAATAAAAAAAATTCCTGAATCTTATCAAGTGTGCTGCATTCAAGGCACAGCAGAAATATATTAAATTAAAATGTTGAAAAACATCTACAATATAAAACATTTAAGCAAACATTCGCACACTCACATCCATAATAGGGGTCATTGAAATCCCGCGTGTGTTTATTGTTCGTACAGTAGAATAGTATATACATATGTATCTGTATATGCATTTGCATCTATAAAGAAAATACGTATGTATGTATATGTCTTGTGCACTTGGCTTGTGCATTTTTAATTACTTCGCGTGGTCAATATAAATAAACATATTTATAAACATCAACAGCATCTAGTTACAATAATAACAACAAAGAAACACTGGGTTGCCGTGTGAGAAGGAGAGGAACAACGACAACATGAATTGCATGCTTAAATGCACGTCAATTATTTTGATAGCAAAAGTTATTTGCGCTTTCAACGCTGAGATGTGACCCCCTACAATATACTACACTACCCAACCGCCACCACCACCACCGACACCTCTACCATCAGCCCCAACATGGAGCCGCAAAGTATCGAGCACAATAAAATTTGCATTTGCAAGAGAGAAAGAGAGCGAGCGAGCGAACGAGCGTGTGATCAACTATCAGCTTAGAACTTGATCTTATAGCCATGTGAAAGCGGAACGTTCCGGTATAATAAATTATAATAACAGTTATTTTTTGCTAGTGAACTGTAAGCTGTGAACACGCCTAATAAAAAAAAGGTTACTTTGTATACAAACAAACAAATTGCATAAATTAAAACATGAAAAACAATTCACAGTTTGAGCAGCATTGCACTTATAGTTCATTGATGCTTATGAACAGTTTCATTCTTTTCTCACGCTCTTTTTTATGGTTTTGCCAATCACCACAGGTAAACTTGAAAAGATCTATTTTTTGTACTCTTCACACTCGTACACTAAATTGTACTCATTTAGGTTTTAAATTTTAAACAATTATAATAGAAATTAAACAATCATTCTGAATCGGGCCACTATAGAATATGCATATTCTGCTTAGTGGTTGGTAGGGTTCTTGGTCTACACGAGAGGTGTCGAGTGTTAATATTTTCAAAATTGAGTTTTCCATTTTGGTATCCGAAGTTTTACTTTTTTTTATATAATTTGAATGAAAGTCTAAATTTCCATACGGTTCCTTTATTTTATTTAAATTTGGACCTTTACAATTTTTTTAGTCTATTTTTGAAAATTATAACTGCAAATGACCGCCTCCTGCAGCCACACATATGTAAATTGACGCTTTTCGGTATTTTCCATTACTTTTTGAAGAGTTTCTTGAGTATGTTGCTGTTTCCTGGAGTATGTTGGCCTAAATTTGTATGAAAGAATCAGATAAAGTATGTTCTTCAAATATTCCTACAAAAAAAAAAACAATAAGCGGATGCAAATCTGGCGAACGAAGATGCCCAGTAGAAATCACCACTTTTTTTAATCAATCGGTTAGGAAACATCCACTTTAATCAATCGATTCTTGCGCGTGCAGTATGGCATGTTGCAAAATCCTATTAAAACCTAAAAATCACATATCATTGCTCTGAATCCAATTCGGTTGGCTGTTGCCGTCACGGCATCGTCGTAGGGGAAAAAGTGCGGGCAACTGAGTCTTTCCGATCATACAACACAACAAATAGTTGTCATTCTATTGCATTTAGACTTCTCCCAGTGGTCGAAATTCAAACTATTGTCTTACCCAAAAATAATAAAAATAACGCAGAATGTGTCACAGAAATGTTATCGCTCGCATCTAAATGCGTAATATTCATTGATAAAACTAAATTTTAAGTACAATATTTTGAGGCGAAACCCCGACTGATTTGAAAGCATCAAGTCCTAATATTGTAGCTGCATAAACTGCTTGCAAATATCGTTGAAGATTATACTCTGTCCCGCTTCACAACCTTAGTTAAACTATTGAACTATATGAATACTTCAAGTTTGTTTAGTTTATTAGGATTTTAATTAAATTTTAATTATCATTGTAAATATACATATATCCGAAATGACCGAAGTAGAAGAACTAATTGACTGAGCTAAAAGAACTAAATGAACTAAAGTGCGCTAAGTGAACTACATTATATAAAAATGTAAATGTATACTACACATGTGAACTTCTGTACATGAAATATTCGAACTAAATGAACAAATAATTAAATGTGCATGAATATTAGATAATATTGCCAAAATGAGGTCGCACTTGGAACTCACCCGATAGCTAAGCAACATGCTGAGTGATCAACTTCAATCTCTGTTCGGCGGAAATAGGCACAGCGCAGAGGGAGTCATATCCTCTCTACGGAGTCTGGCTCTAAATGTTCTTCTTCTGAAACTCAGATTTAGTGAATGTACATAGTTCTAATGGAAGTTGGCAAATTCTTGCACACAATCAGTAATGTTTTGAAAATGCACTTGCCAACACCCTAAGAACTGAATGGTTTTGGAACCATCGAACTGAAAAAATCGAACTGGTGCACTTCACGCGAAAGTACAAGAATCTGAGCTTCAGACTACTATCCATGGGGGAACTCAGCTTAAATTATCTAAAGAAGCCAAGTATATTGGTGTAATTCTGGAATCAAAAATTACCTGGTGAAAGGTAATGGGGATAGCTATAATAACCTAACGAGCATTGGTCTGAAGAAAAGTGGCTTAAACCAAATATCACCTACTCAACCTCCATAAGGTACAAAGAGCAGTCTGTCTGGAAATAATTGGGTCCTTGCGTTCCACACTCCACTCTCTTTAAAATAAATCTTAGGTTAGGTTTTGATACCTTCGGGTTAACCGGAATGATTAATTTGATACTATCTGTGCGGTTGATAATATGCAGAATGTTAAATGAGTAAGACAGTTAAGCTAGGGTATATTATTTCTCTAAACTGTGTCTTGAAGTCCTAAAAAAAACGTTTGTCTTTATATAACCCAGTAAAAATTGACACTGGGCAAGTCGAAAAAAAAGACAAGGCTGATGTCGGCGGTTTTTATCTATAGAAATCGAATTACAACATTACTTGTTTCATCATGGTTTCATACAATTTTTTTTTTTTTTAATTTTTACTCGAATAGTGATTTTAACGTGTTTAATTCATATTTGACAGACTCTACGCTGTTTTTTTTATAACGTTTTGGTTGCTTGTTGAGAATGTTCCACACATTAACTTTTTCCAACGAACCTACCCCAAAAATTCAGGTCTTGAGGGTCTTTTGAACATTAATCGCAAATATCAAAGAGCTCTCGATTCTAATAACATAAAATGAAAGAGAAAATTTAAAAAGAAAAGTTTCTTTAATATCAACAAAATATAAAAATGGTTTAGGGTGTAAAAGTATCGCCCTTACCGCAGTTAATATTTTCTCTTCAATGTTTTATTTTTGCTTGCTTTTGCTCTCAGCTGCTTTAGTTGTAACCGAGCTCTCGTTGCGGACGGACACGAACGCGCGCCGCTTTTTTTTTTCAAAAGACATATAAATTCTTTTGTTTGTGTTGTAAAATATTTTTTGTTGCGTTTTCGTAGTATTTTTGTACCTACATACATTTGTATATGTTTTTGAATTTCTTATGCGGATTAATTTTTTTTTTTTTTTTTTGCATTTTGTTTGTAATTGACAAAACACGAGCACGTTCAATAGTAAAAGCATTAAATACAAAATTACCACGACGCCAGTGGTATTTTTAATAGATTTGTTTCGGGTTTATTGCTGCTTTTAACTGCTGTCGACTGTTGAACAAATACTATACATATGTATGTATACAAATTTTTTGAGACAGCGACCTCTAACTCCTGACCTCTCTCTCTCTCTCTCTCTATCACTCTATCATAACATTTACAACGAACGCGCGCGTCAGTTTTGCCACATCACGCTGCGTGACGTAACGTCGTAATAGCTAAACGCGTAACGTTGTGAATGTTGACGACGACGGCCGCGCTACTGCTACTGCGTACGTGTGACTGTGAATTTGCCTTTTTTTTTTCATGAACGTGATCATGATCTTTGAAGCAAAACAAAAGTTGTGATTTGTAAATACATATGTATGTACATACATATCTACGAATGAGCAACAATAGCGCACAAAATATCAACAACAACACCAATGACAAAAAAAAAACAACCGCAAAAGTGTGAAATATAAAATAAAGCAAAGAAAAAACCATATACTAAATGGATGGGATGAATAATGCAAGTACTACTACTACTGACCTTTACACCCTTCCTTCCTCTTCTGTTGCCACTGAATTGAATGTTCTACGTCATGCGTAGCCAATGCAAAAGTTTGTTGTGAATAATTAAAAAGTGAAAAAAAAAACAACAAAGTTGAAAAACTATAAATGTACATACATATGTATCTACATATATAAGCTGTGTATCCCGCTTGTTGTCGTCGTCGTCGTCGTCGTTTGTCGCGTTTAATAAATAGTTTGTGTTTTGTTCTTTCGTGCATTTTGTTTGTTTATTTTTTGTTATTTTTTTTTTTTTTTATTATTATTTCTTTGCGTTGTCGTCACATCGTCTCGAGAAATAAGTTTGTTATGACTATTGTTTATTGGAGTGTCGTCTGCCTCCCTCACGGTTTCTTTTGTACGTTGCACAGTTTGAGATGCACTGAAATGCCTGAGCTAATGTAAGTTATTGAATATTGAAAATTTTTTAACACTTGTTGAACTTGAATGCCCCCATCCCCATTCGAATTTAAATCGTTTGTGCTCCTTTGTTTTTTTTTTTTTTTTTTTTGTCAACATATTGTATATTGTGTGTTTAACCTTAATGTGTCGAGTTTTTGAGTTGTCAGCTAGACGAGGGCAGTTTCATAAGTCAGCAAAATGACATGAAATACATTTTTGTAATACTTATTTTTTATGTAAATATCTTTACAGAAATTCATTTAAAAACTATCAAAGAACTTGGCTGAATAAACTCAAAACAAGTTTGTATTATATTGTTAATAGACTCTTAAATTTGGTGGTTTCTTTTGAATTCTTTATTATTTTTTTGATTTAAATCGTTTGAGTTTTCTTCAAATCACGCATTTTATTGCATAAATATGTTCCATTTGAAGAAATATTTGAAAGATAGTACCAGCTATTTATCTATGTAATCCGTAGTTATGATGTGTATTCTCAATTATTTTACATACTCAGATTATAGAATGACTTGACTTGGTTCAAAAATTATTTTGTCATATTTTATTAGATTTCTTTCTTATATACACGGTGTGATCTAAAAATAACCAAACTTTTTTGTTATAAAATAAAGCAGGCATGGTATTTTGTTTCAAAGCTAATATTTATTAAAAAAAAAAATCCATTGAACTCAATACAACGTTTGAAACGCTCTACCAATTTATCCATAGATTTTTTAAACTCACTTTTTGTGATGTTCTTTAGCACCTGTCTCATGGCTGCTTGTATGGCTGAAAACTCCTTTCATTGCAGTGTTCATTTTTGGGAAGAGAAAAAAAAGCGTACGGTGATAGATCAGGCGATTACGGAGGGTGGTGGATGACAGAAATCTGTGTGTTTTTTTTTTCATTCATTGACTTTTTTGGTCTTGTGAGGTGGTGCATTATAATGCAATAAATACAGTTGCTTTCCTTTGGAATATTCGAAATGATGTAAATCTTGTAAATAATATTCTTCATTGACAGTTTGACCTTCTGGAACAAATTCCTTGTGAACAATATTCTTGGAATCATACAAAAATTTCAACATTGTCTGCTTTCTTGACTTCTGAAAACGAAATTTTTTTGGTTTTGCTCGTCTTTTGACTCTCATTCTGCAGATTGTCGTTTAGTTTCAGGATCATATTTAAAACACCATGTTTCATCACCAGCTATGATCGTATCAAGAAAATCTGGATCGTTTTCAGCTGTTGAAACGGGTTGATAACAAAATTTTTATTTTATTGAATATGTCTAATATTTTCATAGCCATGCCCATCTAAACGTCGGTTTCAATGACTAGATCATGGAGACTATAAGAAATAGAGTCTAGAAGTTTAGATATTTAGAATCTCCCATATTTATTTCATTTTTATAAATGAATTTGATGCAAATACATGCAAAGATCTTTCGAAAACATGAAAGCTTCAAAATAGGTACAAATTGTAATATTTTTATAAATAAGAGTTGACTTTTGTGCAAATATTTATGTATATAAATAAGTATATTAAATTATCATTGATCTGTAATTAAAGTCATAAACAAATTAAAATGAAAGCACCCAAGCGGAACCAGAACAACAACAGCAACAATAATCACTTGAGTAAAAATCAAATAAAATTGAAATTTGTTTAAAAAAAAATATATATATATATATATATATATATATATATATATATATATATATATATATATATATATATACATTTTTCAAGGCCAATATCACCCGAGGCATATTAAAGGCATTGGCTTCTTTCAGCTGATATTTATCTGTGATTGTGTGTCTGTATAAGTGAGTGCATATACAATCCATAGAGAACCGAGAGGAAGAGAGAAACACCACTTTTAGTTGCTCTTATTTGCAAAAGTGTGCTGATTGTCAAATATTATTTTGTTGTTTATATATTTTATTTATTTTGTATGTGTGTTTTTGCTTGGTTATCGGTCTCATACTTCCCCCTCGCTTCGTTGGTCGATATAAAAATCTCCACTCTCTATCTTGTTGATGTTCAGAACTGAGAGTGAGACATAAATATTTGTATTTGTTGATAATATTAACAAGAGTTTATATAAAAACAACGCTACGCCCCCTCTTGGGTGATAGCAAAACACCTTGTTATTACACCCTACAACTTTGTATGATTTTAAAGGTATATTGTATTTATTATGGTTCCAATCTGTATGTTACACATTACTAAATAAGTCTGGAAGTACCTGTTACAGGTATATTTGGGAAACATCCTGTAAGAGATGCTCAACAAAAGTTGCATTGATAAATTTAAAAAAGTGAAATCGAACATTTTTTGAATTCACAGTAAAAAAAAACACAGCTTTTGTTTTGTACTCTTTTTGAAGACAAAGATTTACTTAACACAGAAATATTTATATGTGGTCCAAGTGTATAGTAGGTTTTGGGGAACCTGTGTTGTCCAGACAAAAACGATGGATTGAAATACAGTCACAAAAATTATAGTAGCGGATGGGCTTCCAGGTTGTCAATGTTTGCAGGGTGGCACCACTGCCGTGTTTGGACATTCTAGCAGTGTCATAACCTAAATACTGACTGACAACGACGTCAAAAGAGTAGATACCACCTTCAATATATGTACTTCTGAAGCGAAGAGAGTTTGGTGAACAAAGTGTGTAATATTATTTATTAAAAATTGAAAAATTAAAATTGTTTTTTTGTTCTGTGCTCATAAATTTAATATCTTTATCGAGATTTCAAGATAAATATTTATTTGTGATGTACGGTTTTTAAATTCAATTTACATATTCTTCAAAGAATTCCAAACATAGCATGAAGTGCCAATTTTTTGTTTTTCATGTACATATATTCCAAAATGCAAGTTGGCACCTTTGTTAGTTTGCAGGTTGCCACCTCTCTCTCATTCTCTATTCCGCTTGTTTATGATCATATGCCAGTTTTTATGATTATGTGATGTTTGGAATTTTGAATGATTCCTAACCATTTTGCAAATTTGACTTTTCACGCCAATATGCGCACAGATTTTTTTTTTTTACTTGAGTTTTCTATATTTCGGCAATTTTTCGAAGGGTTGCAACCTGCAAGCCAAACATTCAATGTTTTACAATTTTAGATACTTTTGCAAAGTTGCTGTATAATTTGTATTTTTTGGGAATTTAAATGGTTTCTAGCACAGCATTGTGGGGTGGCAACATGCATGCCAATAGCCTACGAGTTAACATATTTTATTTTTTTGCATATACCCTATCAAAAATATGTAGAGAGTAAATGTACTTTAAATAATTTTTAAATTTAACTAATATCATTTATCTTAATTGACAGCTATTTTTACACGCTGCTTGCTACTTATATGTATGTTGATAGATCTCATTACACAGGTCAATAAAAAAATGTTGGTGCCGAGATATTGTTAGTGGTTTGTTACTGTCTAGTTTTGAATCTATCCTCAGTTTTGAATATTGGCTTTAATCAGTACTTTCGTGTGTGAGTGATTTGTAATCTTATCGGTAAATTTCTATAAATTAATTGATTCTAATATCATGTCTTCATCGCAAAGAAGTTGTCTCAATGATCCAAATGTATTTTGTTACATCTGTGGTGAATATACAGTTAAGAAGTTCAGTTATGTACATAACCTCAAAAGTAGGAAAAAAGTCCGTTTTTCAGGTACATAACCTCAAATATCTCAAAATCTTGACGTGATGTGCCAATTCTGATCCCGGAATCAAATCCCGGATTCAGACTCTACACAGCAAATTACTTCGAAAATGACCCTTAAACCATGTTGACCTGTGCTATTGAAGTTCAGTTGAAGTGTGTACAAGTTTTCGTTTTACTGGAGTTTTCGAAAAGATATGGTAAGTTTTTTGTCAGCTATTAATTGGTTTTTCTCTTGCGCTAACCCACCCTCCTTTCCCTATACAACAACGATGCATTTCTATCTTGTAATCAGTATCACAAAGCCTGGCGGTGTTGAATTATTTAACATATATTTATGGAGCATGTTTCATAATTTCTTGTATCGCTGGCGAATTGAAAATTAAAATCGCAGCAGAAAAGAATATTTATTTTGTTTATTTATTTATAAATTACGCATTGAATTTAAGAGCCAAGCCGAGCAATAAACAATAACGCAAATGAAAAAGTACTTGGACAAACACGATTATGCGCAATTAGATGAGACCATAAAAAAGAAGCATTTTTGAGTTTTATATAGTATCTACAAGAACAAAAAAAAGAAAAACTTCAATTTGTATCTAGAAGATATATATAAGAAAACAAAATTATAAACATAATTAAACACTTAGCGTTTAGTAGAGCGTGTTAAATAATTTTGAACGTTTTCACTTTTATAAATTTTAGCAATAGACCGAATCTTATATATAAATATATATTGTTTTAAGCTATATTGCATTTTTTCTGTTTTTTTTTTTTTTTTTCTTTTGTACTTCATGTATCTCATGCCTGTTATCTCTCTTTCGCTATGCGTTCATTTACAGATACGGCTGCTATGGATCCGATTTTTTACTCGCCCTCGAATGGTATACCGTCAGAGAGTAAATTAGCTACATATATGGTAAGCGTTATGTAAATTGTTTGATCAGCATTATTAACATGATGATTGTCATTTGCTAGAAGCATTTTGCAAAATCAGAAGAAAATATGATTTTTTTTTATTAATCTTAAATCTACATACGTCGAATTTTTTGCATACTTTTCTTTTTTTTATACCATTCACACATAGTGATTATCAGTTTGTCTGAAAGTTTGTGACACATTAAAGGAGGCATCGCAGATTCCATAAAGTGTATATATTCTTGATCAACTCGACGAGACGAGTCGATCTAGTCATGTCCGTCTGTATGTTGCGCATGTTTTGAGGACCAATTGTTATGCTACCCAGTTGAAATTTTGCAATTTTACACTTCTTTTTATTGCAGTTTAATAGAGTATCAAGATTGACCAGCCACACCCATACCATACAAACCCACCGCCCACTTTTGACTTTTTGTATGAAAAACTTTTTTATTGTAGTCAATATCAACTTTATAATTGATACGGTAACTTTTGGTGGACGGATGCTTGACATATATATTATTATTACCCGCCCACTATTTGGGGTAGCCCCATACAAACCTACTGCCCAGTTTTGACTTTTTGTATGATAACTTCTTTATTAAAGTCAATATTAGGTTGAAATGCAATGTGGTGCCTTTTTATGGACAGCCGCTTAACATACATAGATTAACGGGCGTGGCCCGCCCACTATTTGGGGTAGCCCCCATACAAACCTACTGCCAAGTTTTGACTTTTTGTATGAAAACTTGTTTATTAAAGTCAATATTAGGTTGAAATGCAATGTGGTGCCTTTTTACACTAATGTGCGTGGCCCGCCCAATTTTTGGGGTAGCCCCATACAAACCCACCGTGCAATTTTGTATTTTTTATGAAAAAAAAATTTCATTTCATATCAATATTAGCTTGAATTTCAATTTGTTGGATTATATTGGTCAACCGCTTCATATACATATATAAATGGGCGTGTCCAGCCCATTTTTTGATGTAGTCCCATATAAACTCACAGCTCACTTTTAGACATTTGTATGGAAAACATCAATCTCAACTTGAAATTCGATATGGTGGCATCTTACACATCTACTACATCGCTTCATACACATCTACTAGTAAGCGTGTAGCACCCATTTTTTGGGGGTAGTCCCTATTTAAACGCCAACTTTTATGTTTTACAATACTATTTAAAATTTCGTGTGAATGGTATTAGAGCTTCGGTTCAACCGAAGTTAACGTTTTTTTCTTGTTTTAACTTTTAGCATGAATTTCTCTTGTTGTAAATTATGGAATTTTTGTTGTCATTAATCTGTGACAGCAGTGGAGCCAAAAACGCAGCTGTTTATCTTTTTTATTTACTTAAATCTGCGTCAGTATTTTTTTAATATGAATTTATATTTACACAGAGTCTTTTAATTTTTGCATATTGTTAATTCGTCCATATGCACACTTGACCGACTTTTGATATTTTTTTTTTTTGTGATAATGCACTGTAATTTTTTAAAAAAGTTTTTATTTTCTTATATTCGTACAATACATATGTATCTATATATTTTTGTTCGATTGTAAATACTTTTCATATTAAACGCAGCCATTGTAATATGCTTATCGTGATGTACAGTGCGCTACAATGTTACAGCCATCGATAAGATAAACGACATTAAGTGAAACAATAGATAATGCTAAGAATGTACTTACAATATGTATACTTTGTAGTTATTTCGATAATTTATATATGGTTTACCTTAAAAGTTTCTGGAAATTTACAACAAAACTTTTCTTCAGACGTGGCGAGTCGCTATAGCCATATTCATCTGACTGCTTGATGTCTGTAATATCGTTAACTAGTCCTTAAATTCGTATGGACAATTTTTGTAAACAGAAACAATACCTGAAAAAAAAACAAGAAAAATCGTATAAACCAAAGCTCAAAATATTTGCGGCCTCGACTTTAGTAATTGGATTGGATTTTTTATATTATTTAATAAGAAAGTTGTCATACAAAATTCCAAAATTCTGCGGTAGGTTTAGGCTACCCTAGGCTAAAAGTGGGCGTGACAAGCTCCTTTATATTGTAGTTTGTATGGTGGATACCCTAAATAGTGGGTTTAAGTTAAACCGAGTACCGTTGAATCTTACAGACTTTAAACATGAAAGTGGGGGTTAAATTAGGGGCTACGCCAAAAAAAAATGGGTGGTACACGCCCACTAGTAGAAGTGTATGAGGCGATGTAGTAGATGTGTAAGATGCCGCCATAAGTTGAGATTGACGTTTTCCATACAAATGCATAAAAGTGAACTGTGGGTTTATATGGGATTACCTCAAAAAGTGGGCGGGACACGCCCATTTGTATATGTATAGGAAGCCGTTTTCCACTAAAATCCACCAAATCATATTTCAAGCTAATATTGATTTAAATGAACAATTTTTTTCATAAAAACGCACAAAATTGCGCGGTGGGTTTGTATGGGATCTACCCCAAAAATATGCGTTGTGATATTTTATTAAACTGCAATAAAAATGAAGTGTATGTGCAAAATTTAAAATGGATAGCATCAAAATTGGAACTCGATTCGTCTCGTCGAGCTAATCAAGAATGTATATACTTCATGGGGTCAACGATGTCTCCTTTAATGCTTTACAAACTGTCAGACAAACTGATAATCACTACGTGTGAATGGTATAAAAAAATCATTTCTAGAATTAACTCAAAACGGTATAAGCAGGAATATGAATAATTATTGCCTTTTATTCAAAAAAACCTTTTTTTAACGAATTGGAAACAAGATGTTTCATACTATTTTTCGCAAATCTCTAAAAATAATATATTACAGCGTCTTCCAGAATTCCCCCAGTTCTAAATTTTGATTTTTTTGAAAAATAAAAAGAATGACTTTGCTGTTTCAATTCACTTTACATCATAGTGCCAATCCCAAGTGAAATCAAATCGCAAAATCATTCTGAAAGTGAAAAACGGAAATGATTTCGTTCAATTTATTCGGAATTGAAATTTAGAACCGGAGAATTATATCTAATTTAGTAGAAAATTTATGTAATAAGTACTTGTAGTATAAAACAGGACATTATTCAATAACTCTACTCTGTTTTACAAAAACAAAAATAAAAAAATAACGTTCATAAATTTGTCAAAACTTAAAAAGAAAATAGAAAAAAGTACAATTGAAAGAAAAAATATTATTATTAAATAATTTATTACGTTTTTTGTTATACTTATTATTGCTGCTGCACATTAATATATTGCATTAATAATTCTTTCTTCTTGGTTATTGTTTGTGGTTAATTTTTCTGCAATTTATTATACGTATTTGTCAACCGCGCCAAACAAAACTAACAACAACAACAACTTCAATAGAATCGACAAAATGTCGCTACATCGAACAGCTATACGGGTCTAAATACTGGTTTTTCACTACTTAACTTGGACTCACCTTTATCAATTAAAAAGTCTCAGGTAAAGTCAAACGTAACCTCCTCAAAAATAGTATAGTTTAATAAGTGTAAGACAGTTGATAGCGTTCAGCGTCGTCGTCGTCGTCGTCGTCACCGCCGATATCGATGATGATGGCGTTGGGTCATATCAGCTGCAAAGTATAACGTATCAAATGAAAAATATGATCGGTATACAGTTTCAAGTGATTTGTCTTATCATTATTAGAACTGCGATACCAAAATTCCAATTTATTTGTGTTTAGTTTGTGTTTGTTCGTTAGTTTGTGCATACATTCTGCTCCTTCTATGCCCGTTATGTGTATTCTACTATCGATTTTCTTGATTACCCCTTAAAAAAAATGTTGGCGGGAAACGCAAGCTCAAAAGCAAATTAATAAATTAATAAATTTATTTAATGCATTGAATGTTAAGCAAACTTCGCATTTTTATTGTTTAGGTAACGCCACAAACGCCAGAATTCATTCCAACGCGCATCAACTCGTCACCGAATTACTATTCACCATATCATAATACGCCTATTCAAATGAGTAATGGTCTCAACGGTGGTGTCAATGGACTAGCACAGACGACAACGAATTCAGCAGCCGTAGCGGCAGCGGTGGCAACAAAATCAGTGAATGGCACATCATCGATGTTAGGATTACAAAAAGCAGCCGCTGCCACAGTCGCACAACAGAAACAGCTACAACAACAACAGCAACATCAACAGCAGCAGCAACAACAACAACAACAACAACAGCAGTCAATGGTCAACGGTGTTGGCAACATTGCAGGAATGTCGACAAATACACCGCTTAAGGCGCGTAACAATCTGCTGCGTAACGATTCACCAACAGCAGCAATGCTGGGTGGCGTTGTTGGGAACGGTGGTGTTGGTGGCGCTGGTGAAAAATCACCGCATACAGCATCACCCATACCAACAACCTTGCCGGCAAGTGTACATCAGGTAAATATAAACGACATCATCATATAACTGAGAGAAATCGTTGATATTTTTAAATTGTTTGCAGGAGAACGTTGGCGGCACCATTTATTTCTATCCAACTGCCAATCACACAACCGCACAGAGCTCTAATAACGTTGTAAATTCCGTCGTTGTCGATGCATCCCATCCTGCAGCACATCATGGCGTTAGCACCGTTTCGCCAATGACTAATGTTGGCGTAGGTGCAGTTGGTGGTGTCGGTAATGTCGGCGTACAGCCATCAATGCTCTATAGTGGTGGTCACGTATATCCAGGACCAGCATCAAATGTTATTGCTATGCAATCGAAAACGCATTTAGAATCAGCGTTCTTTATGGCCGAAGAGATACGTTCCGAAATTCTTGCCCGCAATGAGATCTCGAACCTGATACTTGATGCTGCGGAAGCTGCGCAACATGCTCTTCCAATTGAGGTGGACAATTATCATGCGCTGTATCCGCTGGAACCACCCGCACCGGCGTTGCATACAAAAATGTCGCTGCCGTCGTCTACATATCGCGCCACGCACAGCACGACGGGTTTCAAATACTGCTTAAGGAGATTACATGGTAGGCAGCAGCACTAGCAGCAAGAATAGCGGCTTCAACAAGCGAATATATGAAAATTTCAACATAAACTATTCTTCTTTAGAGCGTACCTAGTATATCAATAATATTTTTTTGTTTAGGTTTTCGTTTACAATCGACTAAGTGTATGTCGCTCGTTGAGATGTGGAAGAAGATGCAGCATACGAATGTGGTACAATTACGTGAAGTCTTCACAACAAAAGCCTTTGGTGATAATTGTAAGCTCAGACTAGCCGATATGCGGCGGCAAGACGGAAAACTACTATATATAATTGTTTAATCTTCTACTCGTTTGCATGAACCAACCTCATCACCACCATACTACAGCATTAGTATTAGTATATGACTACTATCCCGGCTCACAAACCTTGCTAGCCAAATACTTTACACCAGCGCCAGAGACCAACGGCTATACAGATCCATTCCAAGGGGATGCGCGCCCATTCAGGTAAATGTCAAGCAATAATAAAAAAAATCCTAAAATTAATAAAATGATAAAGCATTGTCATCTAGCAGATAATTAGTATGGTTTTACTATGTTACGCAGTAGCCTTGTTTTGAGATTTAGTTGAAATTAAGTAAACTATATAAGTACTATGTTGTGTCGTCTCCCAACTTTTCGCCTGTTCAATGACTAAGATGAATGCTAGACTAGTTGAATATTAGTCTGTGACTTCTGCAGAGGTTTTTATATTTGAATAGATGTGCATTTATGGCAGAATGATTGCATATCGACCAAATGTTTGGATATTACAAGATTTACAGTCTTAAGCTATTAAGTTAAGTTTGCTAGGGACTTGAGTATTCTGACAGTTCAGTACCCGATGAAACTTGGTACAACTTTCGAAACCCTGCTGGGTGTTTCTGGAACAAGTATAAGGATTTCATTAAAACCACCCTTTTAACTATTTGGAACATAAATTATGCCACTCCTGTTTGAAAAAATTATTTCCCTTCGTAGCACAACGTTCAGCATTATACAAATTTTAAAACAACCAGAATAACACTTCGAGATTTGTCAAAGGTTGTTTTTGTTGGTTCAGGAAGAGAGAAAGTGCTCTTTGTCCTCCGAAATAAAAATATGATATCTATACAATAATCCTCTCAATCTTGGGACGTTCACAATAATGGTTGCGCCACGAATTAGCACCTTAAAATCAAATCAGAGGCAATGTATGCTTCATGCCGCCACCAAATGTGCGTGAAACACTATAGTTTTTGTTTTTGAACCACATACATGTACGAGTTTAAAACCCCATATATATAACCCCAGATATATGCTGTAACAACAACAACTGTTTGTTAAATTCTATGCTATATCATACATAAATTTTTGAAAAGGTCTAGCGATTGTATGTACATCCTTATTGAAAACATATAAGAACTGCTACTATTGTTCAACATCATAAAAAATTACGTAACCATTTTTTTTTTTGCAGTCATAAAAGCAATTTGCAACGTACAAACAACGGACCACTGCTGCCCGAACCTACACTCTGGGCATTAATAATGCAATTAACTGCGGGACTACGTGCGATACACCAGGCAGGACTCGCATGCAAGTAAGTTATGATTATAATACCTTTCTTTTTGACTACACAACACTTAATTAAACCGGAAATTAACTGATTAAAATTTCCTACCGGAACCGATATTATAAATTTACCAAACTAAATGAATTGAAACCGATATGTTTATACCGCTACGGTTTACAAAATAATTTTTATACCTGGCACCCTTAGGGTAGAAGGGTATATAAATTTTGTGCAAATGTATATATGTAACAGGCAGAAGGCAAGATTCTATAAATGTAGATTGTTGCTCCGCATCAAAAGTCTATCCGATATAGACATGTCCGTCTGACCATAAGCGCGGACCAAATGTAATGAAATTTTTGAATGGAATTTGGGAAAACATGTACCATTCAAAAGATCTAAGTTATATAGAGCTGGTGCTACTAGAAAAATTCTTATTCGAAAAGTCCTATTTGCTTTGGTTACATTGATACGGTACCTGATACAGCCACTTGGGCTAAGTTGGCAACCTTTGACTGCACAAATCTCCTAGTGCAGATCGGTCCGGGGCGAAAAACCAGTCGTTCTTGGGAACGTAATCGTCTCTAGTCGAGAAACAAAGTGTTGGAAGCTCTTGCTGGGTCTGCTTGGGATAAGCACAAAGAGACACTAATTACAACTTACAAAGCTATAGGACTTTCTTGCCTGAATTATGCTGCTCCAGTCTGGACAGCTTACCTAAGTAAGACTCAATGGCAATGCCTGCAAAGAAGTCAGAATAGTGGTCTGAGGACTGCCACTGGTTGTCTGCAAATAACCCATGAAGACCATTTGCATGAAGAAGCGATGATGCTATCTGTTCACCAACACAATGAGCTGCTTTCGAAGCAGTTCTTGTTAGATGCGTACAGGAGCAATCATCCAAACCATGGCACCCTCACGAGAATAGCCCCTATCCGAATAAGAAAAGATATTAGAAGCTACAAAACGTGTATTGATCGTTTTATTCGTGAGAGTACATAGAGCAGTATGATTACACTTCAGGGAGGGCTCAATTGTATAAAGATGCAACTTAACAATCTTTAATCTCTTATAGGAAGAATGTAGTATTAGGTGAAAGACCACCACCTATTAATGAGAGCGAAAAACATCTCCCTCGTAGCACCAGGACCAAACTTGCACAGTTGAGATTCGGATGGAGCAATATGCTCAAGAGCTACAGGGAACGGATTGGGATAAGCAATATTAATTGCTGCCCCGAATACGGTCAGTCACCGCACGACACAATACATTTGTTCAATTGCCCGTCCCATCCGGCTCAATTGAGTCCTTTAGACTTTTGGTTACGACCAATAGTAATAGCTTCTTTCCTGGGACTTGACAGCTAGGGTTACATTTCGGTATATTTTTCTCTCGCATCCAAAATCGCTTTGAACAATACACTCCATTCATAATATAATAAATTGTATATATATATATATATATATATATATATATATATATATATATATATATATATATATATATTTCCTGATACAGCCCAAACCAAGCTGTTAGAACAACAATAACAACAACATTGATACGGTCGGACGAGACCGATACAACAACAGATCTCAGAGACTATAAAAACTAGAAACATAAAACTTTGATATTTAGCTTGTATTCATTTAGATACGCAGATCGAGTATCAATAATATTATGATACTAGCTGGTACAGCTAGTATCATAATATTAACCTACTCCTCTTATCCTGTCATTTTCATCCCTTCTCCAAATATCCCTTACGCTGCCTCCAATCCCGGCCCCTTCCCCTACCTCTCCTAACTTTACCCTTTTTCCCTGCCCCCTTCGATCCCATTAACATGTATACAACATTTCATTTTGAGTTGATCGCACCACAGCGCCAACTGTTAGATATCTCGATAACTGCTCCATCAGAAAATCTGAACGAATTTTACGATTTTTCGTGTACTTCTAAGCATTGCATAGATTTTTCTTCCTTTACATCGTCCAAAATTATGAAATCATGCAGAAAAATGTAACATTTTATCGAAAAAAAAAATTTTAATTTTTCTGGTTCTTCCAGAAATTTCCAAATTTTAAATTTTTCTCTTCGAAAAGCCATTCCGGAACGATTGCACACAAAATCCCATACAACAAAAGCCATTTTCGAATTTTCCGACTTTTCCGTAGGGTTTTCCCAAAATTTTCTTTTGTAAAAACCTTGTCCTTTTTATTTTATTTATACTAAACAAAGTACCACCGAATAGTAACCCAAATTTTCAAAAATCGCAAACCGAATTAAAACGGTTTACCAAAAAACAAGTATCGCATCGGAACAAACAGGAACTGCAACTGAAATAATTTACAATTTAATTCGCTTCTATATAATATGACTTGACTCTCTCTCTCTCTCTCTTCGTTTCACAGACTCATAGACCCCTCAAAGATCATTATGACGGGCAAACGTTTACGTTTCAGTTTCTGCGGTGTCACCGATATAACGCAATTCGATCCAAATGCAGCAAATCCACTTGCTTTAACCAATATGCATCAACAAGTACGTACAATAGAAGGAAAATTACATGTGCACAACTGTTTTACAAGCGTCTAATTGTGTTTTAATTTTGTTTTGTAATTGAAAACATAAAACAGGAGGATCTAACCGCATTAGGACGTTTAGTATTAGCTTTGGCCTGCCGCTGTCTGCATTCAGTTAACCGCGAGAATGTACAAGCTAGTATCGAAATGGTCGCACGTAACTATTCCAATGATCTGCGCAATTTCATCGTGTTAGTATTATAAAAAAAAAAAAACACATTTTAATGAAAACATTACAACATACATACATATATACTAACTCTTAAAAATTGTATTCCTTTTATATCTGCTGGTTTTCTTAATGCTTAGCAGATACCTCTTCTCGCCTTCGGCGAATAGACGCAGCGTGACAGATCTAATGCCAATGATTGGTGCACGTTTCTATACGCAACTTGATGCTTTGCAAGCGCAAATTGATGTGCAAGAAGATGAATTGGCGAAGGAAATGGAAAATGGACGTCTGTATCGTATATTGGTGAAAATGAACACGATCAACGAACGACCAGAGTATGTAGAGTTATAATGAGTAGCAATGAGCGTCAGCAGCTTTAAAGTTTAAATACATATATTTATATTATTATTATATTAATCCGCTTATACTATTTGCAGCTTCAATTTAGATTGCAGTTGGTCGGAGACTGGTGATAGATATATGCTGAAATTATTCCGTGATTATTTGTTTCATTCCGTCACTGATGATGGCCGCCCATGGTTGGATCACGCACATATTGTACAATGCCTAAATAAATTGGATGCTGGCTCATTGGAGCGAGTACGTTAATAAACAATAGACAATAAAGTGAAAACTATCCGAGCGGTTCTGCAATGCAACAACCACAAATAACATATTTAAAAAAGATACTATTCAAGTGCCTGCAAAAACAATGTCTATACAGACGTAGTTTTTGTGCAGTATTTATATATTTTATTTTTTTAAATACGCGTATATAGTTTTCTTCTTTGAAAAATTTTAATGTTGGTTTTTGTTTTTTAGGTACAACTTATGTCACGCGACGAGCAATCGGTACTAATTGTCTCCTATGCTGAACTTAAAATCTGTCTAGAGAATGCATTCTCTGAACTGGTGTCAAATGCAGCCACATAAATATATATATATACATATATCTAGATTGACTGATTAAGCAGCGCTAAATATTGCAGTCTAGCCGGAAAAGTGGTAGGCGAGTAAATGACGGATATAAACCAAGACATTTTTTGGTTCGGGGCCTGGCGCGCCTCGTGCTCCCAAATATAATTATATATATATATAAAAAAAAAAACTAAAAAAAAAAAAAGAAAACCGAAAAAACGAAAGAAAACAAACAAAAAAATAAAACTAAAGGAAAGAAAAACAATTTTAAAAATATATTGTTAAGCTAAAAAGATGTTAAGTGAAATTCATAATAATGATAAAAGAGGAAAAACTATTATATAATAAATTTAGGCATTTAAAATTAAATACCAACAACAAAAACAACTCAAACGAAAGGTAACATAAATAAAATAAACAAATAAAAAAGCAAAGAACTTTCTGAAAACGCAATCTCTCCAAAAGAATAAAAAAAAGAAAAGATAAAAACAAAAACAAAAAACAATTTAAAAAAGCTAAAAAAAAAATTGCAAACATAAAAATAAAAAACAAAAAAAAAATACGACATAAAACGAAAGTTAAAAAGTGTAACAAAAGTTGATCTATTTTTACAGAGACAAAAAGTTATTTATGAGAAATTTAAAACAAACAAAAAATTCTTTACAAAATTTTTAATACAAAAAAAAAAAACAAAAAAAAAATAAGAAAACGAAAAAGAGCAGAGCAGCGAAGTAATGAACAAAAATAACAAACAAGCAAAAAGGGGAACCACATTAATATTGCAAAAACAAAAAAAAATAATGTTTAAAAAATCGAATAAGTTTTTTATTTAAATTCAATAGTTTTCTTTATTATATTTTATGTGCGAATTTATGTTCAAACTTTATTAGTATTTTCAATTTACATGTTTAAGAATTTCATTTTTTAAATTAGTTCCAATGTTCTGCTTTTCTGAAGGCTCGTGTGCATTTTCATAAAATTTTCATAATCAAAAGTCCATACATTATATGTACTTAGGTCCTTTTGTACAATATTTTAGATTTAACCCAAATAATATTGTAACTTGTCCAATGCTCAAAAGTGTAAAAACAAAAGCAGCCGCGCGTCGCCTGTCTTCATATCAAACCGAAAACAATAGAAATTATTTAAGTTTTTATAAACCCTACCTCTCACACAAAATTTTATTGGCCACTTTCCACTTTCGTTAAAATTTTACTAAATTTGTTTGTTTCGGTTTCCACTTTCGTTAAAATTTTACTAAATTTGTCTGTTCCGCTTTCCACTTTCGTTAAAATTTTACTAAATTTGTCTGTTCCGGTTTCCACTTTCGTTAAAATGTTGGCAAAAGTGAATACAATAAAATGTTTAATTGTACACGCGTGAGTTGATTTTGCGAATTGAATACACTTGCCTTCACTAATATGAATTTCCATGTGAATTCAATTAGCGGCATCTTCACATGCGTAAAATTTAGCGTTTTATCAAATTTATTTTCGCAAATACTTGCTGAAAGTGATAACCGGTACAAGTCTGTTAAAAGTTTGTAACTACAAGAAAAAAAAGTAGTAAATTCGATTTAAATATGTCCGTCTGTCTGTCTGTCTTTTAATTGTTTTGTCTATGAGTTACTTTAAAGTGGTATGCCCAAAGCAGTCTTCTATCTAGATGCATACCAAGATAGTAATGCTGATTACTTTGCGGTATAGGACTGCCATCAATGTAGAAGTTGTTGGCAATATAGCTCTTGCAAAGTGTGAATACTATATTTGAAGATTATGGTAATTTAGTTGAATTTTTCATCTTTTAAACCAGTCAACGAGAAAGTCCAAGTATTCTTGAGCATACCTTGTGGTTTCATTTAGACATAAGGAGGTGAGCATGCTCGCTTTGTCTTCCGTATAAGTAGCTATGCACGGTCATATTTGGCATTCGAGCAGACGGTATACGCATGTATGTCAGACGTGTATATGGTGTACAGCACTGGTCCAAGAACACTGCCTTGAGGAACACCGGCCTTGATCGAACGAAGTGTTGATTTATTGTACGTTATTTCCAGCATATATAAAGGTTCTATTCTGAAGGAAGAATTTCAGTAATTTATATTGAGTTGAGGTGCTGGTATGATTTGAATTTTGTGTAAGATCCCTTCGTGCCAAACTCTGTCGAATGCCTGTTGTAGATCAACTATATTGATTTCGATTTGGTAAGGCAACCCATTTAAAAAGTATATTATACATATTTCTTGAGTCTGTGTTTAAAAATGTAGTCGAAACATTCATTTAAAATTAAAAAATATTAAATTTATAAAATAAGCCTTTTAAAATGCACTACTTTTTTATAGCAGCACGTGTTGTGAGAGGTAGAAGAGATTTGGTTTAACCAAAGTTAGATTTTTTTCTTTTCTTTTCCTATATGTTTATACAAATCAATCATGCGTAAATATACACAAAAATATATATTTTTCAAATCAAATTTTATAAACATAATTAAATTTTGCTTGTTTGTTTGGTTTCTGTTGCCGTTTACAAGCCAAATTCATTTATTTCGAATAACTCTGCTTTGGTTTATTTTTTGACTATGTTACGTTACCGAGTAAACAAAACAAAAAATCTGTAAGTTCTTGTTGATCTTGATTTACTATATATGGATATAAATGTGTAGGTTACGTTTTATGGTATTGAAAATAGGACCGCGAGAGAATGAATGAAGAATGAACTGAACGGACGAAAGTTATTCATAATCGTCAACATTATTGCATAAAGACATTTAAATTTATATTTTATATAATGAGATGATACAAGAAATACAACACAGCTACTACCAACTACCTTTTTTTATCTAAACTTTTTTTATATAACGAGCTAACTAAGTACTTATGTATGTCGCAATGAAACAATGCCTGCATAGCCAACAGTTATATAAAATTAATTTGATAATTCAGTTTAAAATAGATCCGTATGGCTTCTTCATTCTTTCTCTCCATCTTAGTTTTTTTTTTTTTTCTTCTTATTTAAGCATAAAATGTGTAATTTTTAAATTATTGTACTTCAATTAAGACTAATTATAATTACGAAATAAAAGCGAACTCAATAATCATGTAAAACGAGAAAGAAAAAAATCACAAAATAAATGCAAAAAAAATAATAAAATGTTAAAAAGAAATAGTGTTTTATTTGAAGTTTTCGTGTGAAGTGCAAGTTCTAGAGAAAGATACTTAATAGATACACCTACAAACTTTCAACAAAATTCAGCCCTAAATATCGAAGAGCTATAAACTGTTAGTTATGCTTGACACTACAATGTTAGACGTAAATAACGTAAGGTAAATTTGCAAACAATAAAAAATATATATCTATTTTGCACAACTATTACTTATAGCTGATATTAACAAAAAAATATCTAGATTAATCTTTTTGGAAGCTCATTTAAGTGCGTATAGCCTCTTCAGTCTTTTTTCTATTTCAATGCGCCGCCAGTTTCTTTGCCAAAACGTTGAGGTGATTTTCCAACTTGTTGTTGTTGTTGTTGTTGTTGTAACAGCTTCGTGTGAGCTGCAACAGGAAATATATATACACAATTCATTGTATATGAAATGAATGTAGTAGTGCAAAGCAATTTGTGAATGTGAGAGAAAGACAAACCGAAATGCAACCTCAGGTGTCAAGGTCTAGGAAAAAAGCAACATCATCATCTGGTCGTAACCAGAGGTCTAAAGGAGCTCAATTGAGTCGGATGGGACGGACAATTATACAAATGAATTGTATCGTGCGGTGATTGACCGCATTCAGGGCAGCAATTAGTATTGCTTATCCCAATTCTTTCCCTGTAGCATTCGAGCCTAACGCTCCATCCGGATCTTAACTGTGCATGTTTCGCCCTGGTGCTCCGTGGGAGATGTTTTTCGCTCTCATTAGTAGGCGAAGGTCTTCCACCTAATATAATATTGTCCCTATAAGAGCGTATAGCTTCTTGGGCCCTTCCAGAAGTATAGTCATACTCCTCTATGTTGCTATCAGTGATATAGCGATTTATGCTCGACTTATATATCGTGATATCAGCTCTTATTCGGGTAGGCGCTGAAGAACTTTCACAACAGGTGAAAGAAGCGATATGGGCCTATAAGAGGAACCAAGATCAGTTTCACTGCCAGGTTTGCAGGGAGGTACAATCATTGCTACCTTCCATACATCAGGGACAATTAGCTGGGAAATGGATAGGTTTAACACGTGCGTGAGGTATTCTACCGCTATACGCCCAATGTGCTTCAGCATCAGCATTGAAATGCCGTCTGGGCCGAGTGCCTTAGATGATTTTGCTTTCCCTATAGCAGCCAGAACCTGCTCACATATAAAATCCACCAAATCTTCATGTCCTTTTTTCCTTCTAATGTGACGTATGTATCAGGTATATTTCCAACTTGTCGTTATACCTGCTACTGTGTGACTGTTGATTTAGTCAACAACATAAACGTAACATAATTTAAATTCCGGTGGAGGAAACTATTTCGAACGTGCAACAAAAAACCGTTTTGCATAACTCCGCCTTTCGTTGGATGCAGCCGCAGTGCCCCATAATTAGATAACCTATGTCCACATCGGAGTAATAAGGTTTTCTACCAATACTCTATGTATGTTAAGAGGCTGTCCAAAAAAAAGGCACCACATTGCATTTCAATCTAATATTGTTTTTAATAAAGAAATTTTTCATACAAAAACACAAAAGTGGCCAGTAGGTTTGTATGGGGGCTACCCCAAAAAATGCGCAGGTCCCACCTGTTAATGTATATGTGAAGCGTCCGTCCACTAGAAGCTACCATATCAATTATTAAGTTAATATTGACAACAATAAAAAAGTATTTCATACAAAAAGACAAAAGTGATCGGTGGGTTTGTATGAGGGAGGGCTACCCCCAAAAAGTGGGCGTGCTAGGTCAATCCTGATACTCTATTATACAGCATTAAAAATAAGTGTATGTGCTAATTTTCAACTGGATAGTATAAAAATTTCTGCCCAAAAAATGCGTAACATACAGACGAACATTGTCTAGCTGATCAAGAATATATGTACCATATACTTTACTACGATGCCTCGTTTAATGCTTTACAAACTTTTAGGCAAACTAATAATACCATTTCCCATTATGTTTGAAAAGTATAAAAATATAAATCATGGTTCATAAACCTAAAGAAATTTCGATTGTAAGTGTTAACTTCTCTTGAATCCGTTACCGCCTAATACACAAGTGAGTTGATCAAGACTTTAAAAGTAATTATTATAAATAATTTATTTCAAAATGGACTTTATTCAAAGCATTTTCGCTGTATAAAAAACACTACAAAAATACATGTGTGTATATTATGTGATACATATATCATTTCAAAAAATTTAATTCGTTTCGCTGACATTCATATGGGTGAATAACTCCAAAAATGTCGAAATAAATGCAGCTTTATCATTTCACATTCACTAAAAAACGATATGTGACAGCATACATATTTATGTATGTACATTGGTATATACTTGTATAACTTACATCACTAAAAAAAGACACTTGGACGGAATGTTTGTAACATGTTCTAAAAGGCACAACATGTCGAGGAATGGTAAAGACGGATACAAATTATTTGTACTACATGCAAAGTTAATACAAGAATAGAACAAAGTCTATGTGTTGTGGTTAGTAGTATGGTATGGCTTAGAATTAAATATTAAATAAAAAATCTACGAAATGGGGCAGCCACGTCAAGCATAACTTATTTCATGCTCGTAGGTCTTCTCGCGCAAATCATGGTTGTCGGGCAACGCATGATGGCGCAGACCACACAGACGTGGTCCATAACGCAGCATTACGATAATAACGCCGACAATGAAAAGTGCCAAAGCGGCAACAGCTGGATGTAGTATGTAAAGCGCCATTTTTCAATTTGTTTTGAATGATGGGTACAGCAGCAGCAGCAGTGGTGGTGTGAACGGTAGTAATGTATATAATTTTTTTTATTTTTTTTTTTTTAAATACGAAATGAAGCTTAGATATCGCTTTCACGTTTCTGCAGCTCCACGTATTCCTCGCGCTGACGTTGTTGTTGCAAACTGCGTCCCTCCGGACGTGGTGGGCGCTGATGATGAGTTGGCTGATGTATGGGCACTTCGTCCTCAACGTCGATCACTTCGTGAAAAACTTGTTGTGTTGGCTATAATGTATAATGTTATAATTTTTATTCTTAATTAATTCGAGGTTAATTCGTATGTGAACTTACGGTTAAACTTTGATAGTATGAAGCGTCTTTTAGCTCGGTAAAATCTAGTGGCGGCTGTTTATGCGGCGTTGCGGACCAAATTGAAACTAACCAGCGATTACCTATATATATAAAAAAAAAATAAAATAATTGAAAAGACACATATACGCCCGTGCTCTGGTCTTCGAATGCAATTAAATTGTTTGGATTCGGTTTGGTTAAAATGGTCCGTATTTCACTTTCAGAAAAATTTTGCGATTGAATTTACCAGACCTGAATACTATCAATTTCATAGTCTCAATTCCAAGTGAATTCATATCGCCAAATTATACACCGAATCAGAACAATTTATACGAATTCAAAAACCAGAACACGGACGATAAAAACATACATATATGTGTAAAATGCTCTATCACGCCACTAACCTGTGTGTCTGTCCTGCCAGTACTTGCGATATTTAGAGCAGCAGCCCAATATAATATTTAAGACAATAATCGATCCTAGTACAACGGTGCAAACGGCAATTGTGACATAGAACGGTGAAAAATTACCGTATATATGTCCTGTAAAATAAGGATTTTTCTTGTATGCCTCACGATCTTCTTGAATTGTTGACATAGTAACGCGGCGTCACACTCGATGTTCTTTAAATGAAAATGGAGTGACGGTGGAAACGATTCGATTCGATTTTTTTTTTTTTTTTGTGCAGCGGGCAGCGTCAGCAGGGTCAATGGGCTTCCTCCGGTAATTATGTTTTTATTTTTTTGTATTGTTAGTCCGTCAGTTGACCTGAATTGTGGTTAAAGGCAATTGAGAACGTGAGTCCTTGCGGTGAAGATTTATTGTTGAAATCTAGACAACAAGGAACAAAGAATTTCTTATAAGAATAAAAACGCTGTACAGGTGACGACACACACACAAACTCAGAGTAGAGCACGCTAACAAAATAAATTTTGGGTGTGGCGTGTGCAAGAGCTTGGCTTTAAAATCTAGAGTATCTCGTTTCAATACTCACTCACCATTTGCTTACAAGTTTTAAAACGTTTGAAATTTAGTTTTCCTTTTTGTGCACACTATTTTGTTTACATTAAAAGTTAAATATTAATTTAATTCGCGCTCACAATAAAGAAAAACAACGCCCAAGACCTGGCTCAAAACAATTCAATGAAAGCTAGTGAAAACTCGATACAAGTATTTCATTCGATACGAAGAAGTTAGTAGTGTTGGAAAAGACAGTTTCTAGTATTTGAACAACACTATGTCAAATACTTGTGGTTTGATGATTTGGTTTCACACTAAAATCTATAAGAATTAAAATCGAAATAAAAGTTAATATTCCGAGTATATTAATAGAGAGTGCCATGGAAACGCCTACACAATGTGATCCAAAGTTTTCATATAGTTCGTTATATTCCTTTCGCTATCGTTTCGATCCGTAATAAAATATTAAAAGTTGGTGTTATGCGTGAAGTCAGTTACCAGGTGGTAAGACAGTGTGAGCTCGGAAGAGATAGCTTTCGTGAATTGTACTGTTTAGCTTTTCAATTAGCTTTTAAAGCAGAAAATCTATATACATATACTATAAAAAAGTTAGGTTAGTTACACCATTTATAACTCGAGATTGGCTGGACCGAACAACTACTAAAATATGGGATAAATTCACGGAAAAAATATTATAGAAAATTAATTTAGAAAGATATTGAATATGCATGTTAATGGGGTTGTGGAGGTCATAAGAAAGGGGGCAGGGAGAAGTTGGAGTCAAAGGAAGAGTGGTAGGGCAAAGGGGAAGAAGTGGTATGGAACATGGTGGTAGGGAAAGGGGCAGGGGAAGGAGAGGTTGGGGGAAGGATTGGCAGGTGACAGGGCAGCAACGCGCCGGCTTGAAATGTTCTATACATGTTAAATTGATTGAAGGAGCAGGGGAAAGAAGGAGTGGTAAAGGATGGGGATACAGGGGAATGAAGGAGGTTGCAATGAGGTAGAAGGGGCAGGAGAAATAGAATTTGAAGTAGGGGAAGGATGATAATTAAAGGGTGAAGAGGGGTAGATGAATGGGAGGTAGAATAAGATATAATAGGGAAGGAGGGGCAAAGGTAGGAGAGGCGGTGGAATGGCAGCAACGCGCGGTACCATTTAAGATAGAGGGATAAAATGTTGTATACATGTTAATGGGATCGAACGGGGCAGGGAAATGGGGCGGTAAAGTAAGGAGAGGTATGTGAAATGGGCAGGGATTGGAGGCAGCGTAAGGGGTTTTGGAGAAGGGGTGGAAGGGACAGGAGAAGAGGGGTAGGAGAATTGGAGGTATAGTAAAGGGTCATGAGGATGGTAAGGCAGTGGGAAGGGCAGCAACGTGCCGGATACTAGCTAGTATTTATATAAAATGTGCCTGGTAGTGATATTTTTTTAAACAAGTTATTATTACTTATTATGCACAGTTATCTATATGACTAAATTAAATTTCGTAAACATATTTGTCTATTGTAAGTTGTTTAGGATCATATATCACTTGCTTACAGGCGTAAACAAAGGTCATCCGGAGTAATAATTTGGGTAAAATCCGTTAACAGCGACGCTCAACTAGTATATATTCGCTCGTTTGTGCAAATTTGTTATTGAGTTTGATCCCATCCGTCCAGTCAGATGATACGAAATTGTATTAAGACTGAACAGTCATTGTAAGAACAAACTTAGCCAAATTATGTATGCGTGTGACTTGAAAATTACGATAAAATGCAAAATGTGTTATACCATGTCCGTCTGTAAAGTCAGGTTTGGCAGTTGCGAGATATCTGGCAAGTTTAGCAATTTTCGTTAAGTTTGGCGTAACTTTTAGTTGAAATTTGTAGATAGTGGATTCTAATTTCAATGCAATGCGATGAAGGTGTCTGACATATACACGACGTATGAACATAGCTTAAACAACAATATACATACATTGGTACGTGGAATTTTTTTTTGTCAAAGTTATGATATCTTAGTATATTAATCACAATTAGTTTAAAAAGTACATAAAATTTATTTTAAGGATTTTATTTTTATGGATTAAACGAAAAAGCTACAAACAAGTTAAACTTTAAAAAAAAAAATCATTATTCAAGAAATTGTATTCGACTTTTATGTAAATAAGTATAAAAATGTTGCATTAAACTTCATCTCAGCCCTTGAAGTGGCGTAATTTGTGCTCTGAAACACATATTTTTGATAATATTTCATATTTAGCATCGAGTGCCAACAGACATGAGTGGCCTGGACCTTGACAAAACTCAAAAGGACTCATGGAGTCGAATTTGACGTTGTTAAGCAGTTTCTTAATAAATTCTTTGCGATGTTCTTCCTTCTTCTGCTCGTCTTGTTTCTTTTTGAGTTCAGCTTGCTCATCGATTTCAACGTGTGCCTGCGTTTTGTCCTTGCTGGCATTATCATCGACCTTATGTTCGGTCTCAATTTGGTTGTCGTTAATGTCATTCTGGTTAGGACCTATTTTAACAGTTTGAAATCTGACAATTTTTGCGGCACGTATATTGGCAGTTGCATCAAAGTCATCAATGTTGTTGTCCACACTATGCTCTTCCTTGTCTTTTTTGGGTATTGTTGTTGACGATGGAACTGCTGCAACATGATCAACTAACCCATTCACCTTGCAATATTTTTCGATAAAATAGAAACGTTTCGCTTCGCTAGTATTATGATCGAATAGTGTTATAAATTTAACAAAGAGCTCCGAACTCAAATTGTGTATGGACTGTGCTCTAATGAATGTCGATTGCTTCGATGTGATTTTCTGTAAACAAATGAAGAGTATATGTCGATTGAGTTTAGAAATTTAAAAAACGTACCGATGAGATGCGTTCTATAAGATCGTTATCGTCAATTTGATGAGCATACTCGTACAGTTCGACAATCGAGTCAGTATCGAGTGTACTTAGCTGCGACTTAATCGTTGCTAGACAAAGCCGCGTTATATTGGAGACCATAAACCTTTTGCCCAAATGCAGTAGATTTTGTAGCGTTTGCATTTTGCATTTCTCCAGCTTGCGATTGTCGTTCCAGTACAGGTAATCGATGAATATTCTGAAGTCGCTAGCACTGATATCATCCAGTACAATGTTCTCGGGCACCTTCGCCTCATTAAAGTCACCTTCAAACATACGCTCGAATACCGGTGAAGCACATATTAGTACGAATTTGTGGCACTTCAGCGTTATGCGTTCGCCCTCTTCGGAATATACAACAAAGCTGCAGTCAGAGAGGTGCCCAGAACTCAGTAAGTATTGCATACGATCCCGCGGCTGCATATCTTGCCATGTAGATGAAGCACTGTCGGTTTTATCCATTTTCCACAGTTAAGCTTGTGTGCTGCTGCTATTTTTTTTTTTATGAAAACTTAATTGCGTTCTGCGTTTTCTTTGAAACGAACTAGAGATGTGCAAAAGATAGACTAAGCAATAAGACACAGGGTGGTAATATTTCTTGGAAACGATAAATCAAAATTTTGAAAAGAAAAAACCCAAGTGACGAATGTCTTCTTGCAAAACTTCTGATATCAATATTGTGACGAAAAATTTTGTTCTTCGTTTGTATTGTTGGAATCAGGGAACTGAAACCGTTAACCGTAATTAACCGCTTCAAATCCGGAACCAATATTTTAATTTTTTTTTTTAAACGGAAATCTTTTACCGTAATCAAAATCAAAAAAAAAATTTAAGAACCGTAACGGAACCAAAACATTTGTACCGGAATAGTTTCGGTTCTCACTTTAATTATTTCTCAGAAAAATACATACTTATCCACAATGTTCAAAGGAAATCAAAAAAATAGCTAATACCATATATTGACAATTTTGGGGGTATCACAGAAATCTTTAGACAAAATTCCGTCTGGTGATTTGAATTTCACAGAGAAATTTCATAGGTCTCACAGAATTCTCGTAGATTTCATTCAAAACAGTGTTTAATGTACAGATGAGTTTTGTGCTGTCATTGTGAAGTCCAATATTTGATGTTATGTGTCTGAAAAACTTATTTTATTAATATATTTTTTTTAGAAAATAACCAATACTAAATTATAATTTATGTTAAGAGAAAAAATTTATTTTGTTTTGCCAACGCTGATGTTATAAAATATGTCATTCGTTTTTGTTGCCTAAACCGATCTAGTCGGTTTTCAGCAAACAAATACACATTTTTATAAATTTAAATTAGATAATAAAATCTTCTAAACGTTTAAATGCTAAGACACAGTTTCGAAGATAATACATTAAACTAGCACATTAACAAAGTTTTACCTTATGGATTGATGAGTTTATACATGCAATCAACAATTTCACCTAGCAAAAGGCTAGTGATTTCGAAGTCTTAGAGCCATTTTCACGACTTGCCCATATCTTTATAATTAATTTTATAAATATTTCAATTACTTGACTTCACACTATATACATATGTATTTCGTCGAAGCAGGCTATACGTTTATACTATACGTATATAGTGTGAAAAAAATTAATTATAAAGATATGGGCAGGTCGTGAAAATGATTTCTGTGATATTTTCGAAATTGATTTGGGTCGGAATTGGGGTGAAAAAGATTTCTGTGACACACCAGTATGCGTGGTTTTCAAAAGCCATTTTAGGCAGCAAAGCCCTTGTCAAAAAACACTCCGTTCATAAGCTACGTAGTGCTTGATAACAACGTAGTGCTTGATAAAGCCACCAATTGATTTTCCCACTCGGAGGAGCACGACCTATATGATACTGCAGACGAACGTGTATGACTTCTGCGGCAACTTTGCGGTACATTTTTTTTTTAAAGTAGTGATTGTACAACACCATCTTAGAATTTGATTAAATGGCATTTAAAGCTTTCGAATGAGTTATTCCATGTTAAAAAATATTAAGCCACAGTAACCAATTGAAATCTGAGCTTCTTTTTGCTTTTGCTGATAAAATCCGCTATTTTGATAAAATGTTGTGGAATAAAAGTTTTTTGTTATTTGTGTACTAAAATCTTGTATTAAATAAAATTAGATTTTTTTAAATAACTCCAAAACACACACAAACTATTTCATTGTCTTGATAAAACTTTGCAAAAATTCGTAACTCTGGATATTGTCGACCTTTTTTATATTGGGCTCTTTGGAGTATAAATAAAAAATAAGTTAGGGTAAGAGGTTCCCCACAAGACCTATATATATATATACACGTTTTAAGACCTTTTTATTGGTATACTATAAAACGTCTCGATCGAACTTATCGTATAATTTCTTGTGCAGCCAAACTGAGGTGAGCTTGCGTCCCTTGCGTGGACTACCGTCCACATTGATTTGTTCCCGATGCACAATATACAGTGGGTGCGAGCGAGAGAACTATATAGATAAACTACCAGTGTTCGCTAGTGACGGTAGTGAGCGAGACAAGTAGAAGAGGATTATTTTGGCTGCACAAAGTTTCATAAATTTTTAATAAATTCACATAATTTATTTTAGTGATCTGCATATAATTACACGTAATGAAGTCATTTACAAAGTCATTTAACTACTCATACCTAATTGATAAAATTATACTTGACAATCTGTTTCAAATGTTTTGGTTTAAAAGCCGGCATTGTAAACAGCTGCTTAACATGGTCGTAGCTATATATAAAATAGGATACTCTTTTCATTAAGATGCGTTGGAACTACGTAACTGAAATAGCAATTAAAAAAAGCGTATTAATTTTAGAAATACATTGAATGTTAGATTATACAAGTAAAATGTGATTAAAAATGGCTTTTATTTGCACTTCAGACCCCTTTTTTAAAAGCCAGACTACACCACTGTCGTCAGGCTTTATTTAATTAGTTTGATACCGCCGTGCATTAAAATGTCGCATCGATTAAGCTGCCTTTATATACTATCTTCAATATACCTCATCAGTCAAGTGTCGTTTGAAGCGCACAGCTCCGTTGTGACCGCAAAGTGTCCAGGGCAAAGTGTGAATTCCATACGTCGTGAGGCAGACAATTATGAGCTGAAATTTTTATTTTATTACGTGTCTTGGTCAAGTTCAGCACGTCAGGCACTGGTTGCATTTCATAGCGTGGCCATTCTATTTTACGAGCATGCCTTCTTCGGTGCTATGGATTGTTGGCACATGCAGTGCAACTGTAGCCGCACACACGAAATTCTTCAGGGTTCCGGAGCACCCAACAGGTGGCCTACACTAATTGTCGGCTATGGACGCAATTTGAAGGTACAGTACCAGGGCGATTGGCGGCTTTGGGACCTAACACGCTTCATAGATAATCTTTTGCAACCGCTAGATCGTGTGCACACCAGTAAGGACATCAAGGCATTAAGTCGAATGTGCGATGCTGTCGTGTTGGCGTTATGTCGTAGCGCACACAGTGCGGAGTATAAACGATTCGTTGCTGCTGCTTTAAAATGGTTGGAAAATGATCCTGAACGAAATGTGCGCTTTGCGGTGGCATTCGGTGAAGAGGCACAGTCTATGGTCCGCAAGGATAATGCTACACTGCCGCTGCTTATACTCATCGATACGCATAACAACAAGGTGCATGCCTTTACTTTGGGTGGATCCTGGGACTATAGGGAAATTGTGCGTTGGGTACAAGTTTCATTGAAGAACATGTATCAACATGTAAATGGTTACAATACGCCCAAATCGGTTGCGATGAAGTCATCAAATGGTCCAGTGCTTGTGCTAAGCGTCAATGCTCTAGCGTATGATGAACATTTCTATACTATAATGAGCGAACATATCAGTGCTAAGCATGCGATACAGCGACAGTATGCGTTTTGTGAACGATATTGGTCCGACAAATTACCAGCGCATGACGATTGGAACACGTACATAGGAATACCAGCGGAGTTACGTAGTAGCCTGGAAAGATTGCCAACGCAATGCACACGTAAGCTAATTATGAACCAGCGTACACTAATGAACTACTATCACATTAATAAATTTTTGAACTTCATCTGGAACTATCACACACACAACACTAACGATATTGAGCAATACGGCGGTAATGATCTTACGCAGCTGCTTGAATTAAGCAAACGCAGTAGATGCCTTAACCATCCGCAGATAGGCACACCTGCGCTGAAAGTAGGCATAGCTAAATTTATTAAGAAAGCAAGTCACAAGCTTTGGCTACTAACACCCACCCAGCTGCGTCAAAACCACTCGCTCTCTATTGTATTACTCGATTCGGTCAAACACAGAGATTTTCTGCTGCAAAATGAAATTCCATTGGATATACACAGTGCCGCCAATGTTTTTATCGTCGATGCGCATTGGGAGTCCGTACATGTCATGCAGAATAGCTTCAGTTACAAAACGCTTCTGGAGTTCATAAGAAACTACTACACACGTAATTTGCCAGCGCTGGAAAGGTCTAGTTATTTGCCATCACCGGCGAATGCACAATATATAGCGGCATACAATCGCCAGTTATTGTTGCAAGTAATGCAACAGCAGAACGTCACCAATGTAGTGCTACTCTATACGCCTGCTTGTGAACTGTCCGCCGTCATGGCGCAATCCATATTACAATTGTCACTTTTGCTGCGTAGCAACGAAATTCGCTTCATACGCCTAGATACTCAAGCAAATTCGTTACCTTGGGAGTTGAACGTAGCCAGATCACCGGCTTTACTCGTCTTTCCAGCTGGACGTTCCAGTGAGTCACGTATATTTCCTGTGCATCTTAACCCTGATGTCCGTAACATTTTTGGTTTTGTACTGGCACAAGTACAACCGGAAACGCAGCTCAAAATGGTGCTTAACAGTTGCAAGCGCACTCGTCATGTCAGACGTTGTCTAGAGTTTGCTAAATCTCTGGTCATGCAGCATATTGGGCAGTACTTAAAGTTCTGGGAAATCTATGAGACTGAACGTCAACTAATATTGGAACACCTCAAGGAATTCAACGATTATCATATACAAATACAGAGTAGTTTTAGAATTTAATTCATTTAAGACAAATTAGAAAAACAAATTTAACTTAAGTGCACCGCAACATAAAGCAATGGAAAACGAAGTAAAAAAAAAAACAAATTTTTATAGTTACTCTGTCCAAAAAGAGGCATAAAATTTGTACATACCGCTGTTGACAAAGACGTACTATTATATGGGACTAGAGATGGGAACAGGACAAAATATTGGATCCCGATACATTTTTGTTCGCATCCCGCCCAATCCAAACTTTTTCAAAATTATCCCGCGGATCCCGTAAACCCCGAAAATTATTTTTATTAAATAAACCATGTACATGAATATATTTTTATACTATTTACACAGAGTTTGAATAGTATTATCAGTTTGTTTGAAAGTTTGTAACGCATTAAAGGAGGCACATCGTAGACCCTATAATATATATATATATATATATATATATATATATATATATATATATATATATATATATATATATATATATATATATATATATATATATATATATATATATATATATATTCTTGATCAGCTCGACAAGACGAGTCGATTTGGCCATGTCCGTCTGTCTATTCTTTGATGCGAATTTTTTGGGGACTAATTTCTATGCTATCCAGTTGAAAATTTACACATACACTTCTTTTTATAGCAGTTTAATAGAATAACAAGATTGACCCACCACGCGCACTCTTTGGAGTAGCTCCCATACAAACGCACTGCCCACTTCTGTGTTTTTGTATGAAAAACTTCTTTCTTAAAGTAATATAAGGTTGAAATGCGATTTGGTGCACAGCCCCTTCATATACAAATAAGTGTTTCCCGCCCCCTTTAAGATGTACTTGCATACAAACCCTCAGCTCACTTTTATGCATTTGTATGAATAACTTCAATATTAATTTAAAAATCGATATGGTGGTATCTTATAGATGGACGCTTCATACATCGCTACAAGTGGGCTACAAGCCCCTTTTAAACCTCCCATGTTTATGTTGTACAGTACAATTTAAAATTTTGTGTGAAAAGTATTAGAGCTTCGGTTCAAACGAAGTTAACGTTTTTCTTGTTTCTATTGTTTAATAAAGGTAATTCTTAATCTAGCAATATAAAATACTTACAGGCAAATCGGTATCTTTTTCGTGTTTATGTTCTACAAGCTGCTTTTCTTTATAATCGGGAAGCACTTATAAATTCGTCCCGCCCGCAAATATTGTATTCTTTCCCATCCTGCCCATTCCGACGTTTTTGAAATTTGTCCCGCATGTGCCGTATCCAGCGCCCATCTCAATATGGGACGCCACATAAAGGGTTTTCCAATAGGAAAGGTGTGTGTGTGATATATCAACGATTTTTTTTTGTTTTTTGTTGAAAGGGGTATCAATGACATTTTGTGCAATATGACCAGCGGTCGTCGCGACAACGCTGTGTGACCCGCATCTGACAGGTCAATTTTTTGATTAGTCTAACAGGGTTAAATCGCACGAGCTCAGTCGCTTCTGCGTGAGCTAACCATGCTCTCAAATCAAATGTCCATTGTGGCTTCCGCCAGCTGACGTTCTTACACATAACTGTTTTATATTGCTCTGCGTAATGTGGCGTTGCGGGGTTCACCAAAGTCAGTAGTTGTCTTGGTATTAATTTCCAAAAAAAATAGACAACATTAATTTATTTAGAGTCTAGCGTGTTCCGTTGAAAATGTACATTAGCAGTTGTTCCCGATGTTACCCTTTACTTAAAATTTTTCTACATAAAAAACGAGTTCGAAAATGATCGATAAAAAAAAGAAATAAATTTCCCACTATACAGTTTTAATGAATAATTTTTTATAAAAGAATCAGAAGATATATAGAGGCCATTATCTAATCGTAGTCACAAACTTTAACGGAAAACAAGAAAAAACGTTAACTTCGGTTGAACCGAAGCTCTAATACCATTCACACGAAATTTTAAATAGTATTATAAAATATGTGGGAGCTACCCCAAATAGCCACAAACAAACCCACAGCTCACTTTTGTGAGCTTCGGTTCAACCGAAGTTAAAGCTTTTCCTGTTTTTCGCAAAATTTGTTAAAATTTGGGGGTAAGCCTCTTAATAATTTATTAGCATATTTTGTAAAATAGTGTGTAGAAAGCAAAATCTTGGAAGTAAATATGTACGCGGATCAAGTTTACAAAAAATTTTGGATTCTTAAAATTCACGTTTTCATGGTAAACAATCTTAAATTATTATTACTATTAAATAAATATGGCGGCGAGCACCTCTCGACTTGTTTATTTAACTTGTAAAGAAAATGTATGACAACAAATCATGAGTTCTAATCGCAGTTAGCCAAGTTCCGAATATTTGAATGAACTTAATCATCTTAATGGGCGAAATTTCGATTGTATTATCGATAGTTATAAACTATCGAGTCACGCCACTATCGATTGTCTTGCAGCTCTACAAAACAATATCATATTCACTTTTTACAGCCCTAAAAATCTCTTGTCTTTCCTGGCTACACGTTGGTAAAAATCATATATAAATATTCTAGTATTTGTTAGCACTATGTTTAAAATTAATACAAGCGCATAAGAGAATAGTAAAGTTTCTTCTTTTTTTTTTCTTTTAGCGTAACGTTTAATTTTCTGTCATTGCCAGATGCATGATGTGTAACAGGGTGGCAGCGTAAATAAAATGTAAGAAGTGGAAAGCGAGAAACAACATTATTTTACAATATAAACAAAATTTTGCTATGACGCCGACATCTAAACAGACACATAGTTCAAATAAATTTAAGCTAATCGATCAATCCACATTTGAACAAATTCAAAATAGTGAAACAATGAATAAAAGTCTGCAAACTATACAAAATTCCAAGTATAAAAAAACACATAAACAGCCACACTCCCTGCTTGACTTCCTCACAGTTAAGCGCAAAAAGAAACCAGGCGAGCGACATCGACGTCCCCGTGTAGTTATTAATGCGTCCGTTGCTAAGTTCAAGATTCGTGGCAAGAAACGTGAAAATTATAAAAAGCGACATACACGTCTAAAGCAATCCATACTAAGATACCGCAAACAAAAACTGCAGGAGGAACGCGACGTGCTAAAAACACTGGACAAGGCTATGCTAAATTTAACATTACATTCGCGGCGCTTTCGAGAGTACGTATTAGATTAAATTATTTCAAAACTGATTGTCTAATATATATGTAGTTGCTTTTTGTAGGTACTGTGATAACTGCACCACGCCGCGCTTGGCGAAGCTAACCGAGCAGCTTTTGCGCGATCTAAATCGTTATCAGAAAAGGGCTTATGCACAGAATGAGATAAAAGCGCGGGCGCACAGACGTTTTGTTTTGGGCTTCCGTGAGGCAGAAAACTATTTACAAATCAACAAAGTGAAGCTACTAATTGTAGCGCCCGATTGTGAGCAGTGCACCGGCGAAGGTATGATCAAAACAGATATTGCAGAATTCAAATATTAAAACGGTTCAATTTCAAATCTAAGAAAGATATTGATAAAATTTAAAAGCCATTGCGAATAATTTCAATTTAGCCACGGCTGCACGATACTTGCTATATGTTTCGGATCATGATCTTTATAAAAGCTAAAACTGTTTTTTGTGCCCAATGGTTCCGCACTTTGTACCAAATTTTCCATAAGTTTGTTGCGGTATGTAGTCTTGCAATGATACAATTAATAAAAGTCTGCGGCAGACACAGAGCCCCAAACCCCGCCACAGTGCTTTATAGTCAGCCTTAGGTTTTCTTAGTCAAATTCGCCAAGCAATGCACAACTTGTCGAGTTCGTTGTGCACCTCAACGGCTAACTTTTGAGCGGCTATCATGGGATCATGATTCACTTCTTTTTGGTACACTTCAACCTTTGTCCTGGAACCGATTTTCATAAATAAGGTGACTTACTATACGCTGCATATGGCGCATCAAATTAGGCATTTAAGCTATTTTTCGGCCTTAAATACCATTTTCAAAGTATTAAATTGAATAACATGCTCACGCTGCTGTATTGTTGACCGTGGAGCCATATCAAATAAAGACAGGTGGCGTCAGTATTACTTGCAAGATTACACAGGATAGCATAAATATTGATCCCCAAAGATGAGCAACATACATACAGACAGGTAGACAGACAGACGGACCGGACTAGATCGACTCGTATCGTTGAGCTGATCACGAATATATGCATATACTACGATGCCTCCTTTAAAGCGTTACAAACTTTCAGACAAACTGATAATACCATTTCACACTATCTGTGAATGGTATACAAATCACAGTTATAAAGGATCAAAATCTATACGCAGAACTAACAGAGGTGGCTGCATGGCTTTCGTTGAGGGAGGAATGCCAAAAAATTTGAATATTTTGTTTTCTTCTTATGTTTGTTACACACTTGTGAACAAATTTGCATATTACCTTTATCAATACCTTTCTTAGATTTGAAATTAGACCTTTTTAAAATGTATAGTGCATCAAATAAGCTGCTAACCGCTGTATTTATGTATTGAATATATTATGTATATTTACAGCCGGCTTGGACGAAACTATTACCAACATCATAGCGCACTGCCAACGTTTACAGGCGCCATACGTTTTTACACTTAGTCGCCGTCAACTCGGCTACGTACTCTACAAGAAGGTACCGATTAGTTGCATAGCCATACTAGATTACGATGGCGCTAATGCGAGCTATGCTGAACTGCTTTTGGCGCTAGACGAAGCGCGTATAGAATACAAAACCAGAAATGCCGTTGTGTGTTAATTTAATGCAAAATGGTGTCAAATATAGCAAATAAATAGTTAGTAAACAATTTCCAAGTGTGTGCTTTAAGTGCTCGATTGAAAAATTACTTGTAACAATTTCAAGTTATACCAATTTAAATTGTTCAAAAATTGTTAAGTGTGGTGGTCATTGTGCTGCTGATGCCATATAATATTGTGCTGCTTATGTTGTCCATTTCAGTAGCAGCACCCACTAGACTAGCCGTATCATTAAAACTGGTGAAGGTTTGTATAGCCTCCTTGGCCTGTTGTGCCGCCAGATTAAATTGTATAAGTATGATTAGATAACTGGTTATGCCGCCGCTTACCTAAAAAAATATAAATAGTGCTTAGGGCAATCGAGCGACATTTAACATTAATAATAACTTACTCCATAGAGAGTTTCCATGTCGAGCGTAAAGAAACCGCAAGCCGAAAAATCGACCGAATGATTGAGTAGCTTCAATGACAAATGATTAACCTGCAATGGTTGTCCATTTTTTAACATAGTTATGTATGTATGTAGTGTGACCGGCCTTTAAGAACTTACTATCTCATACAGCATATTGTCGTCAGCCACTACGCCGCATTTATGTAGACTGATACCTGTACGCTTTGAAGCGAGCGAAGTCTTCCAGCTGAGATAGATCAAATAGATGCACTTGCCCGATGTATAACTAAGTGCAATAACCGTAATGATAGCATTCTTGGCCGAACGAAACAAAGAGGGTATAACCTGATCCTGTGTCGCGCAATATAAAAAGTAAAGCTGTGCAGTAAAAATGAGAAATCCGTAGGCCATCAAAATCAAAATTGGATAACTCCAGAGCTCGTTCAATGCTTTGCCAATCTCACAAATTTCGTCATGCACCTGACACAGATTATTCAGTTTATCTTCAACTTTTGCAACGTCATTCAATTCGCTTTCGTGCGCCATATTCACAGTAGGATTTGTAGAGATTTTGTGCGGTGTGCCAATTGTTTCGCCAAAAGAGTTCAAAGAATGCGCAACTATTGTGGGCGACACGAATATGTATCAATAGTTTAAATTAAAGTTATATACATACATACACATGTACATGCACACTTACTAGGCTTAATCTTATTTTTGCCGGAACCTTTGAGTGAACCAATATCCAGTCCGCCGAGCTCCTTGTACAAATACTCCAAATTATACTCATATTGCGGTGCATTATGCATGGTCAAAGTAGCGCTGTCACTAGCGCTTGTCTCATCACCACTTAGGCAGGCTTTAAATTTCTCGTGGGTACGCACAAGCTCCTCGAGCGCAATATTGATTGCCTCAAAGCGTTCCTTGAGGATGCATTATAATATTATTTAAAAAGTAACGGAAGCAATTATCGACTGAATCAGACAGTTTGAGATCGATGGAGGGTAATATTAAGGTAGAAACTCCAAATTTGTTGAATCATACGTTAATACTAATAAAATATACCACACAGGTTCAGATCAAACCCTTAAAAAATCTCTACCATTCCTTTTTGTATATAACTACACTATGTATACCTAAAATTTAAGTGCTACTAATAAAGATATACTACCTTAAGCGCATATAACGAGACAGCAAACCAAATCTTGTCCAGTGAATTGATAAATGTTGGCACCGCCGAAACAAACCACAAAAGCGACATCCATTGTGAGTAGTCTACCAGTTTAAGATACGTAGCCAGTATAATGGAAACTTCAAATCCAATAGTCATGAAAATCATATAGCCTATACGCGATGCAAGTCTGCTATTATCAATGATACAGTGCTCCTTTCTCAGTCGCTCATCGATCACAGTAATACGCTCATACAACTCTCCAATATGCTGCTGGTTACGCAAAGCAGCTAGCTGATCCGTAACCATCATTATCAAACCGATATACGTTAGAAATAATCCAATTACGAAGGTCAGTGTACCTTTAAGACAACAGCACATTTAATTAAAGTCGATTTTGATATTTTATAAAACTCACTTTGTGATTCCTTCAACGAACGATCATCTTCACCAAACGAATAAATCAACAAATTGTAGAGTACCACATAGACGAGCATAGCCAATAGCACATACCAGAGTCCATTTTTGGATTTCTCCAGTACATGCTTACTGCGAAATGCATTCAGATTTTGTGGATAAATGCCCACCTATAAATTTTAAAACGGAGTAGCTTGCTTATTATATAATATATTATTCAAAATCATACCCAATACTATCGGTGGTGACATAAAATCCTTTTTTTTTTCTCAAAATCTCATTCAACAAACTTCTAAATTTTATGAGTAAAATTTGAAGATTTTGATGCAAAAGTGAGTTTACGTCACCACCGTGTAAGGCACGCTTAGAGCAAAAAATTAAACAGGTAATTGGATTTTCAATGCTCTATGTTTCACATTTGCACTCAGCGTTTCATATGGCATAGCCCACCCATTTGCAGATGAAAAATAACTGCTCGAATTGCGCAAGTAGCGGTTCCACTTGATGCTGCGTTGTTGACATCCCGTTGGGTCGAAGCAAAACTTCTAACTGCTGACAATGTTAATACTAATATGCTTATTACTATAAATGCATATTGACAGTCGCCACCACTTAAACAAATTAAATTTGTGCAAAGCGATAAGGCTTAATGAACACGCATTATAGTTTATTGTATAGTGCCGTTATATGTACGGTCTTAGATTTGGGGTGGGCAGCAAAAATCAATATTTCTATTAATTTAAGTAATAACAAACAATCGGGCATGATCTTCCATAAGGAAATGATGCTACTCGCATATGCTGACGACATTGACACCATCGGCATGTATGAACGACTAGTTAGCAGGGCGTTGACGGAGATTGACAAACAGTGATGTCTCATGATGAAAGAGAACAAGACGAAGTACTTGATTTCCACTTGCTGACCATAGCTGCATCTTGCACGGTTTATGAGGATGGAGAATTTCAACTTCAGTGTTTACCAGGGAACAGAGATAACCAGCCACAATAACCTCATCCTGTATAAGTTGAGCACTCTCTCCAAGTACGAATATAAAAGTCTATAAATCGTTGATAATCCCGGTCCTGCTAAATGGCGCAGAAGCAAGGACCCTAACAGCGTCTTTGGCAAAGTTCGAGAAAAAGATTCTCCGCAGCATTTTTAGTCCTGTTAAAATTGGCGTTGAGTATGGGATCCACATGAACCACGAAGCTGTATGCTGAGGTTGACATAGTCCAGCGTATCAAATACTACCAGCGGCTAACTTTGCTGCTCATCTAGCACGGAAAGTTTACATGGAGAACATAAACATAATTGGTGGACGGAGCTTGCCACAACCGGAATATACCTGATGTCTACATTTGCTGATGATGTGGTAAACTTCCACTCTGCTCATTGTGAGTATGAACCTGCTGAGGGGATTAAAGAATATATCCATCTGCTTGAGAGCTATGCTCGCAGGTGGAATTTTAAGCTGAATGCCTCGAAGTGCCAAGAAGTCAACTTCACCCTTAGGCGTGGTGAGGACCCTGCAGTCAGGGTTGATGACAACACTCTTCATCCAGGCAGATGCGCAAACGAGAGGTGTACAATGTTTTGATAGCGCCGACTTGTAGGTATGGTTCCAGGTCTGGGGCATTGCGTCTCGGACTAGTCGAAGACGTATACATACACTCCAAAATTTGACATAGCGCCGAATAACTGGTGCTGACTGGTATGTGCGACACACAACCCTGCACAATGACCTCAGAATTGAGACCATAGAACGTTAGCAGAGACACTGCAACCGACTGGCTAGAGGCCTCGCGGGGAGAGGAGTGGTCAGGAGACTTAAGCGCAAATCTTTTAAGGACTTGCTTCAGTAACTACATAGGTGGCGCTTTAGAGCTTCCAGACACGCAAACTACATTTTTGTGATTATTTATTTGTGATACCACCCGGAGAATAAAACCAGACTAGGTTAAAAAAACACTGAAAGCTAGCTGTGTGTTTATAAAAATGTTTGTTATTTTTGGTCCAATACAATAAAATTAAAACAAACAAAAAAAAAAAAAAAAATTGGTGGACGGCGTCAGAGAGGAAGTCTGAGCCTACATTGGCGCTCAGAAAACTATAGCGGCTTGTGCGCCTTCGTGCGTGCGATATTGGCAGATGTGCGGTTGTAGGGCCATATAAGTAGGTAATAACAAACACAATATTTACTTTTTCATCCAAATCCATATTCTCTTTTTATTATCTTTTGATACATTAAATTTTGAAACGGTGGTATTTATGGAATTTGGTATTGAATATAAAATTTTTAACTCAGAACTTATAAAGCTGTCATAAAAACCCAGTTATGACTATGTTGTTTTAAACCTAAAGCTTTTTCTATGTCTTAGTTTTGGTATTTGACAAATTATGATGTATGTGTGTAGTGATGCTAGTTATGTGTTTCTGTGTTTGTTTAAAGCCGGCCGCTGATCGAAACGATTGTGTTGTGTTGAAATTTGGCGTATAATAATAAGTCTTTTCCAAATTAATTGCTTATCAATTATTCGATCAATCGAAAAGGCCGGTACACTTGCGTTGTTGAACAACAATTTATTTAATTTTTGCGGCGTTGATCACGTTTACGCTCCTCCTGAAAGAACAAAAAAAGTAAGGTATTAAATGATTGTCAGCAATATTTCAGAAGTTAAGTCCAAGGATATAAATATAATTTAACAATCTCAGCTCCATCGCAACCAAAAAAGTGTTGCTTTCAACGACATTAAAAAAACTACAATAAAATTCGTAGCAGTTAATTCAAGCATAGTACAATAGTTCCATACAGAAAAACAAAAAAGATAATTCATTTGAGTTTAAATTTTGTTAACTGCTTTTTATCTAATCAGTTATTCATTAAATCTTTTTTGTAAATCTGACGACGGATTATTATAGAACTTGTCAAAATAAAACGAAAATACAGAATAAATTTTTTCGATAGATCGCTTAGTTTATAAGATGTCGAATTTCAAAGATACAAAATTGAAAATTTTCTTTATAGCACTCGTTCAAACAAGATGAAATATGGAATATACGGCTTTGAAAAATTAATTTAAAAGCTTTAAATTTTTTAAAATTCGCTATCTCGAAAACTAAGCAAGATATCGAAAAATTTTATTCGTATTTTTCTATTGTACTAGGCCAATGAGATTTGAATAACTGGTTTTATAAAAATAGTAACAAAATTTTACAACGAATTTATATACGATATATTAGAAACATTTCATGGGCTTGGTTGCTCATTCAACTCGCGAAAATATACTTATGTCCTTGGATTTACGAACGAAAAAGTAAGAAATAATACCGTTTGTTTATTATGAATTATATAACTTGCTTTGCTATTGATTAGTAGTGGTATTAGTCTTTGAAAGCATTATTTGATGGAGTAGAGAATGGTTTGAGCATTATAATTACACCATGAATGTCTTGAGCTGCAATGGGTGTATTAGTAGTAGTAGTAGTAGTAGTCAGTACTGATTTTATGTACGATTCCATTACAAAATAAGAAAAAAAAAACACTCCACCAACAACTATCTACTAAAGCACTTACCTTTTGTGTTAAAATGATGAGCAAACGACGGAACATACTCAGCACATCAAAGAATAGATCCAGAGCATGTTGTACGACATCACGATTTCCGGCACGACATTTCTCCACAATATTCTGTGTATCGTAAACTATGAATGCGGCCATTACAAAAACGCCAACGTATATTTGTGTCTGTTTAAAAACAAAGAAAAAAAAAACCAAAAAAATTAAACATTATTGATTCAGATAGCATTATTTTAAGTTACTTACCAATTGTACAAAGTACGATTTGAAGATCATATTAAAGAGGCTCAGCAGTGCCATGGTATTAATGACGCTCACTAGCATACCACCCAAATAGAGATATTTGCCACTTTCAGCTAATAGCGCAGCCAACGAAAGTGTTATGAATGTTATAAAGGTGCCAGTGAGTGCAGTCAATATAATTGACGGATTAATGGTAATAATATAAGCCAGTAGCGGTCCCAGAGTTTGTCCCGAACAGAAACCAAAAGAATAGAGCATGCCAAGACGCGTATAGTAGTTTTTACCATTGTCCTTGTAAAAATGTAAACCCAGTACAAGAACCAACGAAGCGATTGCCGCAATTATGCCCAGATCGATCACATTATGCATCTGCAAGAGGGCACCAATGGCCGTAGCGGCAGAGGTGCTACCCAAAACCATATAGACCTTGGATAAATGCTCGCGTATATACGGTTCACTATGGTGTGGAAGAAAGCGAAAAGGATGTGTGTGTTATTTATTATGTACATACATATACACTAAACCATAATTAATGATGCAATTCTTGTTGTTGATGTGTACTAACACGGCAGCGCCACGTCAGTTTTTATATGCATTTACACACATATTACCGCAAAAAATATATTTTTTTATGAAAAAATAGGTTATTTTTATTATTTTTATTATCGGAAAACAACTGCTGACATATGCAGGTGATACATCTAGCAGCAACGCCCTGCTTAAGAATTACATACAGATGCCAACCAAATGCATCTTCCAATTATCATAATTTTCTTTTTTTTTTTATATTTTCTACTTACTAGCGCTCGCCGAGACCGTTCATAAAACGATTGAATCTATCGCCATTCGTTTCAGTTCCCATTTTTTATTTTTACGCTCTTTTACAACCTGCTTGAAATTTTTTCCCTTTTCTTATATTTTCACAAACGGAGGAGTGTAATATTTTGATGAAGCTTTAAGAGTTTTTCAACAGTTTATACTTATGTGTCTGTCAGTTGTTATAAAGAAACTTTCGACAAACTAATATTTTTGTCTATGTTGACTATGTTGCTTTGATAAAATAACAATTTCACAAATTTTCAATTGCTTTTGTACTTTAGTCCGTGCACTTGTTAGTATTTGTTTTTATATTGAATGAATTGTCAATGTCATGCGCGAAAGTTCCAGAAGCCCAAAGTAAAAAAAGTAACGGCGTTAAAGGTACGCCGTTCGTTGTGCATAAGCCTTCGAACTCTGTGCACTACAGGGTGTTATTTTCTTTGTAAAGAAAGTATTTTTACTATAACTGTTGATTAAACGAAATTTCGTGCGCAATATTACCTAGCCTAGAAAGCCAAGGGTCAAAAGGTCAGAAAGTTTCTTTCTGCAAGGACAATAATGGAAGTTTGGTTACAGTTGCACAGGAATCACTGAGACTATGGAGATGTCAATTCTCTAACGTCCGAGCTTAAGATGGCGAGATCAGATCTATGATGACCTGCAGAAGCTCCGGTTTGCCAGCGACTGGCACGGCGCGCACTAAACTACACCGAATGGTGCGCTTTCCTATGTGCGGTCTTGGCCGATAAACGGTTGTAGTGCCACCTAAGTAAGTAAGAGTGGCAAGGGTGTATTTGGTTTGTGCATATCGCATAGATGTAACAGGCAGAAGGAGGCGTGGCAGACTCTATGAAGTGTATATATTCTTGATTATAAAGGTTAAAGCCATCAGCTTGAATTTGTAGATTCTACAGATAAATATGCAGATCAAGTTTAGACAAAAATTTGGAAATTAGCTGTTTATCGTTTATATGCATGTTTTTCAAACTGAATCAACGGTACATTTTTATAATTAACAAAAAATTTATTGCTTAAAAAAATGTATTGCTTAAAAAATTTATTCTGTAACTTTTCTTTGTTTTTAAATTTTCATGATTGCATAATTCTGATAAGAAAATCGGCAGGATATCCCGAAGTCGTGTACCCACGGCTTCAGCATTCTTACTTGTTTATATTTCATTGAGTTTGCTGCTAATTTCAGTGAAAATATGTTCAGATCTTGAAATAATATTCATAGTAAACTTGTATAAAACTTAATAAGCTTACATCAGAAATTTATAGTTTGAATAAACCTTTACAGAAAAAGATGTTAGATACAGAATACCACATACATATCTCTCCTTGCTTGTGTTCTCTTATTAATTTTTGAAAATGGTATAGCTCCAAAATCTGCAAAAATCTTGTAAATTTCAATGACACAACAAAAAAATGGTCTTTTCTTTTGACTACGCTAATTTTTCTTTGTATTGAATTCGAAGTTTTGTAGAATACCATTCCCTGAATGTGAAAATTTTTCTGTATGGAATGGTTAAAATATTTCTGGAACGTAAAGAAAAGTAAGTATGCCCAAAAGAAGATACCATTTTATTTTTGGTGTCATATTAAATCTTTTCTTTAAATAATAGCATAAAGGGGTAGGCGCTCGAAGTGTTACCAATTAAAAATGCTCGAATTTTATCAATTTTGATTTAAAAACTTCAATATGTAGTATAGTATAATATATAGTATATATAGTCTTGTAAAAAACGTTGGGTTTCTCTGAATTTATGGGATAGAGCCGGGTCTTGTTGAAACATCCAACAGTTTCTATCGAATTGTTTATGTGCCCAAGGTTTTTGATCAGTAACCGCGTCATTAGAAAAGACCACATTTTCAAGCAAGCCACAATCGTGCAAGTGTTTTAACACCTTTGCTCTTGCTAGACGAACTGCCTTTTGTGAAGATGTTAAATCCTTTACTTTTTTTTAATTTTGTATTGCTTCAGTCGTATTTCATTTTTTAATATGTGCCAAATGCTACGAACACACATTGAGTTTTTTCGCCAATTTAACTGTGCTTTGTCGTGGATTACGTTGAATTCTGTAAAAAAAAATTCTGGACTTCACGTTTCTAACCATTTTTGACGATGTTGCTGTTTTTGGATGTCCACCACCATGACATTTTTTGATGCTACCAGTATCATTGTAACGTGTAATGGTCCGATACATAAACATTTTGTTCATTGTAACTGCAACGTAAAACGATATGCTTCCGTAGGCTTGTAAACAACAAAACAGACTAACGATTCACAAGAGCGCGCTATCATTAGCCGTTTGATTGCTACAGCAGCGTGAAGTTGGTAACACTTCGAGCGCTGAGACATGTATATATAACAAGAGCTATATAATCGATATACACTACTATAAGTATTATACTCTGCAACAACATACTTTTCAAAAATATGGTTTTGTAGTTCGTAGGTAGGAAAATTGTAGTCAAATCAAGGCATATTAAGGAAAATTATGTTGTTGCATAAAATAACAGCAAATATGACAACAAATTCCAAGCTGAGTAAGTTTGTTTTGTCCCTGGGGTAAAATGGTTAGAAAGAATGACATAATGTGATATACTTGCAATAATGGTGCATCTAAATAGTCTTTATCTCAACTTTAGTTTCTATACGGCTTCTCTAAGTCAATTAACTTTTCCCAGATTTATAGACTAACGGGCGGACATGGTTAGATCGACTCCTCTTAAATTTTTTCTACAGGATATATATCATTTGTAGTAGCAAGTTCTAGTATATACCCGATATTTATTGATAATCAGCGAGGGCAATCTGTGACCTTAAATTCCGACTGATACCCAACCATGAATTTTTACCACAACTGCAACAATTTGAACATAAATAATCGTGTGACATAATTTCAGCAACTTTTGTGTGACATGTACGGTATCAAATGAGTTATTGCTACTCGGTATCTAGATATTGTTAGACTTATATTTTAATCTTAATAAGAGACTTACGGAAAACGGAACATTTTACGAAAAACGCCACTCTAGTGATGTGTTCAAAAGTTTCTTGCGTATCCCTACTTTCTGGCTAAACTTCATGATATTTGGGTAACTGGAAACGGAGAATGAATTTAAGATAATGTTGTTACTTGACTGAGAGTCTCAACAAGATACCAGATTCACTCCAACAGTTTTCTCTATTCTGCCAACTGCAAACAAAGAAACCGAAGAGCACAAAAAAAAAGAACTGATAGCTGGAATACGCTACCTTATATTATTCTGCCATGAGTTACATCACTGAGACAGACGAGTCGATCCGTAAGTTTGTGTGGGAGAAAAGTTCGCTGGCTAAGAGTAACCAAACTCGCGTTATAGACTCTATAGGCAGCGCACCTTTACACGTTTAACTCGCAAATGACTTACGTAATATGTAAAAAAACGTGCTCAGTTTAAAATTGTTTTGAAATCATATATTTTAAATTTTATTATACTTTTTGGTCCAGTCTGTATAGTACGAGTATAGTTCCGTTGCCAATTAAACACAATTCAAGGTCAAATAGCGTTCTTCATTGATCATTAATATGATTTTGAGGCCATCTTTGTAGAAACAGCGTGTACGCAACGCGCGTTTATCGAAATCCATGTTAAAAATGAAATACTGAAATGAAATAATATCAATAAACGATATGAAATTAATTAAACTGCCAATTTTATTGCATTGCACTTAAAAAATAACCCTGTATTTTGCATGCATACGTTACTTTGCTTTTTGATTTCCGCTAATTGTGCTGAAGCTATTTTTATTTTGTTTGTTTGTTTGTTTTGATAATTAGAGTTTACGCTTTCGTTTCGCTTTCATTTTTATTGATTTCATAATGAAGCACAGATTTTAATGTAGTATTTTGTTTTTAATATACTATATGTATGTAATTATGGAATAATCTCATTAAGTGCAGCACAATCAGATACAATAAAAAAAAAATACAAAAAAAAAAAATCGATATGTAGTAATATGCCTAGTTAAGATTAATTTGAAGATATTGCATGGTAAATGCTGTTTGCACAACTTTTGTGTTTCCTTTGTAAAATTATAAAAATTTAATATATATATAAATATAAATATTATTATACGTCCACACAATCATTACTAAAATTTTACTTATGTACTAGTAAAAGTTGCATACCATAAATTTACCTGAAAGCAAATAATGCATTATATCACAGATATTTTTGTTTCTTTTAACACAGTCGAGTTTCTTCTTACTAGAAGTTCAAGGAACATGTTTTGTGAATATTATTGAAATCCTATTTACATACGAAGATTATCTTTGTTTTCTTTTAATGTTATAGACTTTTCTCCAATGTTGTGTAAAAAGTTGAAGTACAATATTTACAAATAATAAATTTAAAAAAAACCAAATATAATCGTGTTCGGTTTTCGAATACGAATTAATGGTTCGGATTCAGTTTCGTTAAAATGCTTAAATTCATATTCTCAAGGATTGCTAAATTTTCAATTCGAGAAATTCTTTTGTATGTAAAATACGTACATAAAAATTTAACGAAACCGAATCCGAGCCATTTATTCGGTTTCGAAAACACCGGAGCACGTTTGATATACACAATTTAAAATTGTTAACGAAATAAATTTAAATTTCTTTTCACGTAGAAATATTATAAACTTTGGAGAAGAGAAAACCAAGAAGCCTACAATGGCTAGAATGGTTTTTGATTGGTACTAAGGAGTGTTGCGACTCATGTAGCTTTTTATTAACTCTGCTATTTCTAAAAGTCGCTACTGATTTTTTTTTTTTTGACAAATTTTCTACAAAAATCGACATTTTTACAGTGTATTTTATATACACACTACGCGAATCGCAACGCTAGTAGTAATACTACTTAAATCTTATGCATTTGTTTTAGTAAAACTTAAACTAAACGCATTCTCACATACTTTCACACATACAGTACGTTCTTCCACGCATAAACAACAGTCATTGTCATTTGTGGCTTAAGCTATAAATACTCTTTATATAAGTATATAACTCGGACAATTATATAATCGTTAAAACGTTTTGTCATTTGTTTTCCAATGTTTGATTTGAATTTTAATTACAGCCTTTACAGCGTAAACTACGTATAACCCTAATATAAAAGTTTTTGTTTTTACCAAGTTTACACACGCCAAGTCGAACAAACCAACAAAAATTATTTTAGGCGTTTCAAAAAAAAAAAAAAAAAATAACTAAATAAAAAACAAGCTTAATTAAAAATTTTAGCATAAATTAAACCAAAAAATAAAATCATAATAAAATTTTTGTTTCAACAAAATGAATAATGAGGAAATGTATTACAATTAAATAAATACAATTTGGTTTTTTTGTTTTGTTGTACAAACACTAATTTTGGTGAAATAATCGAAAAAAAAAAACAAAAAGAAAAAAAAATGAAGCGCAATAAATTTTGTGGTTACCATTGGCGAAAAAATAATAATTAAATTAAAAATTTTGTTGTTAATATACTAAGTTAGAAATAATGGTTAAGTATATAGGTAATTTTATCTATAATTGAGCCAAATTTAGTTTTTGGCAGTATGCAAAATAGTCTCTTTTTTTTTGTTTTTTGAATTCGCCAGCAAACGAACACAACTTCGATTGCGTCTACATGAATACAGTGTTTTGGCGAATAATACAATAATAATAGAACGATTTGTTTTATATAAATTTTAAAGCTAGAAATACACAGAAAAGACGGTATAAACATTTTTTTTTTTTTTTTTTTTGGATTTTGGAACAATATTTTTTTTTTTTTTTGAATTATATATTTTTAATGTTTTATTAATAAACCGAAATAGAAATGTACAATTCTTTAAAATCTGCTTCTGTCTGCGCACTGCTACACTTGATTTCGTTGATTTCTGCAGTTGTCTCGGCTAGCTAGCTATCCAATCCAATCCGGAGAAGATCTGTTGCGTAGAGCTGCTGACGTTACATGTTGTTGTTGCTGTTGTGTATCTCATTGTGCAAATTGTAGTTGTTTTCTTTGTTAAAGTGCAGCAATATTTTGTTTGTTTGTGTTGTTGTTGTTTTATGTTGTTCTGTTTGTTGTTTCTGCATATTTCGGTTTAGGTTCGTCTAGGAGAAACTAATGTTATGTGTGTATGTCCTACATATGGTAATGTTAAATAATCATTTTTTGCAATAATTAAATTTTTCAAACTATTCATTCTTCTTCAGCATCTTGTATAGATTATTATTATTATTTTTTTTTTTTCTGTTTATTTATTGTGTTCTCTTGTAGCTGTTGTTCTTGCTGTTCGTCGCAAACTGCAGTGTTTAATGCCTCGAACGATGATCCTCACGCCTATCACGATCACGATCACGTTCACGTTCCCTGTCACGATCACGCTCTCGCTCACGATCCCTGTCGCGGTCGCGTTCCCTCTCTCGATCTGATGAACGGTAACGTTCTTCGTAGTAGCTGCGCTTCGATGAGGTTGCTTCTACAGCGACTTCGGCTACTGGTTCCGGACTCTTGTTACGTGGACGTGCAGAACGACTAGAACTGTAAAATAAAAGAATATAAATGTATATTGCGCTTTTAATGTTTGCTTTTGAACTGAAACAACTTTTTAATAGAAGTCACTAACTAGTTTTGACTACAAATCATTCAAAATTCCGTGAATTTTGATGCAAAACCCAGCTGACATCTGGCGTATTGCTCATGCAGATAATGCTTATCCAAGGCATGATACCTATTTGTTTCTTTTTCTTTCTTAACGTTCCAAACTAACTTTGCAGCAGTCTTCTATACATATATTAGCATACCAAATCAAAGATAATTAAATTACCTACAAGTTTCGTGCAAGAACTTCGTCAATCGGCTTGCTAGTTACGGAGCAATAGGAAGAAATATGGTGCAAACAATTTTTTTTTCTGTCAAAATTTAATGAAATCGACGAGAAAAAAGGGTACAAAATTCGTAGTTTATCATTTTTACGTAAAGAATGACCTTTTACGAAGAAAATAAGCTACTTTTGAAAGAAATCTGTGCAAAGATAACGAAGTTATGGACATTTGAAAGAAGTTATCAAAAAACTACTTTATAATCGATTTACACAAATGAAACTCGGCGCACACCGTCTATCAAGACTTTCAGGTGCTATTCCATAGCACTGGTCTTACTTATGTCGAAGCGAATCTGTGCAAATTCTCGATGACCTACGAAATACTTGTATAATAAAAATCCAATCCGATTGACCTATTTGTATATATTTTAATTACCTTTGATTTTGTATTTTACTTAACTAAATCGATTAACAAAATGTGGAGATATGTTAAAATATATAAGACTAGCTCTGATAAAGTTGGGAACAAAATATGGTACCTCAAAATCGTATTCATAAAATTGTATTGCAATTCTCAGTGTTCAGCGGGTCAAAATGAATGAGATATAAAAGTGTCACATCGATGGCAGATACGTTTTTCACTTTTTGAACGATTGCATAATCATTTTTTTATATTTGCCATAACATTATTCATATTATGTATGATTTTAGAAATTCCATAAAAATGCAATATTATCACACTTATCTCTTTAGAGATTGGGATTGCCTAAGCAAGTCGTTTTCAGTACATACCACCCAACATAGTGTAAAATAAATCTGTAGCTTCATACACACCTGTCATCCCTGTAGTGATCCTGTGTAGGACGCTCACGTTCGCGGCTTCTTGAACGTTCCCGGTAGCTAAGTGTTTTGAATTGTTGTATTAAATAAAATTCTTATACAACTTAACACACACTTACCCTGCATCACGTTCACGCTCTCTATCACGTTCTCGTTCGCGTGAACGCTCACGATAGCGTGATGATGAACGTTCTCTACGCTGACGACTGCGATGCGTACGTTCGCGCGATCTTGAACGTTCACGGCGGTTGTAACTCTTTGCTTCAATTCCATGCAGCGTGTCCTGTAGTGAGCTTATAAGAATTTTGCAGCGTTCGTCATGTGCTACCTTAGACTGTTTAATGAGCGAGATGGCGGTGACAAGTGTTTCTATAGCACTGGAGTACTCGCCGGCAGCAGCATCCGAAACAGCTCTGAAATAATATATATATGTGTGTGTGTGTGTGTGTGCAATGTTTAGTTTCCAATCTTATTTCAAAAATTAATGTATCTAACCTTGCAATAGCTGAGCTGCTGACAGTACGATTACGACTCATGACCTCCTCAAATTCAACTTCGGACAATTGTGGACCCATTGGTTGTTCTGGGAACGGTCCAGGTGGTTTACCTTGTGGTGGGCCTGGCCAAGGACCACGTGGACCACCTTGTTGTCCGAAATGTGGTGGTGGCCCATGTTGTGGCATATTCATGCCCGGTTGTGGTCCTGGTTGACCATGCGGTGGTCCACCCATACCTGGATGCTGAGGCGGGCCACCCTGATTGAAGAAGGCTGGATTAACATGTGGTGCCGGAGCGCCATGCGGCCCAGGACCTGGTGGCGGACCGGGACCCATCTGTGGTGGACCACGTGGTGGGCCTTGCATGTGCGGAGGACCTTGTGGTGGACCACCAGGCGGCACTTGCGGCGGAAAACCACCGTGCATGGGTGGACGACGCCAATCAGGACCAGGGCCAGGACCGCGAACCGGCATGCCCATTGGTCCTTGAAACTGCAACGAACAATTTATATATGGATTATAAAATTTAACTTAATTTAACATAAGAAGCATTACTAAAATGAAGTTATAAAGTAGTATTCAAGTGAAGCTTTGTGAATGTTCTGAACACAATTTTACCAATACCTAGCGGTATTTAAGGGCATAACTAGCTTAAATAATGTTTTTTTTATTTTTTTTTTTATTTTGTTATTTTACCATTGGCGGTCGTTGTGGCGGCCCATTTGGTGGACCTGGTCGCGGTCCACCTGGACGCGGTTGACCACCCCATTGCCCCTGAGATGGCGGATAGCGCGGAGGCGGTTGTTGGTTGCCCATTGGACCGCCTTGATGGTGCATGGGCGGCTATATCAGTTGTTGTTGTTGTTGTTGTAGAAATGTTTTAGTGGTTGTTGTTGTTGTGTGCGTAGACATGGAATAGATAAATAACAATCGTAATACAAAATTTATATTAATTTTATACGCTTATTTAGCTAATGTAAACGGACATTAAGAGAGAGAGAGAGAGAGAGAGAATAACATGAGTGGATTGAATTAAACTCTTAGACATGCGTTTACAACTAATAAGTAGATGTGATCTATCTAGTATAGATCTAATCGATATTAAATTATAATAAGGTGTTAGCATGAAGTACAAAATTAAAAAATTACATATAAAATACACCAAGTAGAATATTGTGATATTTTTAAATTGTTTATACAATCTAAAGTATAAATAAAAAAAAAATAAAAAATATTTTATAGATACATTTGAATTAGCAGCTACCATTGTTCGAAAGATTTGAATGTTATCTTAAAGTTAAACAATTATAGAAATTTTAAAATAATTCGATAAAATTGCTTAACTATAGTATTGTATTTTTTTAAATCGGGATTACATAGTCCGAAAATTGCTCTGAAAATTTACTTAAGACCTTACATTGAATGGCAGCTAGAAAACAACATACAAAATCTACTGCCATTTGCTTTTCATATGTAATTTAATTAAATACTAAAGAATTTTGCATTCAGAACAATTTCGATGAGAACGAAGCATAAATGTGTGTTGTTGGTAGTGCGGTTGTTAATTGTTAAAAAGTAAATGTATATATATATATATATATATATATATATATATATATATATATATATATATATATATATATATATTTATATATAAACAAAAAAAAAAACAAAAAATGGGGAAAAGAAAAAGTTATCAAAATCTTTACCAACCATTGTATCAAATGTCTTAGGATTTTACTAACCTGCATGCGAGGTGGTCCCGAATTGGGTCCAACTTGAGGTATTTGCGCCATATGCGGCCGATATTGTCCTGGTGGCATGTTCGGATTCATCATGCGTGACGGATGACCAGGCGGTAAGCCCTGCGGGCCGCCAGGATGCGGCGGCATTGGACCACCTGGACCCATTGTTGGTGGTGCTGGACCACGTGGCGGACCATTCTGCTGTGTTGGCGGTACAGGTCGCGTTTTCTGAAGACTTTCAAACTGTGATAATGCTTGTTTGCTGGGATAAGTGACAACCGGCGCCTGGCCGTGCAATTCTTTTTTGGGTAATTGATCCAAAACGGTGCGCAAACTGGGTTCGGAACCCAAAGATATAACGCTGAAACCTTTGGATTGTCCATTGGCACGATTTTCAAAGAATTTAACCTCTTGTAAATCGTTAACACCGAGATCACGCAGCGCATTCGTTATATCCTGATCTGTGGTCCACCAGGTCAAGTTGCCAATATAGAGCTGAAAGCGACGTCCCATTGTTGGAGTCAAACTACCACCGCTCTGATGGTAAACTCCATTAGCTCCGCTATTAATGGAACCGTCATTGGAACCGGCCGAATTAGGTCCATCCGGACCTGGTGTACCGGGACCGCCGCCTACATTGCCAGCTCCATCAACGGGTCCACCAATATCATCATATAAATCAACTCCATCGCCGCCGAATTCATCCTGTTTGGATAGTTGGTTAGGTTTTTTTTTTGGGGGTTTTATTGAAACGGTAGTCAAAGTCATGCGTGCAGAAATTCTGAGATTGCTACTCTTTTTTATTGAAAACAATAAGTACATACCTGATTTTGAGTGACAAAGTCCTTGTCCAAATCTTCGGCGTACAAGTCTAGAACCACGCCATCGGCCATATTTGTATTTTGAAGGTGCACACTGCTTGTTTTTTTTTTTTTATGTTTCTATATTGTTTAGTTGTATGCTTAATTAAGTATTAAAAGTGGCGCATCAGCAGCGGCACATCAGCACTTGGCCGCGGGGTACACGCTTTGCACACTACACACACACACACACACGCACGCAGGCACACACCACTTTTTCGCTCTTTTCTATTCTGCTGACTGCGGCGCTATGCTTCTCATTCAGACCGGCGCGCGGCGTATGCTGCGAAAAAAAATTTTTTTTTTCTTTCACTTGCCTCTTACGCGAATTACTACGCGATTATCTTGTACATTTTTCAATTAAAACTATTCACTGCACTGCACTTGTGTAGATTGCTTTTCATAAAACTTTTATGAAATACACGAGTTTCGACAGAAAATAATGTTACCTTTTTTCGCTTTGCGAAAAGGTTTCTTCACACCGCTGCATAAAACAATGATGGCGGCCAAGAGCGATGCCGATAATTTAAGTGCAGGCAACGACGTTAAAATTTTTGAACGGCGTAGAACTTCACAAAAAGCCGGGTTTTTAGTAATTTTTAGTTTTTGTTGTCTTTTTGTGTACAAATATTTTTTTTTATTACAAAATTTAAATTGAAAACGTAATTGCGCTTAATTGTTATAATCTTGCTTGGGGTATGGACTACAGAATGTCATGCCTGGCCCAATGCAGCTTGCGAAGCCCATCAGGTGAGGAATTGTATTTTGTTCGTAAACGCCTGTGAATAGATGCGCCCATGGACCTGAAATGCAGTGAAAATAGAAGAATTGTCGTTACAAATGTTATTATGGAGATTTTATTTTTATATTTATCACAATAGCAGTGCAAATAGAATTTAATATTGTGTTACTCAGAAAATGTTATCAGAGTCTGAACATTGTCATGGTAGAATAATATAAAGTAGCGTACTCCGCTTAGCTGTTCTCTTTTTTTTCTTTTATTTTCAGCCGGCAGAAACGAGAAAAAATACGTTCTATCTCTGTCACACTCTAACGCTTCCAGCACTGAAGGGCCAGAAAAAAGAGCGATGACAATTATTTGAAAATTGGTTTTCCATTTCTTTATCATCATATTTCATAACCGCACTGCAATTCGAAGCATCCGGACAGAACAAGTTTAATTTAAAGCCGAATACTCGTTCGATGAAAATTTTTGATACCGAAAAAACCATATAAAAAAACACTGTCAAACAACAATCGAAAATTTTCGGCACTAATCGTTTTTCATTGAGTACTCAGATAACAAAAATGTTTGCTACCGAAAATACTTCATATACTCAAAAAAACAGTTGACAAAGAGTGTGACCATTATAAATTCTTATTCAGTATAAAAAATCGGGTCGATATAGACATGTTCGTCTGACCACTTGTATGTATGCCAAGATATCGGAGATTATGAGAGATAGGGATCGAGAGAGATATAGAAATATATTTAGACTATATATTAAAAGAACGTGACCCATTAAACGATACTCTCCATACAAACGTACCCGATAAATTTTGGCACTGCTAATTAAGGTAGAAACACCAAACTTGGTGTGTTGAATAATAATAAAATATTTGACATAAACCCAGTTCGGGCCAGTATGGAATCTAGAAATGGTGTCCATTAATTATGAGTATTGGGTTTCTTTTAAATAGGGCCCCTTTCTACAACTTGGTGAGATTTAGAAAGATGTGACGTAACACCATACCTCCTCATGTGCGATTTATTTGGTTTTTCTCTTTCATGGTGGCGTATCACCAAAATTATAGTTGCTACGATATGGTAAAGGTTGTGTCCCGACAAATTTTCCAATTGCTATGTAGCCTTTATACTTCTCCTCATAGGTAGTAACATGCTGAACAAATAGTTGCTGAGCTATGAGGATTTTGGTTTGCTCAGTTATGATTTTTGCCCACCTATATTCGGGATCTATTCCACAGTGGAGCGTATCAGGAAGGGGAGCACTCTTAATTAGTTGCATATCAAGAGTACTAAAGCTTATGCATTACTGAAGTAAAATACTCACCATTGGCATAAACAGCAACGTCGCCGCCGCCATGCGATTCGGTCGTAAGTGGAACACCATGTGGATATTGAAATTCCTTATCGCCTACATTACTCACAGAGCGGAGATCAATGCGATCCACTTTATTGCCCGATGACTTGTAAAATCTTTCGTATACCGGCCCATTTGCATAAGATAGTGTTGCATACGGTAGATCATCCAAATCGCTGAGTTCCGAATTGAGACCAACAATATTATTGTCAATATCTGGATAACCATTTATGGTCATGGTGTGTCCATGATCAGCGGTAACAACAATTAATGTATCCCACACATTTGTCAATTTACGTGCTTTCTTTATAGCATTTGCAAACTGCACCGTTTCATCTAACGCTTTTTTTGCCTTTGTTTCATGGTGTCCATGATCAATACGACCACCTTCTACAAACAAAAAGTAACCGTTTTTCTCTTTGGAAAGCAACTGAATAGCTGTTTCTGTCATTTCCTCTAACGTTGGTGTACGTTCAGTCGTATCTAGATTATAAGGCAAATGACTGACATTAAATAAGCCAAGCACAGAATCTGTATTCGACAAGTCGAGTTGCATTAACTGTTCACGATTGTAGACCACTTCGGCTCTATCAGACTTAGACGATAACCATTCGTTAATAAGATTGCGCCCATCTAGGCGTTGACCTTTGTTGCCGTAAAAGTCCTCCGTACTATTGGGCAGAAATTTAGCAGTGCCACCACCTAGTATTACCTTAAAACGCTGCGCAACTTCATTTTCAATCATTTGTTTAGCAATATCAGCACATTTGCTCGTATCTTGTTTCAAAGTTTTCACATCAAAATCGCTTTCAAAGTCACGGTTAGAAGTGTGCGCATAAGTACCGGCTGGACTGGCGTGTGTCACGCGTGTTGTGGTGACAAGTCCAGCCGCCTTGCCAGCATCCACAGCCCACTTGGCGATTGAATTCAAACGATTCTGCGGCAGATTTGCACCTGCACAATCATTAACGGATACATTGGCGGAGACACCAATTGTTAGATAATTGGCCTTTATGCCAGATAGATAAGCGGTGGCGGTGCAAGCGGAGTCCGCGACTTGCTTGTTGGCGCAGTAAGTCTAAAGTTGAAAATTTGTTTAAATTATATAAATATTGTATAAAATATTTGTAGCTATAGCTTAATTTACTTTTGACAAACCAACATATTGAAAATCTTCAAAGGATAAACTATTTCGTTCACCCACAATGCCACGCTGCTGACCTTCATAGATGCGACTAGCGGTTACAGTGGAAACTGACATACCATCGCCCAAAAAGAAGATAACATTTTTTGCTACATTTTGGTTTGGCGGCAATGTCAATTTATTGTAAAGCGTTTTTTGCGCATCGTGAAACCAAAAATTCTGTGATTTAAGCTGGTTCGTTGAGCGTATATTCCATGTAGGATCTGTAACAGACAGTACATATTGAAGCTAGAGTTGTTGTCGACATTGACAAAGCTGTATAATTTAAATTATTTGTTTTATTCTTTTAAGTAAATATGTAGTTCACACATGTTTTTTGTTATATTTTTTTTTTGTAATTTGTTCAAGAAAAATATTTTGTTTATTCTATTTGTTTCGTTAATTAAACGTAAGCAAGACAAAGACAATACGACAAATATAATAATTCGAACACGAACCTGGCCCGTAAAAGTACTGACAATACGCTAGCTTGAAAACGAAAGTTAGCCAAAAAACGTGCATATTTCACTTGTATAGCGACTGAATTTGGAATTGTGTGTGTCACTGCTACGCGTCTTGGCTGCGAATTTACTAAATGGAATCTCTCAAAGTAGCGCTCTATTTATACCGGCTCTGTGCATCAATTCGTATTCATTCGCTTAAAAGAAATTTTTGAAAAATTCTTTAACGCCAACTTGGATTGAACTATTCGACATTACTCTTTTATATACAAAGCCCAAATTTCAATTAATGAAGTACTTTATTATTAAGCACTTTATTAAGTTAGCTCACGTTGCGAAAAGAGTTTTTGTTTCAGAAACTATTGTAGTAAAGCTTTTTATTTATTTAAAATATACTTAGATATATTTCGAAATTCACTGCCTGCATACGAGTATAGTGCAAACAAACTTCTTTATAACCATTTATCGTTTGTATTGTCAGTAATGCATACTAAAGAAGTTTATTTCGAATTGCAAGAACTGGTTTTCGAGATTATTGACAACATTATTAATACATCTGTTAGAAAAGAACAGTTATTAGAATAAAATGTGATAAAAAATATGCAAATGTGATTTGGTGTTGAAATAGAACGTGTTGATCACTTTGACTTACCTAGTTTGATTAGTTATGAGCGTAAAAGTGGTTTCATCTGCATAATTTCATTGTCAAGCAAATTATTTGTAGTGCTCATTTTGTATTCTTTATTCATATATATGTAGGTTATAGTGTTTGTTCAACATGCATTAAAAGTGGCGAAAAAAAAAAATATTGAATAGCAACTTATATTCATGTATATATTTATGCCTTTCATTTGCCCACTAATCTGTTCGAAGTCCATTTTTTCAACTTTTAAATTCAGAGCAAGAACAAGACAAGAGTTAGGAGTTTTATTTAGAGATCAGTTAACATAAAAAGTAACCCAACACCTTTTTAAAACATTGTTAATCCTTTGACGACCACTGGTACATCGGAGACGCTTTTACATTCGAATTTTTCCTGAAAAAACTATTGAATCGATTTTTCTCAACAGGCTATCATTCAACAGGTAATAAATATGGCTGTCAAAAACTACCTTATTTTCAAAAGCAGATTCATTCTTTTCAACCACGTTTCATGTTACAATATTTTGTAGGTGGATGAAGCTACAGATCCACAGTTTTTGGAGAAGTTGCGGTCAACCTTCCTCGTTAAAAAAAAAAGAAAAAAAAAGTATAGTCCACTTCGACCACCTACGCGACCACCCAATCTGACTACGGCCCAATGGTTGTCAACGGTAGTAAGTCATCGTAATAAATGCGTTCGCGTATTGCCAAATATAGGTCCAATTTGACTTACGAATTTTCACTCCTTTGCACTTAAAATAAAATTTTTTTGTAACACTTTTATTTTGTAATTTGGGCTCACTGAATACGAATCTGGTGTCAAATTCGCGCATTTCTTAGCGATTCAGCAGCGGTTGAAAGGGTTAAGGCGCTTCAGAGTTAAGAATATATTTTGTACTCATATCTGACTGTCTGACCATTCCGTCAACTTACTAGTTGCATCTATAGAGGGACCTAAAATCTTTTTATGCACTGCACATATATGTACACATATCTGAATGGAAAAGGTGAGCCGGTTAAGTAGACCTAAATCGATAATGGATTAATTGATTAATCGATTATGTTGATTTTTTGAGATGTTTGAGTTGGAAACATTGTCACAAAGACTTGCGCTACAACTCTTACGTGATGTACAACCTTTGAGATGACATTAAACATTGAAATCCTTTTTTAAAATTTATTAGTATCTTTTTAAGAACAGAAATACCCAAAAACAATACGTCTTTACAACTAAAACCAATAGATAACTATTACGCTCACCTTTCATATAAGACCAAATTCATTGTGGTCCGTATACTGGTTCATCAAAAGTTTAGCAAGGTCAATGATTTTTGAAGGTTTTTTTTTCTCGTATCTCGTCGCTGTCCACCAGGCTTTTCTTCTGACAAGTACGTCTAACGCGAACTTAACAGACTGTATTAACCTGATTTCATTTGAACTTATTTCCCCCAATTCCTTCGTAACACTACACGATTTTTTTTTTTTGGAACGCTACGAAACAATCGAACTTTGGTTCATAAATTCCAAGTCGATGGTAAAAACTCGAATATCGAAGAATGAAGTATTCGAAAATGATCCAAAAACGATTCCAGTCTTGATACGGAAAGTTACACTGGTTATTCGAGTTGTTACGCCCACTATTCGCCAAATATCATCGGAAATATGCCCAAAAGAGTCGAGTTCCCATGGAACAAACAATGTTTGCTTAAATAATCCTATTGTATGTCCTATCGCATGCAATAAAATATTTGAACAAATTTGTGTACATTTCTGTTTTATTTAAAAAAATAGCACCGAAAATACCACAACTAGTTTCTTAAATTTTTATATTTTATTTCGTATTTTTATACTTATTTCACCCAGTACTCTTCTTATAAATACTATGTACAAAAGAGCCTTCTACACTCAATATTTCGTAAGATTTATCGATTTTATTTTGAGGTTGTGATTCCACCCTTTTTTGGGTTGTAACGTAGCCTATAAAACTCCTCTTTCGTCAAAAATATTCCATGAAGTTGTCATGAAAATCGGTTCGATAGTTGCCAAGTCCATAAACAACGAGTGAACAGTTCAGATTGAATTTATTTATTTTGAAGTGCGAACAGTTTCCAAGCTTTGGTACCAGTTAAAGCTAGCCGTGCTTTGTTTGCTTTTTTACGTCAATTATACTATGAACTTTTAAATACAAATTATGTACTCAGAGAAAGTACGTGACGTTCACCAAAATAATAAACCATAATATCAATGGAGGAAATGCGTTTGGTTCTATGATAAAATATCGCTGACTTCGCGTATTTTCCGCATTAGAAATGCACAATTTGAAATCAATATACAAAACGGTTGACAAAAGACTTTATTAAAATTTGTAAACTCTCAAATGTGTAGATACCATAACAGTCCAACTTAACTCATAATAAATTGTGCTAATATCCACATTTGCACTAGGATGACCATTATCCGTATTTTAATACCAAGTTACTAAAAATATTTAATTTTGGTTGGTAATCGAAACGTTTACCATATAATTGATTTAATTTTAATGCCGGGTGTAATCTCTGGAATTTAGAGTCCGATTTCAAATGTAAGTTAGCGAACATAGGTGTATGGTATTATAAAAAAAGTACTGTTAACAAAAAAAAAAATCGAGGAAAAAAAAATCTTCTAGACAAGTAAGATCGCAGAGCTGTAAACACCGAAGTTGTGAGGCCGCCATGTGAGTCGTTTGTCAATTACCAAGCCAAGATAGCGTACTTGGGTGACTTGTGGAATGAGATGATACATCCATTGTAACGAATAGAAGGACCACTGCCACTCTTAAGCGAACAGACCCAGTTATAGCTTTTTTCTGTATTTATCTTCATATTCCACATCCTTGGTCCATGCAGCAAAGCAGTCAAAATACGACGTTCCAAGCGATGAATCACTTGCAAGAACTGCGGTCTCGTCTACATACGTAGTTCTCATTATGCGAGCATCTTTAGTAATTACCATGTCAGCTGTATAAGTACATATATCGTGTACAGCACTGGTCCAAGAACACAACCTCATCACGTACTGAAGGTTTAGCGTCTTGAACTTGCACAAAGAAATGTCTCACCACGCTCATGTGTCACAATAGCCATCTGATGCTTCACATTCAGCTTCACAATACGAGCAGCCTTCCACTGCAGCATCCATTGTACGATTAATGCCGCCTTCTGCTCCATTGAGTACTTGACAGGCATATGCATTTGCATTTGCATTTTTTGTGTCCCCACGTGTTGATTAACAAGTAGAGCTGAAAAACTATCGATAGTATCGATGTGCGGCACTATCGATAGTTTTTTTCCCTAACGATACTATCGAAAATGCAAACCGTTTCGAATCGTTGAAAACAAAGGTTTCCAGAATTTCGTGCACTTTTTAGACACTCACTCACTACTCTTTCCAAAAAACCCACTTTAAAGAATGTGCTACTGAAAATCATGAAAAATAAGTTAAAAACTATTTTTAGTAGCATGGAGTACTGGACATCACGATCAAATGATTATTACTTGACTGTAACATACTAGAAGATACTGACCACTCGCCACAAAATATAGCAGACCTGTTAGTACCTGGCGCGTTGCTGCCCTTCTCCCTGCACCACTTCTCCACTTCGCCCTTCTTCATGACCCCTCGGGTAATAATATTGTTCATACAAAAATGCTAAAATTGGGATTAAAAAAATAGTGGGTGGGGGTAGGAGGGTGAAAAATACGTAAAGACCTATTCTCAAACATATGCATTGTTAACATAAATGTTAGAATGTAGGGTCTTATATTGTATTAGGGTTAAGCATGAATATTTTATTAGGGCGCAATTTCTAGTGTGCTTTTTACTACTTCAAAGGCACCTCAGCCACTTACAGTGGATTATATAGAAGTATTAAAAGACTGAACTTATTTACCTTATTACTACTGCTACTTCTCAGGTATCAGGGAGTCACTTTGTCACGATTTCGCTAATGATTCCAATTTCGTACGATCTTTATCAACGCTTAAATGCTATTAAAACTACTATGAAAACTTTTGATACCTCAGAGATGACTACATATCAGATTGATCGCCTAAGTTTTCGGCGTTTTCCTTATGAGAGCCGAAGAGTGCCCAGACTAACAACACTATTGAATGCTCAATTCAAAAAAGCAGGTATTCGAAGCAGCAACAATGCGTATAAAGCCACAAAATTGCTAGAAACTTAATTTCTCCGAGTTTCCACAAGAGCAGCCTTTTTCAGCTTTATGCAAGAAATAATTTAAAAGAAAGCAGTAACAAATCGAGTAGATGCAATCATTGAGCTACGACAATTTTTGAAAATGTCTCTCGCATCGCAAGATAATAGTCAACTCGAGTATTTGAATGTAACCTCTGCCAATAATGGCTCTTTATAGTTAATTTTGCACCCTTAAATTTCAGAGCAATGCAAATAAAAATATTACAACTTTTTTTTTTTAGTAAAACGAGTACTATTGATAGTGACGATAGTTTCGACTAACGTTAAGAAAACTATAGATAGTACGACTATCGAAATTTTATTTTTAAAAATTTAAGAGATGACTCTCGTTGTTGTTAGACAAATTTGTTTACAACATGTACATCTTATCATTAGACAATCAATCTTATCATTGACAAATGTTTATGAATTTGTTTCATCATGTTTGTGTTTGGCTCATTATTGGTTTATTGGATGGATCCATGTTTCGTCCGTTTGTTATGATATGTTGCACGAAATCGTCTCGAGTGCGGTTGAACAACGTCAAACACTTCAATGAAGTTGTCATACGATTGAATTTGTAAAAATTTTGGCACCTTTATATTTTTAGTTCGGTTTTATAAAGACATACAAATTAAAAAAGAAGTGGAAAAACCTAAGCTAATTAAAAAAAGCTACAATTCCCGCTATTTTCAAATTTTCCAACCATCATAACTAGATAGAGAGAGAGAGAAAAAAAAACGGAAAGGCCAACACTGTGTACAATTTTATCGATAGTGGCACCACTCAATAGTTTTGAATGAATAGCTTAAAACTATCGATAGTACTATCGAAATTGAGTACAAAAAGTAAGGTGGCTGTTAATTCAAATTTTGAGCGACTTGATATTATCGCGATTAATGGCATTTCTTTTAGGGGATTAACTTGATTTATATTTTCAATTTTATTAATTTATTTGCGTTACTTTGTGAAACAAATAGAGAGAAGAAAATCATTTAATAGTTTAAAAGATTTTGTTTTCTTTCTAGTTAATATGCAGTCGAATTTTTGTTTTTGGTGCTTTAATAAATACTTTTTGTTTTTAGCATTAGTTTTTTAAATATATATGTTTACAATGTTTTAGAGCTTTTTTAATTCTTATTAATGAATTAATGAAATTAAAGCATATTTCTTCAGCACGATTTATTTTTAGTACAGGCACAAGCACAGAGCTGCTGAATCTAACGTCAGACGGCCAAAAAGTTTGTTTAAAAACTGCATAGTTAGCCCTGCTGGTAAATACCTAGCGTATTCGTTGTACTATGCTACGCCCTTTTCGTTTGTATGGGAGCGGATAAAATTCGATAGCAAAATTGAAACTAAATTGTGTAAAATTTTGTTACTTAATTTTGCCATCCAATTGTTTGTACACAATACTGTGCAAACGCAATATTTCTACAAAAGTTTGTAATACCTGGTATACCTAAGCGGTTACTAGTGTTAGATGTTGCCATTTATCAAACATATTGCTTGCTTTGCTTGCTACTATCAATACTATTTATCAAACATGTCACTAATCATACAATATAGTTTGGTTTGTGGTGCTGCTATTAATCAGACATGTGTGGGTGCTCGATCAGTGTTGCCATTTTAGCAATTTTATGCTATTAACACAGCGTTTGATATCAGTTGAGTGAGAGCGTTTAACGAGGGCGGTTGTTTGCAATTCGGTACGTGCGCTACACAAGCCAACCACAACAACAATGCTGCATGCAATAATTGAATTTAATTTTCTCAAATAAAATGGAATAAAGAACAACAACAGCAGCAGCAACAAATGCGTTTGAGTGCTTATTAATAATAATAAATTAAATAAATAAAATAATATGCGCAGCGAGTCATACAAAACAAAATAAAATTGAAGATTAAAATTTATATATTAAAGTTTTAAAATGTTTATTGAAGCGCAACCAAAATTAAGCGAAATTTGCTCGAATATTTTGGCACGCAGTTAAAACCGCAAAAGTTAAAAGTGATAATTAAAAAAAAATCCAAAAAAAAAGCAAAACAAAATCAAAAAAAAAAAAAAAATTAAGTGCCAAAAAAAACAAGTTTTGAGCGCATTTTACACTACCTCTTGCTATTTCTCTCTCTCTCTTTCACACACTACTTGTTGTTAGAATAAGCAATTTTGATGCTGTAATTGAGTTTAAAAATAAAAATAAATAAATATAAAAGTGCTTCAAAGTATTAAAAATAAAGCTATTAGTGCCACATATAAAGGTACTTTATTATTTTCTTTTTTATTTGATAATCACCAATTTTAAAAAGAGATAAATGCATTTTAAAACTGTTTAAAGCATTTGAGTGAAATTTGACATTCTTACTCAACACTTTCGAAAGCAGGTAAGCATTTGAGCAATATTTATTTCTTTTTTTTTTTTTTTGTTTAAACTTTTAAAGTCAATATTTGCCAATATTTTCTGCGAAATCAATTTGATATATATTTTTTTTTTATTTATTTCAAATGTGTCAATTTCATTGTTTATTTTGTTGGTATCTTTGCCATTACTTCGCTTGTCTTTCTCTCTAATATTTACAACTACAAATTCATACATACATATGTATATATTATGTATTTCAATATTTGAGTATTTTTATGTTTGTATTTGTGTATCTGTGTCACAATTAGTACTTTTTCGTTACGCTACAACACACACATACACACACACATACACACGTACAATCATACGAAAGTCGTAAAAGAAACATAAGATAAAAGTCTTCTAATCAGTATTTTGATAGAGTAGGCAGTAGTTGGAAAGAGAATGAACGCGTCTTTTAGTTACTTTTACGCCCATATAAACACGGCTTATTATATAGAGGTAGCTTAGCTAATTAACAAAGACTTTCTATGCAGTACGATAGAATAAAAAGATTTTTGATTTAAAAATTAAAATTTTCGAAAAGTTTGTTTATTAACCCTAATCTGTGTATGAATATTTTTATAACAAATCTGTATATATATAAAAATGAATCTATATTTTTGGTCATCGCATCACGCGTGAACGGATGGAACAATTTCGCTCATTTTTTTTTTTGTGTTCATTATTGTCAGGAGAAGGTTCCTATGAAAGAAAAGATTAAGAAAGTTGAGAGGAACATTAGAAAATTTCGAACATTTCGTAATTCGTAAAATTCGTCGTAAAAACTATTTCTGAATTATAAGTGCTATTATGTTTTAATCGAAGTTTATTATTAAGTTTTAAGCCAAAATAGCTGCAAATTGTGTAAAATCATTTTAGTTGGGCAGCAACGCGTCGGGTTCATTTTAAAAAGGAATAAGAGGTTGGGAAATGGGGGAAGGGGGAAGGAAAAGGTGAGTGTTTGGAAAGGGATAGAAGGAGAAGAGGGCAAGGGGAAGAGGGGTAGAGGAATGGGAGGTAGTGTAACGGATCATAGGGGAGGAGGGTTAATGGCAAAGGGAAAGGGAAAGGCAGCAAAGCGCTGGGTACTATTCAAGCTAGAGGGATGAAATTTTGTATACATGTGAATAGGTTCGAAGGGGGCAGTGAAAAGGTGTGGTAAAGTAAGGAGAGGGATGATTGTAGAATGGGTGGAAAGGACAGTAGAAGAGGGGTAGGAGAATTGGTGGTAGAGTAAAGAGGAATGGGGAAGGTGGGTCAGAGGAAAGGTGGGACAGGGGAAAGGAAAGTCAAGGGGAACGGTAGCAACGCGCCAGGTACCAGCTAGTTGTTTTTAAAAATGTATACATTTTCACCCATTTAATAGTATGTACAGTGACTGCACTCATTAGCGGACACCAAACGTTACAGTGATTTTATCCGGTTACAGTATATCATAGCCATTACATTTTATCCTATAGATTTTGGTCGGCTCACCTAAAAAAACCACAAAAATTTTTTTGATTCTATAATAATATAAAAATAACCGAACTTTTTAGTTATAAAATAATAGTTATTATGTTTCAAAGCTAATATTTATTCAATATATGATCCATTTAACTCTATACAACGTTTGGAATGCTCAACCAATTGATCCATGGACTTTTCAAACTCACTTTTGGATACAGATGGTGCAAAAAACCAGTGGAGAGTGTGTGAGATAGTCGGTATCATTGGGCTCCCGCAACAGGACATGGGCTCCTTACAAGAAGAAGTATTTTCGCTGCTACCGCCAGGGGCCACAGATCTGCGCCATCTATAGTCCTACTCCAACTTACCACACGTTTGTGTGGTCATAAGTTAAAAAATTGTTCCGATTTTTGGAATGGAAAGTTTCACTTCAAAAGATAAAAATATTCATACTGTCAAAATCGAATTTTCAAATCAGAACGGGTAGAGCATCTAATTCGTAATATCTAAAAATTGTGAACATAAAATCACCTGTTAATCAATCAAATCAAAAAAAAAAAATGTCTGTGGTCATATCGCACTTCCGATACTATGTCCTACTCCAACCTCCACACCACACATTTTTATGGTCATAAGTTTAAAAAATTTTCACAAACTATGAAATTTTCGTTTTATCGCATTCAATTTCCGGTTCCATCGAATTCATCGATTTTTCAATTTCTGTTTCATCAAATTCATCGAATTTGACAACTTTTCTAAAGAAGTTTCACTTCAAAATCAATAAAACTATCATACAAAAACTCAAAAAACGGGGTTCATGTTTGCATGGGGATACTCATTAAATTGGTTCGATCTAGGGTTATGTAAAATATCTTATAGTGATTGATGTAAGCTACGCCATATTTGGCATATTTGGAACAATAACTTAAAAATTTCATACAATAACTTAAAAATGAAGGCAAGGCTTGTATGGGGGCTACCCTTATAGTGACATGATCTGGAACTGCGCCGTATATTTTATTAAGGATTTATATAAGATACATCAAATTTGACATTTTTAGTATAATTAACAAAACAAAAAAAAAAAAAAATTAGTTAATATTAGTTATCCGAAGTGGATACAGGGTAGAAAAAACATAACTATTTAACATTTTGAGAAAAGAATCTTATTATACGTTTTTAGACTTTTTGAGACATAAAATTTCTTTTCCTAGTATATACTAGAAAACAAATTACATTTATTATGCTTTGGAGAGAGATAACATAGTATGGATATGAATTACATGTAGGTATGTTTATTAATACATATTTTAAAATACTTGTGTAAATAATATGTTCGACCAAGCTTTAAAATTATATTAAGTAATTAATTTATGAAAGTTTATAATGAGTCGAATGAACTTTTTTATACACACAAAGGTTAATATTAAGTATCTCATTTCCATATTTTTTGTCGCCATTTATCTTTGGTTTTTGTTTTCTGTATTTTTTTCTTCTCTGTTTACGCTTTCTTGCCTACTTGCTAGTGGTTTGATTGTTGTTGTGGTTGCTGTTGTGATTCTTATTGCTTCATACTAACGTTGTTGTTGTTGTTGGTCGTTTAAAAATTCCGCTCTAAGTGCAGCAGCAATTGCCGAACATACTCGTCTCGTGCTAGTAACCGACGAATGAAAGTCCGGCTGACAGACAACGAGTAGAATAAATAGAAAACATGTAGCGAGCGAAAGAAAAAAAAAAATCGCAAACTATTAAATTAATTATTTGCCATTTATATACATAGTCATAGTATGTATTGTATATAGTAACGACCTCCCTCAGTCTACTCGCCTGCGTGTTGTATACAAAACGAAGCCCGCATCTCAGTGTACGTACCAACAGCGAAGTACCGCAGAAGCAAAACAGAAGTTGCAGATACAACTAGGAACAATATGATCATTATTATCATTATGCAATTGCGGCCTCTGCCCGCTGATGCTGCCAATGATGTTGTTGCTGAAGTTATAAGTACATAAATTGAAAATGAAATTTTGAATAGAAAAACACGATTGACGAGTTCTACATACACGACAGATAGATATGTATGTATCTATCTATCTGTCGTGTATCTGTTCTATCTGTCTGTCTATATGTCCGTCAATTTGACGTGTATGCAACCAGTACGTGACTCGTACGTTATGCCGGCATTCAACTTATATAATTTACCATAAAAAAATTATTAGAAGTCATTCTATTATGTATCGAATCGAATGCGGAATGCATTTAGATACATTTAAGTATGTACATAGATAGATATATCGTATATACGTATACAGATACACATACTGCATACATATATGTTTTTTGTTCTTTCTACATCAAAACTGCTTACATTGAGGCTAATATTCTTGTTGTTGTAGTTGGAAATTTCTCAACATTTCATCGAATGCGCATTTGTGCATTTTCACATGTGTTTTGCTATTTTCCATATATAAATATATGAGTATTTAAGTATGAATTCTAAAAGCAGAACAAAATCGAAACCTTTATGTTTCAAGAAAGTTTATCTGCGCATGTTTTCCAAATAAATCCGTGTGTAAATGTAGAGGGCTGACAGAAGCGTAGCTATCGTAGTACAGTAAGGGCCAACAGCAAACCAATCTATGATATAAATAAATACTTCTAGTCTAGGTAGAGTGTATCTCGTAGTCAAACACACTTAACCGTAGCGTTATTTGTGGTTATACCGTATCCTATAGGGCCAGAAATATACTAAGTTTTCGCAGAAGTGTGCCTGACACACGAAATAATCTCGATCAGAATTAAAAGTTGGATCAATATAGCCATGTCTGTCTGATAATTTTTCTATGAATGCAGGGATCTCGTACACTGTAAGTTTCAAAATATATATGCAATTTTGTATTGCTTTCCTATTCGTTCTATGCAGAAAGTTAACAAAGAACAAGAAAATTGTTTGTGCAATTCATATGAGTAGCGAGTGTGAGGGACAATTTTTAGTCTATGTTGTAGAACATTACAAAAAGAATCTGCATAAAGGGCACGGGCACATCCTACTAATATTATAAATTAGAAACTTTGTATGGATGTGTGTTTGTTACTCCATCAATCAAAAACTACTGAATGGATTTGAATGAAAGTTTACAATAATATAGCTCATATATCAGAATAACATATAGGCTATAATTTATGAAGATTAAATTAACGCATTTATTTAATTTATTTAAAACAAACACAGCGCCATCATTTTAACCACGTCTGCTGCTCTGAGTAGACGATAAAAAGCTGATAGCTACAAAATCGTCTAGCGTTCATGTGTTTGCCGTACTGATCATTCTCGTTCGGTTACCATCTTTACCCATTCTGATCATTCTCGATCTGTTACCATCTTATCGGTTATATTAAGCTTAATACAATATTCAAGCTTAACCCTTATACAATATATGACCCTAGATACTAACATTTATGTTTACAATATATACATATGAGAATAGGTCGTTAAATATTTTTCACCCTCCTACCCCCACCCCCTATTTTTGAATCGCGATTTTAGTATTTTTGTATGAACAATTTTATTACTCGAGGGGTCATGAAGAAGGGCGTAGTGGAGAAATGGGGCAGGGAGAAGGGCAGCCACGCGCCAGTTACTAACTTGTTTGCTATAAAAAAACACCAAACTTTGAATACTTTGAAAACTTTGAATAATTTATGACATTTTGTTAGTGCATATTGTATCTTATATGCTACTTGTCATTTATTTGTTTCATTTTTATTTACATACGAATATATTTACTACAAGGTAAACCATGTTCGGTGCCCGGTGATCGTATAATTTTCCTCAATATAACCTTTCCCACCCTTTTTCCGCCTCGGTGTGGAATTTCCGATATCGAAGAAAAACATATTTAATTATTCTTTATATAGACTATACAAACCGTGTTGAAATATCCGATGAAAACAAATTTCCAAAAACTCTATATATATATTTTTGTCAGTCTGTCGGTCTTTCGTTTTATGAACACTAGTATCTCAGAGACTATGAAAAGTAGAGCCATCAAACTTGGTTATTTAGACTATGCTGAACCATACGCGAGGTCGAGTTAATTCTGCCTGTTCTAGATTTCCATCCGAATAATTTGATAGTGATCGATTTCATTAAAATGGTTAGTTTTGTTAGTTTTAGAAGTATTTTGCGACTTGATTTTATTGGAAATTGATACTATGAAATTCATATACTCTACGTGAAGTGTCGCATGTAAATGAAGTCGCATAATTCTTTTAAAAGGTCGTACCTATGATGTTTCGTAGAAGGTGGGGGAAGGGGGGGGGGTGATAGTTTTGCAGCCTGCGCAACAAGACGAGTCGATATAGCCATGCCCTTCCGTCTGTATATATGTTTGAGAGAAAAGTTCTCCGTCTAAAGAAGACTTAGACAAACGAAACTCACGGTTTATGGTCTCTATGTACCGCACTGCTATAAGATTACCTTGAAATTTCATAACTCGCAACCATTTTACCGCAGTGGTAAAAAAATTGGAATCCATAGCAAACAGTGAAGTAGATCGCTTTTTGTTGTGTTACGTATTGGTACCCTGAAGATGACTATCGAAAAGAGTTGAAATATATTGGTAATACATTTAAATAGTGTTTCATTACTGGACCGAAAATATTGACGGTTTCTTCTAATTTATTTATTTCAAATTTGTGTTTTTTTAACATATTAAATAAAATTTACATTAGCAAATGGCAGGCTATTTCAAAGTCACAGCATTATTGCTAAAAAACCAATCTAGCTATTCTGTATGTATCTTGAAATACTATATAACATATCAGTAATTACCACACCACAACACCACCAACATCCCCCACCACTCATTCTCTACAACTGAATTAAAGAGAAACAAATTTTTGAAACGCCAATATATAAAATTTGAATAGATTTTTTCAAGAAATAGTATAACGAGTATATTTGTGGGATTTCAAACGCATCTCGATATACATATCTATCTATAATGTAAATATATTCATTTACGCTATGTATTTAGGGTATATACGAGTGCGAGAATGTGAAAAATGTTGCTGTAGTTTATTAGTGCACTAGTATAGTACATTTCCAGCACATTATCTCGTCTTCCCTCTATTACAATACATAACAAGAAAATTATCCATTTAGCGTTAGGATACAAATGTATTAATTAATTTTTCACACACATTTTGCAGCATATGAGTCATGCGATGAATTTTTGATGCAATTTTTGTTTTTAATTTGGAAACTTGTTCATAAAATTCAGAAATACATACTCGTACACACTCGTATGTGCGTTGTTATTAAAGTAGGTTCATACAGTGCCCGATATCTGGCAAGTAAAACTTAAATTATAGGCAATATTTCAATTAATTTTACTAAGTATGCTCTTAAAATCGCTATCTACATATTCTCTATTTCACTCTAACATTTGTTTAAACATGTTTTTTTAAGTGATTTGTACTTTAAAGCTATTTACATTTTATAAAGTATGCAAATTAGTAAGATAGAGAGGATAAAAAAAAACAAATCTTGAATCTTGACAATGACGACATTGAAATGTAGTATGTACTATCTACGTTTTATAATTGAAGAGCAATACACTGTCGCAAATAAATGTGAACTAAAGTTGTATTGTTTCGTTTTTCATACTACTATTATGCTTTATATTTAGAAAAAGTTCTTTCTTGCAATGCTGTGAAAAGCTTCCCGGCAACATTTTTGGAATTGTTCAGTTTAGTTCAAAATTCTAGAATTATAAATTTTCTCTGGAAATTCTTCGCAAAGCTATTATGAGAAACAAGAGAAAACGTTGACTTCGTTGGAACAGCGTCAAAAGATGGCTTAAATTTAAACAATGAAGAATAAAAATCAAGTCTTGAACTACTCCGAAGCAATGCATCTACTTCGAGAGTATCTAAAAACTAAACAACAACGCGAATCACGTCTTGTGCAGTTTATTAGCATGAACACTGCGAATTGACAGCAAAATTGGCGGGATGGGTGCTCGGATTGAACTATTTGATACAAATGGATGAGATTCAGTATTCATATATGTGTAGTCTCTTTGTTTATTTGATATCTATCTGAAATCGGCTTTGGAGACTTGCTACGTTTCTACGCTGTACATATGTATATCACGGCAGCTTCACATATATGTATATTAATGGACGTGTCTCGCTCAAATTCACCGCCCATTTGTCGGATTTTGCATGAACAACTTTTTTATTAAAATCAATATCAACTTAAAATTAAAATCAATATCAACTTAAAATTCTATATGGTGGCTGCTGTTCGGCAGAAGCTTTACATATATACCGGGTCTCCCAATTAGAGCGCCGGATTTGATTTTTAAATAAAACACCTTTTACCCGATGTGTTATTCCATACATAACCTCATGATGTCTACTTTATGTTTCAATAAAAGTTTCATAAATTTTCAACAAACAACAGTTTTTTATTTAAAAATCAAATCCAACGATCTACTTGGGCCACCCGGTATTAATATGCGTGTCCCGCTCACTATAAAAACCAACCGCCCACTTTGTGTTTTTTATATTTAATATTTATATTTCGAGCTAACCACTTTAGATATGGAATGAAGGCTTCAACTTATCACTATAGTATTTAAGAATTTGACTTGAAGCTTCAGTTCTACTGATGTTAACGTTTTCTCTTGTTAGTACATATATTCATTTTGCCACAGAGTTTGTAACAAATATGCCAAAAGAAGGCATCAGAGGCCTCAGAAAGTATATGCTCGTTTATTCTTGATCAGCTCGACAAAACGAGTCACGTCTGACTGTCTTAATGTGAAACTAAGCCTGCAGTTCAGCATCTCCAAGTCAGAGTGGCACGCTCTTCAAGTCTTCATACCAACAACTGCTACAAACATTTTGCACAGTGTATTAACATTTGCAACAAAATTCTGTAAAAGCCACTACTACGATATTATAGAACGTCGTACATAACTTATGGAAATGGTATTTTCTGTTTTTATACGAGTATAAAATAGTTTGCAATGCATTATGACTACCTTACATGTGTGGGATATTCCAAATAAGTATGTATGTAGTTCGACGTCGGGAACATCTGAGAGTGCGCAAACATTGCATTGAAGTGCAGCATCGTGATAAGGAGTAAGAGGAAAATTCTGTCTGAGTGTGGCTGCAACGGAGACATCTCCGTGACTGTCATTATTATTAGTGAAATGTCGCTTTAGTTTTCCAATCTTACTTTGTTCTGCGGTTTTAATCAAGCTCAGCCCAGACAATGAAAATGCCGCTGCTGCGAATGATAATAATAACAATAATGGTATATGAGATGATAATTAAACGCTGGGTGTGTATAACTGAGGAACTTTTAAATGAAAGAGAATTTATGTCTGCCGTATTATTTAAAAGGCAAATAATGTTGGTAGACTAGGCTGTTGCACTTTTTTTTTGCACACTGTACAAGTAGCAGGATTCCTAAATAATAGCACACTGAAAAAAACGCACATGTAAAAAAATGTGTGTGAGTTATACTTCAATTTTACACGAGCAACTCTTATTCGCACGCTCGTGTGCACACATTTTTTTTACTCGTGTGCTTCACATTAGTCTCTTTTTATGATTTGTTTATGATTGTGCTATTGTGTGGGTGTGTGTTTGTTTGTGTGTGTGTGTGTGACTGTAAGAACTGATTTAACAATATTCAAAAATGAGTTTAAAAAAAATCTGTATACACAAGCGTGCGAAAAAGAAAAAGTCGTGTAAAATCTAGTGAGTGAGTGTTGTTACTTCAGTGTTTTCTTATATGCTTTTACATTTTGTTAGTGAATGTATCGCACAATGTGCGTGCAATTTGTACTCTGACACGTATTAAATATTGTTGATGTAAGAGAATATGCCGCTTTTCAGCATTATCTACACTTGGCAATACCCTTTTTATAAAATAAACACTGACGTGTTAATGATGAGTTCGCAGTTGAATGCCTTTGTAAATTATGCTTACTATTGCAAATTATCAGACGACATCGTCAACGACGGCGAAAAAAACTTGAATTTTTTTTAAAATATAAATTAAATTTGTTTATTATACAATTTAAAACCATCTTTAAACAGTTGTATACGCAATCTTATAAAATTTCACATTGTAAACTAATAGCAGATTCAGCTGCGAATTAAAAATTCGATCACGTATGCATAAAGTGTTCAGAAATGAACAATATAAATATTTCATAACCATTTGTGATTTCTGTTCTGATTGGGTACATTTCAAAACATATTCTTATTGTAGTAGTTTATTTTTTTCTTTACGATAAATCAATCTTTTGTTTTTGCAGCTAATAAACAGATATAGACTAGATAGATAAGCTCCTGGAATTTACGGAAATACTTTCACTTAAGTTTTCCAACAGCATACTTACATTTTATTGCAGAAAGATGGTATGTATGCCATAGTAGATGTTAAACTCGTGCACCAGATAGAAACGAAATTATACTGGCTTTTTTACCAGAACCAAGACTTATAATCAGATATTGTTACATGAGTGCAAAACCTGTCTTCTATAATATTCCTTTAGCGAGTTCTCTTGCCCCGAGCCAAATTAGTCCAATTTCCGGTAAAAAAATAAAGATGACTTAAGGAGATTAATAGGAATGTTTATTTTGTATCGATATTTACAATTTTGATTACGATAATAATGGTGCGATATTTTTAGATGATAACAAAAATTGACATTGTCCATTCCAAATATCAACTATCGGGAAACAATTGTCAATTGAAAACTACATTTACTGAAAAAATATTTTTACTTTTTCACATACTATCAGTTTGTCTGAAAGATTGTAAAGAAAATATAAGTAGACCCCATAAAAGTATGTATGTAGTATATTCTTGATCATCAAGTTGAATCCGTCAGTGTAGCCATTTCGGCCATATGGTAAAACGGTATATTAAGTTTGGGCAAATGTATGTAACAGTCAGAAAGAGGCGTGACAGACCTCATAAAGTATATATATATATATATATATATATATATATATATATTTGATCAGCATCAAAAGTCGATCCGTTCGTGCATCCGACCGTCTGTTTGAGCGAAGAGATTTTGGAGACTATAAGAGATAGAGACTTCAAGTTTCAATATTTAGAGTTTCTTTTTCCATCTGCAGATCAAGTTTATTAAATGGCTACCCTACTTTAAGGGGTAGCTCCAACTTGCCCTCATTTTTGAGTATTTGTATGAATTTGGTGTAACTTAATTAAATCGTAATAAAATATGCAGCATTGGACCATATGGGACCACTATAAAAGATAGCCCCCATACAAACATTGTATCCATTTTTGCGTGTTGATATAAACATTTTTTGTTTTTACTTTAGTTAAGCTAGAAGCGCCAAGTTAAATGTATATTAATATATCTCACATAGGTTCAGATCAGATCAAGACCACTACAGAATGTAGACCCATGCAGATCTATGGTTCATATAAGGACACTTGAAGAAGACAAAGGTATCTCGAAGTCAAGCACTCTCGACTACAATGTTCTTTCTTGTTTTTAATTGTTTTTTGAAATATTCAGCTATAGATATAGACGGTGCATAGAATTTTATTGCAAATCCATTTTTAGGAGAATCCACCGCCCACTTTAATAAATATTTTTAATTTATATAAATTCGGATCACTCCAGTTCGTTAGTTAGGGTGTTAATAATACCCACCACCGAAAAAGGTATGGAGCTCATAGCTTATAGTAGAGGAACGAATTTAATGGCATAGAAAAGCATAACGAAATTTCGCAATTTACATATTATAATCAATCGCAACAATACAAATGTAAAATATAAATCTTTATTTCAAAACTTTTGTGAGTTGTCATAAGGCTTTCCTTATTTGGTTTTTGACTTTACCAAGGCGTTCTTTTTATTTGATAGCAAAATACAATTGACAAATATGTTGTTGAAAGAGCAATGGATAAGCTAATCGCTGCAGTTTTGCAAACGTATGCAGAACAACTCAGAACAACAACTACTTTAAAATATTTGAATAAACAAAGTTTTGTCGAGTCTGCAGTTTTTTATACATACTATGTATAGTCTTGCACAATATCTTCAACTCTTTGCAGATTAACAATCGTAATTTTACACCCTTCACGCGCAGTGCAGAATGAATAATTCAAGCCAGCTTGACTCTCGAAATTTGTAGAGATTCGAATTTTTGTGACTTATTATAAAGCACTTGAAGTGTGCCGAATGTTTTAATCAACGGCGTTGGATCTACCCTGAAGCAAACTTTTTTTTGGTATCTACTAGAAGATTATTATAATATGTTTTAATTCGCTTTGTTCTTTGCTGATTTACTGCTTCAATTGTGATTTACTGTACAATAATGTAGTGCATCTCATAATTCACTAATATGTATCTACATATATATATATGTACATAATATATTTACATATACTTATAAGATACCACAATAATCTTTCGACGCTTCCAGTACTCTGAATGCAGTCCACTTCTTGGTATGAGTTTATTATTGAGGTTGTTCTCCAGCATGCTATTTACGTACAATGCTTGTAGTTTTCTCTATTGCAATATGTATATTATATTGTATCCATAATAATGCTCACTTGAAGTGTAATTGTACATTTTATTTTCAAGCACCAATACTATATTCATATTCATATAAATATACATATACATTTACATTTTCAATTTGTTTTGTTGTTTTCACTGAATGTTGCCATCTATTTCTGTATAATTATGCCATAAATATTGAAAAACAGCAGCTTTTTTGAGTTGTTGCCCGTTCCTTTAGATTGTTTGGTTTTTGTTTATTTATAAGAAATTAATATATACAAAAAATTAAAAAAAAAAAAAAAATAATTGAGCTATACATACGTGTATGAGTATTAATTTGCATTATTGTATGAGTTGAAAAACAAATATTCCAGCGATTTTGCTATCCGATAAGAATTTTATAAAACAAACAATCTCGTTTATACGACACATTTCACAAAATAAAATGTAAATATATATTAAATACTAATACAAAACAGAAAAAGCCAAAATATACACTTTGAAGCTGAACACTATGGAAAGCCTTCTGGAATTCAAATTTGGCGCCAACAGACTAATTCCATGTTACAACTTAGAAACTACAAGGTGGCAAAGACGAGAGAATATCATGAAATAGAGCAGAATGCATGAAAAGTTTTCGAGCTAATCTGCATTTCATGATTATACGCAGTTTGCGTTTATACGCACATTTTTTGACTTATCATGAAAAGTTTTCATGAAAAACCCTCATAGTATAAACGGTATCTATATATTTAACTTACTTACTTAGGTGACCCTACAACCGTCTATTTGTCAAGGCCACACGTAGGAAAGCGCACCATTCGGTATAGTTTAATGCGCGCCGGCGCCAGTCGCTAGCAATCCGGAGCTTCTTCAGGTTATCACAAACCTGATCTTGCCATGTTAAGCTCGGAAGTCCTCTCTAACGCCATCCACCAATCAGTCCGTCGTAAACCTTTAGTGCTGGTGGTTCGGGGTTCATCCGTATGAGGTGACCAGCTCAGTGCAGCCGCTGAAATTTAATGCGCTGGACTATGTCAACCTTATCATACAGTTCATACAGCGCGTGGTTCATACGGGTCCTCAACTCGACGCCAACTCTAAGGGGACCAAAAATCCTGCGAAGAATCTTTCTCTTGAACGCTCCTAAAGACGATGTATCCGTTGATGTCTGAGTCCATGCTTCTGCGCCATATAGCAGGACCAGGATTATCAGTGTCCTATAGATTTTTATCTTCGTACTTCGAGAGAGGGCTCTACTTCTAATTTGCTTGCTAAGCCTAAAGTAGCAGCGATTAGCAAGCGCGATTCTTCGTTTGATCTCTCGGCTGACGTTGTTGTCGCTGGTAATTTCTGTTCCCAGATAGATAAAGTTTTCTACAACATTGAAGTTGAAATTCTCCATACGCACAGACCGTCCAAGACTCGCTGATGGACTGCGAGTGGACACCAAGTACTTTGTCTTGTTCTAGTTCAACGCTAGGCCCAGAAGACGTGACTGTTTCTCAATATCCGAGAATGCCCTGCTAACTCGCCGTTCGTTGGTGCCGATGATATCGATATTGGAAGATCATGCCCGACCGTTCTACGTATGTGCAGTGGCGTAGGATATACTCCATCAAGAGATTGAAAAAGTAGCACGATAAAGCATCACCATGCCTGAAACATCTCTTGGTATCAAAAGTTACGGGTAGGTTCTTTCCTACTCTGGCGACGCTTTGGGTGTGCGATCTTTGCTGGGAGACCAAGTTCAGATATGGCATTGAAGAACTTTGTTCTTATCTTATATTTAACACTAGTATAACATAATGAATTAGCATCTATTTCTTTACATCTGGTGTACACATTTAAAGATTTTGAATTCATCATGATAATCATAGATCCTCAAGCTTTTAACATTTACATTTTTTACATTTTATACTAGCAGTTGTTCTCGGTATTGTCGGTAGTCGAATATTCTAATTACAAAATTTCCACATACAAATCGAGTGCAACAAAGTCGAACAAAATACTCTCCATATTATTTTCATGAATAATTTTTTATAAAAGTACCGTTAGATCATCTTAACCAACAATTTTATAAAATCTTAATGTAAATCGGTCCAGCCGTTTCGGAGCTTTAGTCGAATAGACACTCAAAAACGTATGAGTACATAAATCAGCCTATTTGCCAATATACGTCTTTTTCGCTTCTTATCTCTTTTGCAAACCCGATTGAAACAAGCTCTTCAGGGCTCATTGACTTTATGAGTAATATTGCTACAAATTGATATATAGCATTAAATGATTGATTGTTGAAGTCATAAATATTGTTGATAAGCAGATAAGAATTCAGTAAAATAAAAAAACTATTGCCGTCTTCGAAAAATAAAACGGGACATCACAGGTTTAACAAATTAATGTCGGAAGTTGTTTCAGATTTCGTTAAAATCTTCGAAATATTAGAAATAATTTTATTGGTGTTTGTATTGTTTGATGCATAGGCTTTGGAACTATTGAACAAATAAGAAAAATTAATTGGCTATATTCTAGTAATAGATTTAAAATAGTCTCTTTCAGATTTCCGGTAGCATTTAGTAATGTTTTATATAGTCAATATCAACATAATAATTGTAATGTTAGCATCTAGTGGACGGAGGCTTCACATATACATTAATGTGTAGGACCCGCCTACTTTTTGGGGTAGCATACAAACCTACTTCCCACTATTTGGTTTTTGTATGAATAACTTCTTTATTAACGTCAATATTAGGTTGAAATGCGATATGGTGCCTTTTTATGGACAGCCGCTTAACATACGTAGACTAATGGGCTTTTTGGATTAGACCCCCCATACAAACCCACCGCTCACTTTTGTGTTTTGTATGAAAAACTTCAATATCAACTTTAAATTTGATATGGTGGCTTCTTATAGATGATCGCTTCATACACATCTACTAGTGGGCGTGTACCGTGCACTTTTTGCCCCTATTTAGACCCCACATTTATGTCTTACAATACGAATTAAAATTTCGTGTGAATGGTATTATAGTTTCGGTTCAACCGAAGTTAACGTTGTTTGTTTTGAAATTATATAAAAGAAATTTATTAATTGAATTTTATTTCAGTTCGAAGGCCACACCTTTTGTGTGAATCCATATTCTACTATAGAAATAATAAGAGGAGGGGATAAAAATTTTGAAGTAAATTTGTTATAACGCGACACCTACAGAGTCTACTTACATTCCTAGTTTGGTGTCCCTTTTTTTATAGTCTTTGCAAATCAGATAGACTCATCTCGCCGAGTTGATTACAAATATGGCTTATCCGAAGTCTCTTATACTATGTTACATACATTTTGAAATTCATTAAACACCATATGGAAGGAATGCCATATATTTTTATATCATGTATCGGAAACTAGTAAGAATGCTGCAGTTGTAAGTTCACGATTTCGAAATACGCTACACTTATGCTTACATAAACTGCAAAAAGGCTAACTTTGCGTATTTTGGTTAAAACCCTTTCGTTCGATTCGCATACGCCATATATAAATAGTACATCCTATATCACTCCCATAATTAAGCGAATCTTACGACATCTCATGTTAAAAATCATCAAGCCGTTTATGCTACAGAGCTTGCCAAATAAATATAAAGCATTGGAGGGTCTTCCAGTAGGAAGTCCGAACTTTAAAATTAAATAAAAGAACAAAATTGAATCAGAATTAAATCGGCAGTCTTCATTTGACCGATATTTTATTCAATTCAAGATTTAAACAATGCACAACGCGGCTCTTATTGCACTGGCCGACCCTATCGTTCCAATATTTAATCCCTGGCTGCTCGGATATTGGCCTCAAGCTCATCCAAAGTACTGTGACCGTTGCTATAAACAAACGATTTATACCGTACGATCTTTGTGAGCAGTTGTAAGAAATAAGAGAGTCACCGAACTTTTAGCGCAATAAATGTAATGTAACGCGAGCTATATAGCAAGTTCCGCCATTTTGTTGAAAATAAAGGTCGTCCTAATCGATTTCATCAGATTCGGCGAAGAAATAATCCTATATTATATCGCAATAACAATCGCCATTCACGGTAACGCATGCTTCTTCCCTATTTTAAAGACATATATATTCCGATGATTCCACCGTAGCAAAATCCACAACAAACTATGACGCTTTGTGGATGCAAAGTATATTCATGAACGATAGTTGATTTTCATGACTCCAATAACAGCATTTTTACTTAATTACGATGCCATTCAGCTAGAAATGCGCATAATCGGAGATGATTTTTCGATGAAATTCGGGATCAATTTACAACTTTTAAAACCCCCAATCAGCCGACGCAAACGATGATTCTTATGCCAACTGTATCTTATATGCATGCAGACCCAAATCAAATCGAAAAATTCCCTGCCCTGCCTTCTGTGAAATAAACATTTCAAGACGTGTATATACGGTAAATCGCTTCGAAGTTTGAGAAAACCTGGCAGTTTCTGCCTAGAAACATTAATATGATGCTTTAAAATAGTTTTAGAACTTTTGAACAAGCAAAAATCATCGAAACAAAAATCAAGTGACCTAATATAAGTAAAACGAAACACATTTTATAACCCACTTCTACGAATTTTAGTTTATATTTTATATACAAGTGTGTAAACACGATTTTTTGTTGGCTTTGCTCTTAACAAAAACTGTATGAATCAATATTTTTCATTCATGAAATTAAGTAAAACACATGTTGTCTTTGTATATATATATATATATATATATCCACACATCGAGTGTCTATTCGATCAAATCTACTCGTACTCAATGAATAATTTGTTTAGCTAAATGAGCGTTCTGTGTGGCTAGTTTTGCCAATTAATAAATAAAAATGCGGAAAACATTTTCCTTAGTGATATTTTCAAGATTTGTAAGCGCCTACGTCGGGTGAACAAGTCTCCAGTTATGATTCATGCATCACCGTCAATTTTACGCTTGTATTTACAATTAGAGAAAAAAAGAAAATAAATATAATTTAATAAAATAGAAAGCAAAACGAAAACTACTAATAAAATGTCGTGTAAACGACGAGAGTTCATAGTACGAAAATGCTAATGAAATTATATACATATGTTTTTGCTTTGCTAAAATGGAAATGGCATTAAAATGTTGTGTGTGTGTGTGTGTGTGTGTGTGTGTGTGTGACAAACAATCGTCGGACCGGACCGGTTACAATACGATTAAAGGCGTCCAGTTGTCACCATACAAAGCACGGCTGATATGAACGTTTGACTGAGGGAGATATTTGTTTCAATACGCTCATTCATTCATACAGTCATTAAAACATTCATTAGTCATTCATTTACATTGATACGGAATACGTGAATGCAACTCATTGCAGTTCGAATTTCCATTTATCAATTAATGCATCTTCTTTTTTTATCACTGTTCAGTGAAGTGTTATCGATTCCTTATCCAGCGTGCCTATCTGCCTACACATGTATCTGCTTATCTATCTTTTTGTCTTTCTATGGATGCATCTTTTCTTGAGATACTCGTACTCTTTTTAAACAATAAGATAAGACATTTGTATTTGGGATATCATTAGAAAATGTCTTAAGATTTTGTAAATTGGAAAACTACAAGCGCTAAAGTCGTTAGATGGCAGCCACTTTAGTAACTACAGTAGACGCTTACAAATTAGAACCACTTCCTTTTTTTTGTAGTGGTTCTACTTAGCGAACCTACCAAAATTAGATGTTACTATGAAACATCCAGAAGGTACAAGATACCCAATTAAATCCCTCCTAAATTGAATGGAGTGCATCTCACAAATGGAGATAAAGAAAAATTGCTGGGCCCAATACTGAATAGGAAGCTCCTATGAAATGATAACATAACAAAAAGAGTAAGACCAATTCTCATGTACGGCGTAATAGTTTGGTAGCACTTGAAAAGTGAACAATTATGTATTAGCGGGGAGTTGCGCACTGCACCAAGAGAAGCGCAAAATACGATATTATATCTCCTTTCACTTGATCTAATAAGTAGAAAAAATGCCACAATACCATCCATCAGGCTTAGATAATGTGGTTATTGGAAGAACGGGACAACGGGGTACTCAACAATCCTGAAAGAAGTAAGAGAGATCTACCCAGAATTACAGATTATTGTATCCCTATACCTTCCCGACAAGACTGACAGAGACAGGAACAGATAATAGAAAAATCATTAGGGATCTGTACAGACGTCTCGAAACTGGAAAATAGATTCAGTGGTGGGGCATACAAGTACATCCCAGATTTTGGTGTCAAAGCTTCCTTTAGACTACCTGTTTACTGTAGTATTTATAAAGCGGAAGTTGCTATCATCAGGGAGGTAATGTTCTACCTACAATTGTCTAGAGTGAAGGAGAAGTAAGTCCACCTATAATTAGACAGCCAAGTAGCTATAAAAGCGCTGGACTCCTGTCTAAATCGGTCAAGAACCATCACTGACTACGGCAAATCCCTTAATGAGATGGCTGAGCAGAACAGTATCCGCCTCGTTTGGGTGACAGGGCACATCAATATTAAGAGTAACTGCATAGCAGATGAAGTTGGAAAACTAGGTACAACAACCCATATTCGACAGGATAAGGAGTCGATTGACATACCGCTGTCAACTTGCAAGCTGCACATCGAAATCAAAACTATTAGAACCGCAAACAGTAGGTGATCTAGACTTACCACGTGTAGTACTTCAAGACAGGCGTGGGCTAAGTATGATCGGAAGAAAGCTCAATCGCTACTTAAGATGAGTAGAACAGATGTATCAATCTTAATAGGAGTAGTAACAGGACACAGAACATTATCTCATATTCCAGCATGCCATGAAACTGGTGGCCTCCTCACAAGACTTCTATAGAAGCTGTGGTAATTGCGAGGAATACGAAACTGTGCATCACCGTCTATGTCACTGCCCCGGACTGTCCAAGAGAAGATTCAGGCACCTGGGGGAATACTTCCTAAATGACATATCTGAAAATTTCAAGCAATAGGACTCACATTTAGTGAAGTATGTAAAATCTTCCCAATGGATGTAAAAAGGATGGGGTTCGAGTCTCAAAGGAGATTCATGTGGTATCACAATGGGCCATGTGCGGTCTAAGTGCTGGGTAGGCGATAGTAACTCACCCAGCCTAATCTAACCTGTACACACGATAATTGTCATACTAAAAGTGAATCCAGTTAATAATAGCTGATATTGTATAAATTGTATACCTGAGCTCATTGATCCAAAATTTCTTTAATTTTTAATTTATTCCTATCAATTATTTCATGCGCAACAAAATATCAGAATACATATCAAGAAACTGCAAGTAATGCACTAAAAGTTGCATACAGTAATCAATCATATAAAAATAGATATTTTGGTAATTCCCCTTTTTAGTTTTTCTATGTTGAATCAAGTACGATAAAGGCCAAAAAGTATACGTTCGTAAATTAGAACCGCAAGTTCTAATTTTATAACGTGCAGTGTAATGAATGTATTCAAATTTGTTGGTTATAATTTCTAGATATTTCGTTTTTGTGCGAGTTCTAATTTGTGAGCGTCAACAGTATTTATTACGAGTAATTATAAGAACAAAAATAAAACCGATTTCTCATTGTAATTTTCATTTCTTTATATTATAATACAATTATGGTATTTAGGTTGTAAACAATTAGGGTGCGCTATATCAAATTTATTTATATATTTTCAAAAACTGATCAAATCGAATTTCCAGCGCTCAAAATAAAATAATACGAAACTATTTTTCTTCTTTGTAGTTATTTAACAAAAAATATTATTCAGGTCACACTAAGTTGATCCACCATGTAAAACAAATCAAAAGTAAGAAAAGGTGGCAAACAAAAGACTGCTGATGAGGTTCTGTAGCTGGATCCGTAACAGTAATGTCCATTTACCTGGTTTGCATTAATTTTGTCTTTGTAAATTCTCAACATAACGACTAAAACGCCCGTGGTTTTATGTACGGGTTGTTTTTTTTTTTAGAGGTTACATTTTCCGACCGGAATTAAATTGTTATAAATTGGTCAGATCTGGCAACGCTCTTGTCATTTCTACTCAGTATTGTTTACCATTTTATCATGAATAGGCTAACGCCAGATCAAAACTTGCAAATTGTGTAAATTTATTTAAGAAACGTGGTTCAGTTCAGAAATGTTACCATACGCTAAGTCCATTTTACGGTAGACATAATCGTACATCGGATACACTAATTGGATTAATCATGTGTTGTATTCGCACCATGTATGTATACTCTAAATGAGAATAGCCATGCGGAAAGACGTCGTACAGTGCGCACCGAAGGAAGAATCAATTGCTGTTATAGTATTAAAATATTATTTCTCGAAATGGACAATTGACTAACGAGATCGTGCAATTTAACGCCTTTAGATTATTTTCTCTGAGGTAACGTGAAGTCATGGGTTCATGCGAACAAACCAGCAACTTTGGACGGCCTGGAAGATAACATTGTGCGAATTTGTCGAAAGTGGATTTCCACATACTTGAAGGCATATATAAATTTGATTTGTAATTGTCAATGTTTTAAAATAGCCACGGAATTATTGTAAATATGCTAGAAATGCAAAAATGTTGAGTTTCTTTCGTAAGTTCTCATAAAAAATCTCTCAAAAGGTCAGATCCAATAATAGAAGATTCTAACTTATACAAATCTATGGTTCAGATAAGAAGCCTTAAACGAGGTACATGTTATCTCAAATTCGAGCACACTCGACTCGATTTCGTTGAAATATTTTCAATGACATTACGCTGAGATCTAAAGGTCTTATGTGTTGTGTATAGTACATATTTACATAAAGCTAACAATTTTAATAAGCGTAAAAGACTTAAGCCTTGACAAAATCTTAATAAATTTCCTACGACGACTGAAAAATAATATTACTAAATATGTATGGAGATAAGAAAATAATGCCACAAGATTGAATAGCTGTGCTAAAAAAATAAATAGAAACAAACAAACTACTTAGTTTTGTTTCTTGAACTATTTATCGTATTCACATAAAATAAACTTCGAAATTTTCTAAATTCTCAACAATAATGCGAGTTCTGTGAGTTCAACAAAAAAAACAAAAAAACTTCACATAGAGAGACAAGAGATTAAATAACTCTGCTTAGTATTTTCGTAACTGCCTTTACACTATTCAAGGCAATCTGATAAAATATCCTTCCACATGCTTGAGTATGAAATGTGAGCGTAACGTACAAAGATAGACTGCATATGCACTTCAAAGGCAAATCAAAAATCAATACTAGTCATAAACTTAATGCGGTCAAGATTACACAAGAGTCTTATTAAAAAACTATTTCAAGCGCAAAGGTCTCAATTGCTTAAAGGTAAAAAAAAATAAAATTGCACAAACTGACATTGCATTACCTAGTGAAGCATCATATAAAAAGCTTATGAAATCAAAGTTTTGATATATGCATACCTATATGTATATGGTTCGTAAGTATTTCAATATACATTTTATAATACGTATATATAATTATCTAGAAATACAGCAGTCTAAACAAAAACACACATAACATTTGCTACAAATATTGACACGAGTTTATTTTTTTTTTTTTTGAAATTAAATCGACAAAAGAATTACTTTTTATACAAAGAGTTTTGTTTAGTTTTGTATGTGAGACATGCAAATGGAATTTTCATACATTATCTCAAAGAAGGGGCATATGTATGTAATTACCGTGACAGTGTACTGTCATTTTATTTCGATAATTATAAGGTTTCCTTGCCATGCAACATTAATAAATAATGTTCGACAACACAATAGAAAAGAACCACTGAACTAAAAAAACTAGATGACATTTTTCGTACAAATTTTCACTGTCAAGGTCAACAATTATTGTAAATTGAAGCACATTTACTTCGCATGTCAAGCATCGGTCAACAATATTTTAATGTATGTTATATATTTTATTGTTGGAACAGTTATAAAGACTTTATAAAAGTGTGATTCATTATTTCAGATAAAAAACTTATTGAAAACTGTTATAGCGTCACTATGTACACATGTGAGCCTTGAGCAGTAAACCTAGAAAGTCTTTATTAAACAACAGATCAATAATAAAATAGTGAAGTAACATGTTAGAACTATTTGTGAATTAAAAGTGCTATTAAGTGTTAAGGGAAAGTTACCAATTCAGAGCATTTCAAACAAATAAATATATGTAGTAAAACGTTGATGTGGAGAGAAAAGAAGAGATATTGCACATCAGAGCAGCAAGCAACAACGGTAAACACATGCAAGTGACGTTTGCATATTTCTCTTTGTCTGACTCTCCTCGCGTATTCAGTGAGCTTGATATAATGGAAGACGACGCTCAGGAAACTGTTGTTAGATTAGTACGCACCATGATCGGTGGTGAGAGCGCACTGTATGCATTTTTACATACTTTATATGTGGAATTATTTGAAATGGTAAAATTATATAGTAGTATGCTTCGACTCAATAGATAAATTTTAAAATGTCAAAAACAAAAAAAAAAACAAAAAATACTCGTAAAAACAGTGTTTTTACTCATTGGTTCAATCGAAGTGCAAAGTTTAGTTTAGATAGTGCAAGAGCTAGTGCAAAGGTTTATAATTGAAATGCCTCCGAAAAAAGTAGCCATCAGTAGGAAATCCCGTCTGCAAAGTGAGTGGCTGAAGTGCCCGACCGATTTTTTGGATATGTTACTATCGATAAGGTGAAGATTTTTGCGCTATACATCATTTGGAAAAAGTAGGCAATGATGAAGAATGCCCATGATCAGGTATATTCAATTTCCTCCTTGACAGTTGGTATCAGTATTTTTCGAAGGACAACCGAATTTCTGCAAAATTGTAGCATGGTGCACCAACGAGCGAACGCAAGAGCTTCGATTGAAAACTGTGCATGGATGTTTATATTAGAAATGGAAGTCGTGCCCAAGAGTTGTACACTATAGCTCCATACCGACATCATTATTCTCTTGTACATAAAGAACATATTTCCTCTAACTCAACTGTGTTATTAAGTTTAGCAGCCAATTAATCTTGATGAGTTTGATGCAGAAGTTTTCGTCCTCAGAATATAAAATCGCCACTGATGGTATGGAAAGTATACGTGCCACCTCTTCTCTCCTGTTATCAGAAGATGCTTCTCTTCCTTTCTTGCTTGCTTTGTACGCTTCTCAACAGTATGTACGAGTGCCACATTTTCAGGTGAAGTCAAAATGGTAGATGCCAAAAATTTGAGATCACTGTTTGGATTTTTCGACCAGTGTAACACTCTTCAGAGGGTTAACCTCTCGCAATGCACTGAGAAGCGATGCAGCTGATATGCTCGGGGTGGACATTTAAGAAGTTGTGACCTCTTCGTTTGCACCTGAGTCATCTTCGATGCTCAAGGTTCATGCGTTTTCATCGCATGATTTTTAAGGCAGATCGCTGCAAGCGTTCAAAAGACAAATTTTGAACGTATCCTTAGGTCATTTAGAATACAGACGCCCAAAAGTTTCTCTTAGATATAACGCGGTTGTAGTAAACCCCTCTCTGAGCATTTTGACGTGAATACATCGTTTTGCTGACAAACATCATCCCTTGACAGCTCGTGTGCTATTATGTTGCATCAGATTAGCATGTATGGTATCCTGTAACACATACGTGCTACAGGAACATATTGAACTGCTCTTTTATCGTATTGATGAATTATTCCGATCCAATCGGTCAATGTTTCGGTCGCTTGATTCTATTACTGAATGCATTTCGCTTCATAGTGAACTGAAGTACAATTCTAAAATTAGTACTTCAAGTACGTACTTCCATAAATAAATTAAGGATTGGTATTTAAGAAGTATAAGAACGAAATGATTTTGAGTACATTAAGTTCAATGACCATCAATGTACACTTCAATGTTACAGAATTTTATGATTAATACTATAAACAACAATATATGAGAACGTTTTTATATATGACACACATGTAGTATATTATATACATATTTAATAATTCGCTGCGTTTTTTGCGTATTCGAATGCAGAATGCAACAGAACAGATATACCTATATGCAGAATACTTAAATAGTAGAAGCGTATGCAGTTGATATGGTAGTGAGTACATATGACAGAAATCGGATCGGATCAGATCGGATGGGGGCCACTTGAAAAGCCAAAAAGCGGGAGATGCTGAAAAGCCATTCTGATGAGAAACGGAAATGCTTTTGTTAGTTTAGTTGTTTTTATTTATTCATTTTTTTCCTTTTTTTTTTGTTTATTGTACATGAAGAACTAACAATTTAACTATTTTTTAAACGTTCTTAAAAATAAATTCATCTGAATTATTACAATTGGAATTTTAAATTGGATTATAGCAGCTGCAGCGTAAATATTAAAGTCGTGTGATTAAATGCTGTTTGTTAAATTTGCTTTTTGTGGTGTGTGTGTGTGTGTGTGTGTTGCTCATCATGCTCAATGATTCGAAATATCTCGAACTTTCTTTAAAGTAATATGATATGTATGTGATATTTACGCTACTCTCCATCTCAAAACTTCTTGTTGTATCTCTTGCCTAGAAAATAACGTAAACGCGTAATAAACGCACAACTTCCGACATGAATCCTCTTATTTGCATAAATAACGATACTATAAACCCGAATATACCCAATAGAAATAGCCAAGGCGCCGCACAAAGTATGAGCACAAACAATGTCAAATCACCGCACTTGGCCAGCGTTAGATACCAAAGAACACTGCGTGTAAAATTGCGCATATGGAACTTGCCAAGCCACAGACGGTAACCGACCTTACCCAGCTGAATTATCCAGTGTAGGAGCCAAGCGAGCACTACGCCAGCCGCAGCGGTACATAAACGCAACGACACTATAAACAGTTTAGTCAAAAATCCTCCGCTGAGACGACTCCATTCAATCTCAATCTGCATCAACCATTGCTGCGTGAGTATCAACGGCAGAAGGCGAGTGCAGAACAGTTGAGCTAAACCCTGCCACATCGATTGCCACAGATTATTGCTGGTGGCCGTAGTCGTCTTATCTCCCAAGTTTCCACTTTTGTTGGCACTCGGACTTCCACCTCTGTGCTGCATCTCTGTGATAATCATTGATTCGCCGTGTCCATCACTTTGAGCTTCATCATCAGAATCCGTGTTGATGTAATCGCCTTGGCGCCTTTCACGCCGTTGATAACCATAACGTTTATGCAGCAACTCGTACGGACCATCACCAGCACCAAAATCATCAAACAAATTGCGATTTGCGGCATTAACGCCAGCTGTACGAACTGATAGTGTACGTCGCCGTTGTCCGCCGCTGATACCGCCGGTGGTAAAAACCGACTTCTGATTTGGTATTGTTCCAATACCGGGAGCGACGTTTGTATCGACACTTACCGGAGCGCTGAAACACGACATCAGTTTGTCAATTGGCAGCGATCTTGGCGTGGTAGGCGGTGTCCTAGCAGCCACATCGATGCCGCCGGCAACGCCAAGAACACCGTCAATTCCAATGCCAATGTCAATGTCGCAGTCGCATCCAGCTTGTCCACAAATGCAATCACCAGCGTTGCTGAAGTGGGAACTACTGTGAAAATGAAATGAAAACATTACTTTCTTGCTATGCTTACCATGAATTGACTCCAGCAATGCCACCGCCGGGAGCTGTGAGCCCTGTTATCCCCGGTTGTTGAGACTGTAACAGACGCGGCGAAAAATTTAGACCGGCAGATTCATCGTACGTTTGGTGCATCGACATAATCGAAATCTAAATGAATATTCTTTTCTTTTGTTCGTTATATAAAATCGCGCAGTATAAATAAATTTTGATAAGTACTGTATTCCGTAATTCTACGAGCCTCAATATTGTTTAAAAACTTTTTCAAATGAAGCAAAATTGTTATATTTTTTTTTATTTTTTTTTTTATCGACGTCTTCTGTGTGTGTCTATTTTTGAAAGTTGTGAGAACGACTAAAAACAACAAACAAGAAGACTAGATTCGAAATTATAAAGTGATACAATTATGCTCTAAAATACTATTCACATGATCATATATTTGACACAATTATCATATTACATTGACAATAGGTTCTTTAAAAATTTCAACTAGAATTTTTGCATGAATTTTGCCATTTTGGCGGTTTTTAATGTGATGAGGTTTTGGATAACTTTGTTGCGTATGATTTAATGGAAAATAGGTAATTAAATAAAAAAATTTAGAAAATTTTGACCGAGCGGGAGATACACCCACGTCCTCTGGTAGCCATGGTAGCCAAAACGCCAGAAAGTTGAGCTATTGAGGCGTCAAATCATTATTGATATAAATGTACAATTATACAATTTTCGATGCTTCCTTTGAGGCGTTGCAGACAATGAGAATAATTCAAACTCTGGTGTGAAGACTGTAGAAACTCTACGTACTATGTATAACAGTAGTCTACATACATAGTTTGGTGTCACTACTTATTATAGTCCCTGAGTGACCGCACCCTTACTAATGTAGACTTAGCTAATACAGTTAAATTTTAGAAGATACGGAACGTGAGTATATTGTGAAAACTTCCGATGTTTCAGTCTGTTTCAAATTTAAACACTAGTTTTGCGCAGAAACACTAGTTTTTCAAATGCTTTAAATCAGCGCTCTTCTTGTTTTCTGTTTCTTGTTTTGGTACCGAAAAAATATTGCCAACGAAAACGATATGTTCCAATCAGTTGTGAATTATGGTGAACTTGATTCGATGCAAAAAACTAGTATACCGAATGAAAATACAAGTTTAACGAGCAGACAAACAGATCAGTCTTTCGATTCAACAGTGCAAGCACAAACATTTTTTTGGTGCTTGTCTCGTCCGACTTTTTCGCACCTAAGCTGTCGCTCCGTGTATGTGCACATTTTTTATTTACATGAGCAACTGTTTGACGCATTCATAATAGAGCACAAACCATACATTTTTTTGGAATATATATGAAGGGGACAAGTGGAGAGAGAGAGAGAGACATACGAAAGTCTATACTCAAGCATTTTGCTCGTTTACTCTCATTTGTACTCATTAGAAATTGAAATCCGATCAAGCATTTTATTTTTTTGAAATATGCACACAATTCTTGCTTTGTTATGTCTATAAGTCACTGAGGGCCATTTTCTTGACTTGCCCATATCTTTATAGTTAATTTTTTTCACACTATATCCTAGTTTTATATGCCATATCTGTTATTAAGCCTATAAACGTTTGGCCTACTTCGACGAACCAATATACATATTGTATATTGTGTGGCAGCTAGCTTTGAAATATATATATATATATATATATATATATATATATATATATATATATATATATATATATATATATATATATATATATATATATATATATATATATATATATATATATATATATATATATATATATATATATTGGTTCGTCGAAGTAGGCAATACGTTTATAGGCTTAATAACAAATATGGCATATAAAACTAGGATATAGTGTGAAAAAAATTAACTATAAAGATATGGGCAAGTCGTGATAATGGCCCTATGTCTATAAATGCTTTATTACCTGTGTACCTAAATTTGACCATCTGAACAGAACTCAAATATAGTACATTGAATTAATTTTTATAGTTTGCACCCACAGTGGGTATATGTATGTAACAACTAAAATGAGGAGTGACAGACATTTAAGTGTATATATTCTTGATTGTGTCCTTTGAAAGCCGAATCGATATAGCCGTATCTATACCAAACAAGAAATAATTTCTTTAATGCTTAAATAGTACTTACTTACTTAGGTGGCTCTACAACCGTCTTTCGGTCAAGGCCTACAAAGAATCCTACAAAGAATCTTTCTCTCGAACACTCCTAAAGACGCTTCTGCGCCATACAGCAGGACCGGGATTACTTATCAGTGTTTTATAGATTTTAATCTTTGTACTACGAAAGAGGGCACTACTTCTAATTTGCTTGCTGAGCCCAAAGTTTCAACGATTAGCAAGCGTTACTCTTTGTCTGATTTTTCAGCTGACGTTGTTGTCGCTGGTTATTTCTGTTTCCAAAATATAAATCAAATAGTAAATTTTTAATAAATTTTATACCGTCATATTGGCTTCACACGTGTTTAAGTTGAAGTGGATCAGCATTTATTTAGCCTTTAGTATGTAGCTATAGTTTCTGTTAGATTTATTTTAAGTGGAGACTTTTGTTATAGCCTGCGAAGATCTGTAAACCAGTCAAGCTATTTGTTTTATTAAAACTAAACAGTGTCCTCATCTCTTAGTTGTGGAGCTTAGATTATCTTCTTCTGTAACATCACTCCGCACTCTCTGAGCTATCACCATGTACGAAAGCTTGTAAAGCTTTCCTGCTGTGATTGACTATTTCGAAATATGATCAGCATATTTTTTTGTAATCAGCTAGCGAACCAAGTTTAACAAGTATATCTTTAAAACTGATTTGTATGCACAGAAATAGAAAGTACTGAAAAGTCGACATACGTTGAAAATTTTAAAATATTGTGCGAAACTTCGTAGAAAGGGCTGTACTTTCTGTACTTTCTTACTAATTATTACTATTAATTATCCGCATGAAGTATTGTGATAAATTATAACATTAAAATAATTTTTTTTGTCAACTCTTATCTACTTTTTGTGTTCCACTTTAATGTACTATAATTTAATTTAAAATCTAGATCCAAACTTCTCTAAAGTAAAAATTTCTTGATATATATGCAATAAGTGTTTATCCTATCCATAGATAACAAAAAAACAATACAATATGTAATATATTTATTTCATAGTTGATATCTCATAATTTATTCTGTTCTTTGTTCACTTGCAGTTCCATTGAAAGCAACTAGTATAAAGATAAACATGATGCTGGATGCAAGCTGAAGCAGTACCTAATGACTACTTGTACAATTACGATATATAACTACTGTATCAGTATCTGTGGGGACTATTGACGCTTAAAGTTGATTGTTGTCTGATTCATCAAAGCATCGAAGCTATATAAACAAAGCAACGATATCAACAAAAACCAAGCATTTATAAAATAAAAAAAATAAATAAATAATTAAATAAAAAGTCTGAGCAAGACTACGTGAGCCGAGTTCAAGCGTTATGTGCTGCGCAAATTCACACCAACACAAACAATCCCAACAATAACGAAAATAAACCGTATAAGCAATTGCAAACTGCCAACTTGAAAAGTGTAAATATATATATAGCAGTAATGCTGCGTTTATCTCTGGTGCTGCCCGTGCTGGCAGTGCTGATATTAATCGCCAATTTAAGCACAACAAATGCCGAAATTCTACTCGATCTCGATCTGGATGGTCCAAATATCTGCAAAAAGCGTGAAACGTGAGTTATTTCAATTATAAATAAACCTTCTTCTAAGCCACAAACTTATTCTATTTATTTCATTTTTTAGCTATCCCGTTGAAGTGACTACCACCGAATTACAGTCCTATCAAGAGCGTGCCTCAACTTGGTGCGTCAGTTTACCGCCGCGTTGCTCCACCTATCGCATCAAAAATAAAGTGGTCAATAAAACACAAGTTTTAATGAAGACGCGGATTGTGCGTGACTGTTGTGGTAAGTTGATGTGCTACAGGAACTATTCGGTCCAATTAAACAAAAAAAAAAAAAAAGGAATGGTAGCCACTAAAAAAAGCATTAAACGCTTAAAAGAGCTAGCTAGCTGACCAAAATTACCCTGTTCGTATCCAAGGACGACTGGGTTTTCGCCCCGGACCGATCGGAACAAGGAGATTTGTGCAGTCAACGTTTGTCCAGCTCAGCCCAAGTTACTGTATTAGCCCAAAACCAAGCTGTTACAACAAAAACATGTTCGAAATGTAGAGCTTACAAAAGGTTCAAATCACGACGCCCATATCTTTAATCTATAACTGAGCTATAGATAATTAACCACTGTGGTCATATAGTTGAGCAGAGAGAAACTTTCAATTCAACTGGTTCTAGTGCGACAGCTAAAGAGTCTATACTTCAAATTTGTGAACTTTAATTCTTACCTTTAGTAACAATCACTCCGTCAGAACCTAATGTTGGCGCATCTTATCGAGCTGAACATGATTATATATACTTTATGCCATCTCTTATTTCTATTTCAGAATGTTACGTAGATATGTAGATTACAATATTTCAACAAACACAGTACGCAGCGTACAAAGAAAGTAGTTAAGGTTTTTTGTGTTTTCAAATCGCAAAATCTTCCCAAAAGTGAAAACCGAAGCAGACCAGATAATGTGTGTATCTAAAGGATAATAGGGCATATTCGTTTTGCGCAAATGTATGTTACAGTCTAAAGAAGTCGTGGCAAACTTCTTAGTGTACAAAATATTTAATTTTAAACCAAATTCATACATACGTGTATAGCCACGTCCGTATGACCGCCGAGAGTGACGACTCTGTCCGTAAGAAAGTCGACATCGACTGACTGTAATATATAGAACTTCATTTATATAAGACTTCTTCAGAATATTAAATTAGCCAAAAGTGGGTGCAAGCTGCTTTATCCAATGTAGATATATTTCTAAAATCTATATAATTCATGTCCGTTAAATAATTTGCACAAAATCAACACTCTGACTAACTTTCTGCTTTTATTTTGTTTGGTACATGGCAGATGTCCACTAGAAAATCAAGAAGGCGAAATACTATCACTGTAACTATTCTATATTATATGCTTCCTCGATTACAGAGGTATATGGCATGCTAGACTTCCCCGCTTTTGTTGACTAAAGTATTCTGCACCTATTTAAGTTAACCAATGCACAAAGACAGTTCTTTTCTAGGAGATTCTAAAAAGAAATACTAGCACCATTATTGAATGTAAAGCTTGTTTGCACTCGAGCTGGAGTCACATAAAATTTGCAACCGATTTCAAAATTCATAGCTAATCAATATCTAACTTATTGAATGAGTAATAACTTAGAACTTGAGTGTCTTCGTAGGAAATATGGAAGGAAGGAAAGATGGTGCTGCACTTAGAGGCAATTCTGAAAATTTCTTGTGCGGGTTTTCATATATCAAGGTTGTTTCTGTTTTGTACGATATTATTTAGCACTAACTCTGAGTTTATGCTAATATGACTTGATTAGAATTTCAGTTCGCGTATGGATGTTCTTAGTCCAGTTTAATTTATGTGCTCTGATCCTTGCTCTTGATTTGTAATGCCTAACACTGTCAAAATAGTGGAAGCCATTTCAAACAGGAAACCATCTTTAATTTTGACTTATGAAAAAACAATTTTCTCCATTCTATTTCTTAAGAATTCTAATCTCTCTGTTTTTGTTTTTCAACAGATGGCTATAAGCGCGATCCACAAGGCAGTGGCTGCATACCGCACTGCAGTCAGAAGTGTCAGCATGGACGTTGCATCGAACCGGAGAAATGCAAGTGCGATCATGGCTATGGCGGACCATCATGTGATATAAGTTCGTGTTCTTTTACTTAAAACCATTTATTATTATTTCAATTTCTAAACCAATGAACTGCCTTTTGTAATTGTATATGTAACAGATATGCGTATAATGCTCGTAACTTATGCGGTTGTTTCATATTCCACAAATGCACCAAGATATAATTTAATCTTTCTATGTATTTACAATATTTAAATCACTGTTTATCCCCGCTTCGTTTGAGCCTTATACGCAGTAAAATGTCTGTAAAATCCCCACTAAATAACGCTTCTATTTCCACTGCATACAAGTATATGTACGATATGCTTTTAAATAGTTTGCTTTTGTGTATTCCATTTTATGTTAACATTTTTTACATATTTATGTTGGTGAAAAGTTTTAATTTGCTTAGCACACTAATTATGACACAAAACAAAAACGCGTCTAGCATTAAGTTAAATCCTCAAAACGCAAAGTTTATTCTAAACTAGCCTACACAAAACCAGAAACACTTTTCACGCAGACGCAATTGTTCCCTTAAGCAAATCCATTGCAAACTAACTATGCAATTAATCTATCTATGTGTGAATCTAACAAATCTCCAGCTGTAACCTTATGTGACACTATTCCATGAGTTCCTTGTTATCTCAATGCTTTCTGAACTGCTATTGTTGTTGCTGCTGCTGAAACCGATGCCGCTGTTCTTCAATAGTGTATTATTTAAAGTATGCCTAATGCTCTATTGCCCAACTCAAATCTCTGCAGATTGTCCTCCTGGATACTACGGACGCGACTGTAAGATGCAATGTGATTGTTTGAACAACGCCAACTGTGAGCCATACAGCGGCGAATGTGAATGTGCACCGGGCTATACGGGTGAGAAATGCGAAAGCACATGTCCCCAACATCGCTTTGGGTCACAGTGTATGGAGGAGTGCCGGTGTGAAAATGGCGGCAGCTGTCATCATGTGTCCGGTGAATGTACATGTGCGCCGGGCTATACAGGGCCATTGTAAGTTTAGAATTTTAAAAGAACACAGGTCGATCAAACAGTTTATTTTCAACACTTTTCCGGTTTCCGAAAAAATATGTACGGAAATGATTTTTTTAAAATGGTCCGTTTACACTTTCAAAAGGATATTGTCATTATGTTTATGGAATAGAGAGACAAACCATTTTAATGTAACATTTCCGAAAAAGTTTTTCGAATTCGGAAACCGGAACAATGGCGGTTTATTTTTATTTATTTTTGGAATATACCAATTACACAATGAAATATTCAATTTTTGTCGACCTGTCTACTGGCAAAATTCAGTGATCGATGCAGGTTTAATTGTTACATAAAGATTTGCGGTTACGGCTTTGTGTCTGTGTTTTGGAGAAATTTCATACTAAATTCCAACTTTTAGATGCGAGGAACGCTGTCCCGATGGCAAACACGGTGCACAATGTAAACAGGATTGTCGCTGCCAGAATGATGGAAAATGTGATCCGCAAAGCGGTGAATGCATTTGCATGCCGGGCTGGACGGGCGAGGTTTGCGCCAATAAATGTGCAATCGGTACATACGGACCAAATTGCGAGCTGATTTGTGAATGCTTCAAGGGTGCACCGTGTCATCATATCACAGGCAAGTGTGAATGCCCGGCGGGTTATATGGGTGAGCGCTGTTTCGACGAGTGTCCGTACAAGACATACGGCGTCAATTGTACACAGGAATGTAATTGTCTAAACGATGCTGTCTGTGATAAGGCCAGCGGCGCGTGTGTATGTGCGCCCGGCTGGTCAGGAGATCGCTGTGAGATGCGTATTTGCGAAGCGAATAAATACGGTGCAGATTGCAATCAAACATGCGAATGTGATATGGAACGCACGGAGCTTTGTCATCCGGCGACAGGCAAATGTCAGTGTCAGATCGGCTGGAGCAGTGCACAGTGCAATCGACCGTGTGCATTCCTTAAATATGGGCCGAATTGTGAGCTCAGTTGCAATTGCACCAACAATGCCAAATGTTCGCCAGTAGATGGTACGTGTATCTGTGCGCCCGGTTTTCGTGGCGAAAAATGCGAGGAGAATTGTGCACATAATACCTTCGGACAGGATTGTGCGCAACAATGCGATTGTGCAAATGGTGCGACATGCGTACCGGAAACGGGTCAGTGTCTGTGCACACCCGGCTGGAAGAATATCAAATGCGATCGGCCATGCGATTTCAATCACTACGGCAAGGATTGTAGTGGTGTTTGCGATTGCCAGAATAATGCGTCATGTCATACGCAGAATGGTACATGCACCTGTTCCGCCGGCTGGATGGGCAAGAAATGTGAGCGTAAATGCGATGTTGGAATGTTCGGACACAATTGTGCACAGAAATGTTTGTGCGATTTTGCGAATACAATCGCATGCGATGCGGCCAATGGACGTTGTATTTGCAAAAAGGATTGGGGAGGTATGTGTGCATCGATCCAAGTTGGTGTGGGGTAATGAAAAATGTGTATTTTGAAGTGGGCGTCATATTCACACAGTTACATATGTACATACTACATAACACTCCTTCATACACTGTACATACATATATACATACTTATACAAGTATAAATCAATTATTTAACATCCATCACACAATACGAGAAGAAATTAATATATTGCATGCATCATTTAAAGTATATAGCATGCTACAAGTACATAGAACAAAAATTTCCATATAGTTTTCATAACTCAATTTAATTTAAAAGAAAATTATATTTATTTAAAAGAAAATTATATTTATTTAATTTTTACAATTATTTTATATGTGAAACATCTCTATTTTTGTCCCTGTATTACGTTTTTTTTAGCGTCAGATCAGATCATCGTCAGATTTAACTTGGTATGAGCTATGTTAAAACTATTTGTGAATTGCAAGCGCATGTACATATGTACATGCTTTCTCTCTTAACCAACGTTCTTACTGATTTACCATTTGATAACGGTTTTATAAGTTTACTCCCCATTTAGTTTTATGAATGACATCTGGAGATTTCAAGCCGAAATCGGTTTCTGTGACACCTCTGTTTTTGTTGATATTGCTTCTCCTAAATTGACAATATACATATGTACTATGTATCGAGTATCAGCAACGAATCTAATTATCAATGTATGCAGAGAAAAGAACTGCATACGTTAATAATTAGATTCGTTGCTGATTCTCGATACAGTGAACGTATTTCACATCAAGCCTCGTGAGTGTTCTCACATCTTTGTATACTATTCACACACGGTGTGAAATAGTATTATGACTTTGTCTGAAACTTTGTAACGCATTAAAGGAGGCATCGTAGACCCCATAAAGTACATATATATATATATATATATATATATTCTTGATCAGCTCGAATAGACGAGTCAATCTAGCCATGTCCGTCTGTCTGTATGTTGTTGCGCATTTTTTGGGTACCAATTTTTATGCTATCCAGTTGAAAATTTGCACATACACTTCTTTTTATTGCAGTTTAATAGAGTATCAAGATTGATTCGCCACGCCCACTTTTTGGGGTAGCCCCCATACAAACGCACCGCCTACTTTTGACTTTTTGTATAAAAACATTTTTATTGTAGACAATATCAACTTAATAATTGGTATGGTCACTTTTGGTGGACATATACATTAATGGGTGGGACCCGGCCACTATTTGGCGTAGCCCCCATACAAACCTACTGAACAGTTTTGACTTTTTGTATGAAAACTTCTTTATTAAAGTCAATATTTGGTTAAAATGCAATATGGTGCCTTTTTATAGACAGTTGCTTAACATACATAGACTAACCCATATAAACCCACAGCTCATACATACATACTGCCCACTTTTGTATTTTTGTGAGAAAAACTTCTTTATTTAGGTTAATATTAGCTTGAAATGCAATATGGTGCCTTTTCATAGACAGCCTCTTAACATACATAGACTGATGGGCCAGCCCAATTTATGCGGTATCCCCGTACAAACCCACCGTGCAATTTTGTGTTTTTTATGAACAAATTCTTCATTTAAATCAATATTAGCTTGAAATTCGATTTGGTGGATTTTAGTGGACAACCGCTACATATACATATATACATAAATGGGCGTGTCCTGCCCACTTTTTGAGGTAGTCCCATATAAACCCACAGCTCACTTTTATACATTTGCATGGAAAACGTCAATATCAACTTGAAATTCGATTAAAGCAATCTTATTATTCAGAATTTCAGATTCGTTGGATAAAATGAGTTATGCAAACAAAAAAAAAACAAGAAAAAGCGGTAACTTCGGTTGAACCGAAGCTCTAATACCATTCACACGAAAATCTTACACGTCTACTATATCGCTTCATACATATCTACTAGTGGGCATGTACCGCCTTTTTTTGGGGTAGTCCTTATTTAAATGCCAACTTTTATGGTTTATAATACTATTTAAATTTCGTGTGTATGGTATTAGAGCTTCGGTTCAACCGAAGTTACCGCTTTTTCTTGTTTTTTTTTTTTTGCATAACTCATTTTATCCAACGAATCTGAAATTCTGAATAATAAGATTGCTATAAGCCCTCAAAATAGTCGTTCGTTGCAGTAATGACCTTCTCTCCCAAACAAGTCAAAGAGGTTAAACATTTTAAGTACAGACTTGTACGTTATACTGGCAGAGTATGTTCATGTAAAATATTTTGATTCCAAAAAATGTTGGTCATAAAATTTGATACCTGATTATGCAAATATTAACAAATTGTACTTTTGTTTTAAAATACTTGGAATTATCTGACCGAATTGAAACTTGTTCAGTTATGTTATAAAATTAGTGGAGAATTTTTATCGCGTACTTGTACTTAAAAAGGTAGCTGCTTATTATGTATTACCAATGTATATCGCATGCTATAAAAACTTGTCATCCGTCACATTATAGCGCATGCTATAAAATCTTCATGTACTTCATATATTCACATATTTCATGGCACTCATTAAAATTGTAGCTTTTAAATTTCGTTTATTTGTTTATTCTTTTTCATTTTGTTTTTTCTGTACATGATTTTGTTGTCTCCTGCTCCTTATTATTCTACTACTGCCAATATCTGTGCAAAAGGCGTTCATTGTGAAACCAACTGTCCACCTGGTTTATACGGTGAAAATTGTGATCAAGTTTGCAGATGTCTGAATAATTCCTCTTGCGATCCGGATAACGGTAATTGTATCTGTGCGCCTGGCTGGACCGGCGAAGACTGTGCACAGCCATGTCCTCAAGGATATTACGGCATGGGCTGCAAGGAAAAGTGTCCGGAAATCTTGCATGGTAAGTAATTTGAATTTAATGTAACTGTATGAAACAAAATAACACTTTTCTTATACATTCTAGGCAACAAGAGCTGCGATCACATTACCGGCGAGATACTCTGTCGCCCTGGCTATATTGGGCTTACCTGCGAACATCCCTGTCCGGCTGGCTTGTACGGTCCCGGCTGCACACTTAAGTGTGAGTGCGAGCACGGTGGCGAGTGTAATCACATAACGGGACAGTGTCAGTGTCTACCCGGCTGGACGGGCGCCAATTGTAATGTATCCTGTCCCACGGACTTTTATGGTGTGAATTGTGCACAACGTTGTCGCTGTCAGAATCACAAGGGCTGCCGCAAGAATGATGGCATGTGTATCTGTAATGCCGGTTGGATGGGCACACGTTGCGATGAAGTCTGTCCAGAAGGATTCTACGGTGAACATTGCATGAACTCATGCACCTGCCCATCGTCACACTTCGTTTGTCAAGCGGCGAAAGGTTGCGTCTGCCGTAGTGGCTACACCGGCGAGAATTGTGATGAACCACTGTATGCGGAACGAGTACAGCATGCGGACGAAGAAAGTAAGTGAATTAAGCTTTGTTATGTAGGCATGTTCATGACAAGTTGTCACAATAGTTTTGATACGCATGGGAAATGTTGGAAAAGACTTCGGGTCATTGTGCAGTTTTTTAGCAAAGTGTTTCGGCACAAAGGCACAGTTAAAAGTTCAATTGTCGAGCAGTGAACTTAGTATAACTTTGTTAAATAAAATATGGGTATAGGGTATAAGTAAGTGTGACATACACATATATTTCTTCTATACATAAACAGCTCACACTTTAAGGCACCTGAGCCATCAGTCAATAAAATAAAAATTAAAGGTTATAAGCCAAATATAAACCTTTTTCTACTCTTCACACGCAGTATGACACTAACTTGTCTTTATGAATGAAAGCTAGTTTCTTACTTTTTAAGATGTTAATTTGAAACTGGATATGGAGACTTCTTACGTTGCTAGGGAGAACATATATGCCACGCCCAGCGGAAAATATAGCCCCCAAACAATGAAAAACTTAAACCTAATATCTTAAAATTCGCTATCATGGCTTCTTAAGGATGTAAACTCTAATTGGCGTATTCCACCCACGTGGGTGAGTAGCCTCATACAAACCCGATGCCTTTTTTTACATTTTTATATGATCATTTTGTTCATTACTCCTAATATCAATTTAAAATTTGATATGGTGGCTTCTTATGAACGGAAGCCTCACATATACCGTTTTTTAATGGGCGTCTCCCGTCCACAGTTGGGGGTAGACAACATTCATACCCACCGTCTACTTATCTATTTTTGTTAGAAACATTTTTTATTACACCTAATATCAACTTTAAATTCGAAATGGTATTTTCGTATGTGCGGAAGCTTTACATATATATTATAGGGCGTGCCCTGGCCACGTTTGGAGGTAGCCCACTTTTCGATTTTACTATGAAAAACTTTATTTAATATGAAGGTAGTATTCCATATGGTGGCTTCTTATGGACTGAAGTCGTTCATTTATATTTATAGGCGTGCCCGCCCACATTTGGGAGTAGCCTCCACACAAATTCACCTCACTTCAATCTTACGCTGCTGCGCAAGCTTGCCGGGCGAGTACATTTCTTCGGATGTCTTCCAGGTTATACTGACAATTTCCTACTACGATATGATATTTCTCAAATTATGGCATAATCTTTGCATTAATATCTTTAAATTCACTTTGAGTGAATGTTCATTTAAAAATTTCTTGTTCAGACCTAAATGAAGCAAGTTTAGATTCAGTGTTATAAATCTTACTATACTTTTCATGGGCTTCTGCTAATTTATATTCCTCACATATTATGTTGTATACCATATAGTGCAAGGAATTCAATTCGCTCTTTGGCTGTAAATTGTTTGTCATGGTACCATTATGTATATACTGTGCCAAGTCAAATGTTGGAAACAATACTGTTTTAAAAGTCGCATTACAGTCTTTGGAATCAACGAACAGTTTCAAAACGATTTCCTATCTCTGAGGGTACAATACAATGTATTTGTATACAGTGCCACTTATTTATCACCTGAGTATTTTTTACCAATTGGCTGTATGCAATTATTAATAATTATTGAATTGTTAATATATTTTTAGACACTGCACGCAAGCGTATATTAATTTTGCGAGTCACGAAGTGGAAAGATCGACTAAATCTCGATAAGATGATGTCGCAATATCGAGTGTTATTACACTCTCTGCTTATACTAAGGGTTTTGCCATACTGCAAATACGTGACGGTGTGTTCTACAATACTAAGCGAAATCGCACCAGTAAGCCCAACATGTCATTGTGACTTTAAGCACAGCCGACTATGCCGACTACTCTTTCATACAGTACACAATATCATTGTTTTGTTGTTGTTTTCACACGCATAGCATTTTGCAGTTTCTTCTTTGTTACATATATGCTTCGCTATCAGTACATGCAGACAGACATGTACGTGTACATAAAAGAGACTAGAGCTGCGCAGCGCTACTTTAAGCCATGATAATAAATTCCCTGCTAAAAATAAGGTAGATGGTGAGGACATAACTGCTCTACTCGATGCAGGCACAAGCGTGAACTGCATTGGGCATGGAGCAAAAGAGTTTCTGAACCCGAATAGTGCTAGAATTATTTGTTTTTCGAATGCTGCATTTATTTTCATATGGATTGTAAAATATTCTACTCTGAGCATAAAAAACTTACATATACATTAAGTTTTGGTGTCCTGTCAGAGGAGATTTTTCGTTCGGTGCCATATGGCTACAGGTTTACCTGTATTACATTTTGCATAGCAAAGTTATACAATAATGATAAGTAGGTTTATATATTTAGGTACTAGTGTATGCTTCTTGTCAGATTAACTTCACGTCGTTGCCATATTGGACTACGTAGTAGTGGAAGTTCTCTATAATGATTACACTTGAGCTCCGGTAAAACTTGATGAAAATTGTTTACCCCTATTAGTCTATTCAAAAGCCACTCATATTTTGGTCCAAGCGTTGAACTCCTGTCACATATCTATCGTATTCCTTTAAATCACATGGTCGCGTTATATTCATTACTTTTTTGATACGCGCGAGTATCGTTTTATGTTGGCAACACACCAAACCCCTTTCGATACATTTATGTACGTTTCGTTCAATTGAACTATTCTGAACGATCTACGATGTAACGTACTCATCCTTTTCCTTGTACGAAGCGTACTTGTTGGTGGAATGAGATTTTTTCTGATTGTTTCGGTGCCAAGTTATTCTCTTACTTTAAAGTATATAACAGTGGAAAAATAATAAATTAAAAATTGGATGTCCTTAATCTCTTCTGTAAATTAGTCAATCGTTGATACTAGTGCTGCAGCACATTTCTTAGAACCAATTATATTAAATATCGATATATTTGTCCGATATATAGAATTTTGTGTACTTATGTTGTATCTTTTGTATCCTATCATGCTGTCTGTGTGAAATGGGCTTGTTGTAATAAAGCGTCTTTAAGCTGTGAAAGCACACACGTTTTTAAACTTTATTCCTATACTATTTTTTGTTTTTTTCGGCTTTTTCTTTACTTTTCTATTTAACTGCCACGATAATTTATTGCTATGTGAGGTGATTTACAAATATGCCGTATGAATCTACCCAATATTTCCGGCAAGCTCAGTGAATTTTATACCGTGTCAGGTCTGCAATCAGTAGGATCGTCAATAACCCCTTATTGTAACAGCTTCAGTAATTTCTTTAACTTATATTACATTCTATATTTTGCAGCTAATCGCGCTGGACTCGTTTGGGGCCTTGTATTTGCCGTACTCTTCATCTCAATTGTAATTGCGGTCATATTCTACTATCGTCGACGTGTTTCCAATCTCAAAACGGAAATCGCACACGTACAGTATACGAGTGATCCGAATGCGCAGAATTGGCCGGATCGACATAATTTCGATAATCCTGTGTATGGATTACAAAGCGCCGAGTCGACTTTGCTCAACAATCGATTACCCAAATTGAATAATCTCGATCGTAATGGTAGCGCTGTAGTGGATTATGGCGATGATTCGAATGCTAGCAGCAGAGGTGCATTGATCTTTTATACAAAATTTAAATATTTGTTTTAATAAATGTTTTGTTTTCTTTTTTTTTCATAATACAGTTGGCAGCTTTTCGATTAACTATAATCACGATATGCTCACCAAGAATCTTAATGCCGATCTAACAAATCCAAATGTATACAATTCAATTGAGGATGGCATCAAAGAGGAGCATGTCTACGATGAGATCAAGCAAAAGGAGGGCTACAAGGATCCTGGTAAGACCTAGGTTTAATAATAGTACATAGTAGAAGTTATACTAAGCAACAACAAATATTATCCCGAGTTGCAATTATATTTAATGACGAAGTTCTGAAGATACGAGTTTATTAATAACTATTTTCTCCAAAGTTAGTCGTAAATATATGAGCACATATCGATCTGTAAGGAATCAATATATGTATTGTATTTCAATGAAGGAGAACCTAAAATTAAATTATATAGGCTTTGTCAATCTTCTTTGTGACTTTGACTACTAAAAACAGAAAACTATTCTAAAAAAAAATTATTTTATAAGAAAAATGTTTACTATTTTCATGTTTTTATTCTTCGGTTGTATCAAAACTACTAAAAAAATAGAAAGAACGTTGCAGTCAAGTGTGCTCTACTTCGAGATACCATGTACCTTGTTTAATGCTTCTTATATAAACCATAGATTCGAATGAGGATCTATTCTTTAGTGGTCATGTCTTGTCATGTTCATTTAATACACTGTCTGAAGATGTAAAAGGATACTTTAAATATACAAACTGGATGTCTCTATAATCTTCGAGAACTGTTCGTACAAACAGTCGGTCGGTCGGACTGACGAATAGACTGACATATCTATATCGACTCGTCAATAGATGCTGATAGGTTCTGCCACGCTTCTTTCTGCCTGATACTACCTACTCGTACATTTGCACAAACTTAATATACCCTTTTACCCTATGTGTACAGGGTATAAAAAAATACTTATATAATACGACTGAACCACATTAGTCTTTGGAAAAAATCTACTAAAAATCCGAAGCAGTGTTTTTTCAAATCCTAACCACTTCCGATTAAAGAAACATCTGTGTGAAATAAGAACACAATTCTAGTGAATGTAATATGCACTGACCAGGAAGACAAAACTCTGCTGTACTATCTCAAAGAATATAAAGCCTTAGCAAAAAGTAGTCTTCAAACGATATATAGCTACATATCGAAGAACGGATTCTTAGAGACGAAAAAAACGTTTTCAGAGCAACCGTTTCTTTAATATCCTTTATACGAAATTTCAAATTGTATAGCAATTATATATTCCAGATAAGGAATAATAAAAGAATAATTAAAATGGGGTCTCAGTGGCGGGACAAGACCTTTTGGCGCCAAGCTTACTTTGTCGCTTGGCCTTAATTTTTTTTATTGACACCAAAAAAAGAAGGTTCAGAATCGTTGCTTCTACCGAGCGTATAGAAAATTGTATTTCTTAAGCACGCCCTGTGGCCTAAACGGTTTGATGGATCATTAGATTCGTCTTGACTATGGGAGTGATATACTTTTATATACGGTCTGCGAATAAAGTATAAGGGGGATTTTCTAATTTTTTTAATATTACTGTAGCATAAACGACTGACGAGATTTATAAAAATGTTACACCCTATATAACAAAAAATAGTAGCAACTCGGGATGATTTTTTTTTTTTTATTTGATGGTATGGAAAACATAAATTACTAACAATAAATTTTCATCTATATACTTGTATTATCATGCAACACTCAAGTCAAGATCTATCGCAAGAAACTTTTTCCCGACGATGGTAAGACTTAGTGAATTTGACCATATAATTGTAGCTATTGTAGCGCACACATGAATCATTTAAGATTTAATTACTAAAATTACTTTTTATACCAATTGTATTTCGTATGTTTAAAATTTTCTACTCTTCTACAGATGAATATGATCACCTGGATTACTCGCGTCCGAGTACCTCGCAAAAACCGCACTACCATCGCATGAACGACACAATGCTTAATATCAATCAAAACGAGGAGAAACCAAGCAATCTCAAGCAAATGTCTGTACTCCTCGAGAAATCGGCGGACTATGAAGATGAAAATGCGCTGGACAACTGTTCCACCGCCACACCCTCGCCCTCAAGCACAAGCCGTGCATGTCAGAAGTAAAGACATAAAACTGCAGCAAATATAAACACTGCAATGTACTAAAAAGTCAGCCGGAATTGTAATACATAGATATACATATGTAATATTAAAGCTGATCCCGACTTAGGTGGGGCATACATTCGGACATGTTTTCTCTAGTACATTTTTTTTTAAGATATTAAGTATTTTAGTTTGCGTGCGATGATTTTAATTTATTTAGCCATAAACTTTAAGTGATCTTCAACATGTTAGTCTTGTGTGTAAACTTCTTTTTTAATCGAAATGAACCGAATGACTATTTTTAATTACGCGTATGTATATTGTAATAAGTGCAATTTATTTTTAAAACAAATATTGTTGCTCAATTTGTGTGTTTAAATTAGAATTTTTTGTTTTGTTTTTATATATTCTTGCTCAATTTGGCAAACAAAAAATTATAAATTTTCTTTTGCACTTATTTCTAAGAAATTTTTGTATATTTTATTTTACTAGAATTTATTATTGCTCACTTCTATATATACAGGGGTTTTTCAATAGGGATATAACAATTTTGTGTTTTTATACTATGTGCATACATTTTCCCTTTCATTGTTTTTGGGATTTTAGACGGTCGAAAGGGATAGCAACATTTTTCACATCGAGTCGTATAGGTCACACTTGAACTTGTTTATGTTTCTATTAAAATATACAGAATCAATAGAGAAAAGCATTTTAAAAATGCATACAGTGAGTATATTCACCATTTGCGCAGGACATGCCAAAACAATTGTCTTTGCATTATTCATCATTATACTTTCTTCTAGTTTTATTATGCACTAATACACTTTTTGAACTTTTAGTACTTTGTCATTTTTGAGTACAGATTTGTCTCATTTTTAGCATAGATGGCTCATATACTTTGTATGGTATCCTTACTTATTGTTGTCCTCCATGTTTTCGTTTCACTTATTGATCAAACTATATTTCGCACCTGTAGAATTTCGGCTTTGGCCATTTTCTGCTCTGCTCTAAGAAAACTGAAGGGGAAAATAGTATAGCCAAACTCTTAAATTTTTTTAACACGATCTGTCGACGTCAGTCAAGTTTGACATTTTTATTATGGTAAAGTATTTGTTTTTCTTAAAAGTTACGCTATTGTGATCACCATTTCAGAGTTTCGGTAGTAATACTACTAATATTATAAACGCGAAAGTTTGTATGGATGTGTGAATGTTTGTTACTCTTTCACACAAAAACTACTGAATGCATTTTAATGAAATAATTTACAATAATATAGCTCATATATCAGAATAACACATAGGCTATAATATATGACGATATACACATAAATCTAAATGAAATGTAATGTAAAGTAGTTAGTATGAGCGAGATGGCGATAATTAAAACATGATCTATAGCTGAAAGCCACAGATTGTAGAGCGTTCATGTGTTTGTCACATATGGTCATGTGTGCGTGAACGAAGTTATATGCGGTAAAAGCATTTTATCGCATTGGAAATGATCGATTAAAAACCATTGTGTGCATTTAAAAGTTCATGAGATTGCAGTTGATCTGTGGTCAACTCATATGAATGTGTGAAAAAATTTTTTTTTGAATATACATACATAGTATGTGTGTACGCTAGCTACTGATCCTTTCTCTGTACGTTATTTTGTGGATGTGGGCCCATACAACGTTGCGAGGGCCAGCTAGTTTTTAATATTTTCCAAACTTTTCGCGTTCGTGAACTTCACCGTAATTAAAAAGGTAAACCTTGACTTAGTATTAAAATACAAAATTACTATTGAAAGACTCTATACATACATGCATAAAATGTGTAGTACATACATTGATATATCATATTGAATGTAATCATAAGTACCTCATCCTCTTCCTGAAAAAAGAAAGACATACAAACAAACATATTTTATCTATTTACATACAATTTTTACATAAAATATATTTGAAATATATCAATTTGGCAATTTGCACAAGATCTCTGAGATCTTTGAGTGAGAGTGGAATAGAATGCAATAAATATGCACTAAATTTAAATACAAATGCATAAATATATATGCATATACGATATTTATTTTCATAACTGCATAGATTTACATATATTGAAAGAAATAAATAATAATTAGTTTATGAACAAATGCATAAATTAAATGAAACATTTTAGAAATTAAATACATATTCACACAGAGCAACAAAAAAATCAATATCAATTTGATATAGTCTTATAAATTTTTTAATATTTTTCGGCTAATAAAAAAGATCAATATGTTATGTTTCATATTAATATCATGAAATGATATCAAAACGGTTAATATGAAAAATATCATATTGATCTGAATTCATATCAACCGCCACATCGAAAATATATAAAGCAAAAGAGACGAAATAAAACTTAATTGTGCGAGAGAGACAGAAAATGTATCGAATCTAAAAATATAAAAGCAAAAACGTTTTTCTTGTATTTAAGATGAGAAAAGCAATTGGTTGTGTTTCGACAACTCGTCTTGTTGATTGGCTGTTAGCCAAGTTTATTCAGATAATGAAACTTTGCAAGCCAGCGCTCGTGAGTTTGGCTTGTCGTAGTTCGAATGCCAGCTTCGTCCACCAGAGAAAACTTTTCTAAATGGACGAAAATTTAAAAAAATAAATACTAATACAATTTAACGAGGGCGAAGCATATACAAAAGTTGTATGTATCCCTTTTTAGTGAATTGATATTGGCGTTTTTTTTTCTCTGTGCACAATTTATAACCAATAAACATCGTTAAGATCAGTTTGCATGCAAAATTGGCAATGAAACAAAATATGAAAAGGTTTAATTAATATGTAGTATTGTAAAAAAACAAAAAAATGTGTGAACAATTAAAAATTGGCCAAATTTTGATATAGTTTGAAGTGTTTTGCAATTAGTCAAATATATCCATTGAGAAACAAAATAAAAATATTTTATTATATATCGAAATTTATATCAATAAATTGTTGCATTTGGTTTGTGAAACAGTTTTGTATTGTATTAAATGTAGTCTTGAATAAAAAAGATATTAAAATGACACTTATTATTGCTTATTATTGGGTACTTGAATAAGTTTCTGAGCTTTCCGGACATATGGCATTATCTTAGTCTTTTTGGGTCTGGCATTAAGCTCCAGCAAGATCTGCCAAGCCAAAAGTATCAATTGGACGTATCCATATATCCATAGGACTCAATAGCGTCGGACGGGACGAACAGTTGAACAGCTGGGTCGTGTTGTGTGGCGATTGACCACACTCAGAACAGCAATCATTGATGTTTATCTCTATCCGCTCCCTATAACACTCAAACATATTACTCCATCCGGATCTTAACTGTGCTAATTTAGTATTAGTGTTACGAGGGAGACATTTTTCACTCTCATCAATAGATGGCAGCCTGCCACCAAGCACAATATAGTGACTGAGAGAGTTGAATGACTGTTCTACCGCAACTTTATGCAGTTGAGCGCTACCGGATATATAAACACACTCTACTTGTATAATCTTTCATGAGGTGCGAATCGATATATACACGTTTTGTAACTTATGATGTCATATCTAAAACGAGTGGGAACATTTCTCGTGAGGGTGCCGTGGTTGAGATGATTGCTCCTATACGCACCTAATAAGAACGGTTTCGAAAGTAATTCATTATGTCGGTGAATCAAAAGCATCATCGCTTCTTCATGCAGGTGCTCTTCATGAGTCATTTGTAAACAACCAATAGCAGTCCTCAGAGTAGTAATCTGACCTCATTGCAGTCAACAAAGACATCTAGTTCCATCCTAACCTCCTTAGACCAGGAGGTATAGATGGAAGCCGACGACTTTTGGGTTGAGAGCATGATGTTGCGAGCATTGAAAAAATTTAACAAATTCTCTAAAAAGACCAAAATTTAACTTCCCATACCCCGACATCACCCCCGTGAACGCAACGTATGCCCTCTTACCATTAAGATAGTTTAATAGCCAGAGTTGTTGTTTTGTCATAAGTTAGATGGAGTCCAGTTCTTGAAACAAGATTGTATGATGAACTGTATCAAATGCCTTGTTCAAGTCTATAGCTGCCATCACAGTACGTTCGCTAGTCCTCGGCTAGTTAAGTCCATCAGCGTTAAAAGTGGTGTCTTCGCTCAATGCTGTAGTTGAACCGCGACCTTTTCTGAAAACATGCTGGTGATCCGCTAGGCGGCAATTTTCTGTCATCGATGGTAATGATAATGATTCCAAAACTTTCGAGGTGAAAGAAGTGAAATGGGCTTATAAAAGAACCCAAGTTCAGCTTCACTGCCAAGTTTCAAAAGAGGTACAAGCCTTGCTACCTTCCATACGACTGGGACAATTAGTTGGGAAAATAGAAAAATTGAACACGTATGTAAGATATTCTGTTCCGTCAGGGCTGAGTTCATTGGATGATTTTGCTTTCCCAATAGCAGCAGAAACCTCCTCACATGAAAAACAATCTAAATCCTCATGTCCTTTTTTCATTCGAATATGACGTATGGATTTACGCTTTAACCTATTATGCTGAGAAGGGTGAAGGCCGGACCGCCTCCACTGCTCCTCTCTCTGTACTTCCCGACAATATTGAAGTCAGCTAGAGATGCAAGACGACAAAAGTTTGGTCTCTTCCTGCAATTGCTGCAATTAAGACATCATGACGCTCCATATAATCCACAATCTCGACCACTTTCCCACGCAGACCATTACAATTGAGCTTCAAAACTCTAAAAGAGTTAAACCGCTACTCAATTTAAGGACTGCCAGCACGCATAATTGGTTGACGGAGCGGCAGGAGAATAGGAGCTACAAGACGCACGCCTGGGTGATCGGGAATCAGGTGAAATAAGTGTTGCATTCCTCCGCATCGACATCGGACTACCACAAACAGAGCATACCCATCTAGCAACGGCAACTGTGTGTGAGATTGCTGTTGCACCAGGTGTTGTTGCAACAGAAACTGTGCTACAGCTGGCAATAGTATTAGCTGAGCAACAGTTAGCAACAAATTGTACTGTCCAGTCCCTATGATAGTGGAGCCCGGAAAAGGATCGAAGATGATACTATCCGCCACACCTGGAACACTGAAACGAAGTCACATTATCGATAATCATTCTCCCACAAACTGAGCAGAACCAAGGACCAGATCACGGATTCCTCTCAATTCCGCGCTAAAACCTCATCCAATTTTTTTCTTCTAATTTATAGTTTTTATGCGTTTATACTGCAGGGCTAATCGAAATGGATTTATTACAATTGTGAAGCCATGACATGCATTCACTTTTGGCAATTAAGTACCATCAAAAATTACTGTATATTACTGATATGTTCAATTCAAACGTTTGCTTAAAGACGAATCTAGAAAAGGTCGTCCAAAAACAGCTGTTGTCCCAGAAAAGATCTATGCTGTGCGTGAACTGATAATACCTAACCAAACTGTGGCATACCGTAAGATTGAGGCATGCCTAGACACTCACAGTCCTTCCATACATTTGCAGGAATATTTAGATATGTGAAAGATATGTGTACGTTGGATCCCAAATAATTTTAACGATGAAAAAAAATTCTAGTGTAAATTAAATACAAAACAAATAAGAATGATGCAGTCGTGTGTTCTCGATTACGAAATGCCCTCTCTGCACACTTGCTAATGTAGACCTGGGCATACTTTAAAATTAAAAATATATACGTTCAAATGGCTGTACTATGGACGTAGCACCCACAAATTTTAGTATAAGATATCAGCGTATGGTCAAGGAGAATCAAAATGTCCACGTTTGAAGTCTCTAGCTCTTATAGTACCTGATATGCAGATCTCACACATCCAAACCGACGGACGAAGATAACTTAATAAACTCAGTTTACGATGATGATCAAGAGTATATACTGTATGGGGTCTTACATACAAACAAATGGTTATATACAAAAAAAAGAAATTTTTTTTTTAATAAAAAAAAAAATGGGACATACTAGTAGCATTTGAAAATCGAAAGACGGTTCATTAAACGTGGTAAACAACCATTTGTTGGCTAGAAATCTTAACTGAATGAAAGAAAAACAACTCAAAACGTTTGATCACCTTCCATTACTATACTCCTAAATATCATCGAGTCATACTTTGGCCTTTGGGAGCAGAATTTACAGCTCGAGAAGAACCGCTTGAAACGGTTTTGGAGGTACTAACTGCGTGTTTTGGAGGTACTAACAGAGTGAAAAAAGGCTTTTCGGATTGGTTTGTACGCATGCAAAAGTAAATTAATGTTCGTGGAGAATATTTTAAAAAGCAATAAAATCGTATTCAAATAAAAATTTATACTTTTTTTTTTTTTAGTTTTTCGGAAACTTCTTTTAGGGCCCCACGCGCAGTGTGTTTTTACAGCACACACCGCAATACAACTGAAATTTTTAAAATACAAAGACAAATTCACCACCATTCAAATTCACCTCAGAGAAGAGCAGCTGATTGCTTTGTTTTTGCTCTGATTTTTATTTTTACTCGTTTGTGTTGTGGCGTCGTTATCAATGAAATTTGACCGCTCGACAGCTAACTGGTTTGCTGCTATGATTAAAGCAAGTTGAAGAGCAAAACAAATTCTCGACAAAAACAAAAGCAAGCATTTGTCATGGAGAGCTTTCAATTATAGCAACCGAGTATAAATCGGATTTAGTGGAGAACAGAACTTTAAATGCAACAGAACATGGCGTCGGAGATGTCGAAGGCGTATATAGCAGCACTAGATGTAGGCACCACATCGATCCGCTGCTTTGTGATGGACGAGCAGTGCGCGATTAAAGGCGCGGCATCAGAGACAGTGAGTAGAATAGAGGTTTCGGTGAAGTGGTTCTATAGTGCATCTAATGCAATTATTTTTTTTTTTTATATGGTTTCATCAATAAAGGTGGATTTACTTAATCCGAAGCCAGGTTATTTCGAAATTGAGCCGGAGTCACTATGGCGCAAAATAGTCAAGGTAATCAAGGAGGCCATCAAAAGTGAGTATCATAAGTGTATACATAATCATAGCACGCGTAAACCCTAGCAAAGATTAAAATTATATCTTATGCAAAATATAAACTTATTTATGTATTTATGTATATATGTATGTACAAACACGTGTGCTATGTGATAACAATTGTGTAATTACCATTAATCCCTACTGCTGCCGTAGACGCTGAGCTCGTGCCTGCACAAATAACCTGCTTGACGCTTTCGACGCAACGTTGCTCATTCCTCACATGGAATCACCACACCAAAGAATATTTTCATAATTTTATTACTTGGAAGGATTTACGCGCTGATGCAATGGTGCAATACTGGAATTCCAGCTGGATGCTGAAAACGCTGAACGCCTTCTCCTATGTATTGTATCTAGTGACACGCAGTAAGCGTTTTCTAGCGGGCAGCGTTATAAAAATGATGAACGGACAGATTACGCTGCGCCTAATGCATGAGATCATGTATAATAAACGTTTGCAGCAGGCTATCAAGTCTGGCGAGGCACGTGTAGAGTTACTCGATTCTTGGATATTGTATAAACTACGTTCCGGTGATGGTAAAGAACCGAATGTAGAACATATCACCGATATAACATCGGCTACAGCTACGGGCATATTCGATCCCTTCACTTTGCAGTGGTCGACGCTAATGGCTAAAATGACAGGTTTAAATGTAAGTTTTAAAATTTTTTTTTTTTTTTTCTTTACATTTAAATCTTTTTACTGCAGCTACAACTGTTGCCACGCGTCGTGAATAATAATTTCGAGAATTTCGGCTTTGCGCATGCCGCTGCTTTTGGTGACGATAATGAACAGTGGCAAGGCATCGAAATACCAATAGCAAGCTCCGTGAGTGATCAAACTGCATCCATATGGGGTTCACAATGCTTTGAGCGTGGCAGTGTCAAATGTACAATGGGTACCGGAGCATTTCTAAATCTGATGACGGGAAAAAATTGTACCGCGTCCATCAATGGCATGTATCCGCTGGTAGCATGGCAATTCCATGATAACAAAATGTCCCATACAATGTATTGCATGGAAGGCGCTTCGCATGATTTTGGCACTGTGATTATTAACACCAATGTTCAGAAGTTTAACACTTATAATTTACATATGTATATCTCAATCATTAGGTTATCATGTGGGCACAATCTTGCGGTCTTTTCGAAAATGTAGCAGAAACATCGGACATAGCAAATTCTGTAGCGGATACAAATGGCGTGTTTTTTATGCCTGCATTTAGCGGTTTAGGTGTAAGTATTATTGTCGGCATTGAATTTCAAAGCCGTTTATTGGAATTGCTGTTTTTTAAATAGAACTCTTGCAATTACACAGCCACCTGTTAATGATTACAAAGCCGCCTCGGGTTTCATTGGCATGACGCCATCTACAACAAAAGCTCACATGGTGCGAGCAGTGCTCGAGAGTATTGTTTTTCGTCTTGTTCAACTATGCGAGACAATGGAACATGAAACTAACTACGAATTTGATGTTTTAAGGTAAACTTCAAATGACATTTTCCTTATTCTTTGCACATAGTGAAAAAACTATATTAATTTTGAGACACTTTGTAACACATAGAAGGAAGCGTCAGAGATATATATATATATATATACATTTATATTCTTGATCAGCACTTCGAGAGGAATCGATATAAGTCATTCTCCGCATTTCTTATAGATAAGTTTTTAAGATATTCAGCTGAAACCCGGTACATATATTTAACTTTGTGCCAAGTTCCATATTGATATGTCGCATCTACTTTTTGGGGCAGCCGCCACCTCCCATTTGTATGGTAATTTCTACATTTCAATCAATATCTGCTTGATATTGATATGATTACTTCTTTTGAACGGCAGCATACATACATAAATTATTTGGCGTAATGCCATACGAACCACATATTAAATTTTTGCAATATATACAAGTATGTAACAGGCAGAAAGCGGCGTGGCAGTACCTATAAAGTATATATATACTTGTTCAGGCATCGAAAAACGAGTCGATATAGACATGTTCGTCTGTCCAAATCGGGTCACTACAAGGGGAGCCCCCACAAAAACTTGCCCTCCTTTTGTATGAAGTTTTAAATGGTATAATAATATGTATGGTTTATATCCTATACCTTACGGTACTAAGTTTTTCTGAAAATATATGTAACAGGCAGAAGGAGACGTAGTAGACCCCACATAAAGTATAAATATTCTTCATTATCGTCAAAATTCGAGTCGATATATAGACCTCTCCGTTTGTTTAAAATTCGAGACTATGTGATAGAGACTTTAAGTTTGGACACTTCGACTCTACTATTCCCTCTTCAGATAAATGAACGTGGTTACCCCAACCCCACTCAAGGTGTATGAACAGTTTTTTTTTTTTTGTTAAGCAAGGAACCCCAGTTTTTGTGTATTTTAAGTCAATCATAATAAAATATCCGAGATAGGTTCAGATCGAACCACTATAGAATTTAGCACCCATACAAATCTTTGGCTCAAATAAAGAGCCTTAAAAAAGGTACAGGGTAACTTGAGTAGTCGACTACAGTGTTCTTTCTTGTTTTTTGTTGGGATGTATAGGAGTAGATTCTATATTATGTTTAATTTCATGTGAAATGTTTTAAAGCTTCGGTCCCACCGAAAAAAATATTTAATATTATACCCTGTTCAAAGGATAATATATACAAGTATGTGACATAGAGTCTAAATTTTAATCAATTTTCGTTGAGTTTTCTGTCACATCTAGTTGAAAATTATAGGATTTTGACACTATTTTCAATGCAATCTTAGCGATGAGTCACATATATGTGATCGTCTTAACAGGGCATAAGCAATGTAAGTAATATAACGAACGATGCATCGGAGACCTGATAAAGTAAATATAAAGACGAGTCGTTCTCGCCATGTCCGTCCGTTAGTCTGTAGGAGGAACAAATTTTCTGACTCCAGAAGACTTGCAGAAACATAACTTGATGTATAGATTCTCTAAGTTCCGCACTGTTGCAATTTTTTCTTAAAATTTAGCCCCTAACAGTGGTAAGAAACCCTATTCAGTTTTTAAATTTTTTTTTTTATCATTTTCGTAGTGGGTACTGATCATCTCGACTATAACTCTTACTTGTGTTTAGGTGCTTTTGAAGCTAAGAAAAGTTTCATTTCCGCTGAATTTCACGTATTCAATTCTGTTAATCCAATTTATCTTATTTTGTGTCTTTAGAGTTGATGGCGGCGTTTCGCGCAATGATTTCATCTGCCAGTTTCTTGCCGATGCTAGTGGCATCAAAGTGGAACGTTCAAAAAACAGCGAATCTAGCATAATGGGCGCTACACTCTTGGCGGGCATAAACCATGGCATCTGGCTCAATCTAGCTGCTATTAAACGCTTTCGCATTATTGATCGCGTATTTTTACCAAGGGCACAGTTTTACAATAATATACGCCAGCGCACTGAAAAATGGAACGGAGTCATTGAACGTTTCGGCGATTGGTATTGAAATATTCTAGCACGATTTTAAATAGTTAAGATATCTATGAGTATAGAAAAATTTATAGGCAAAAAAGCTCAATTAAACACTGTTTTAAAATATAAATATTTTATTTCTACTAAAATATACTTGGCGGAGATTATACGATAAGAAATGCACTCTTAACTTAGCTTACAAGTATACTAAACGGATGAACGAACAGTTGTTGAACTGTTTAATTAAAACGTTGCTGAAAATTTTGTTGCTGTTGATTGAACATCATCTGTTGTTGTTGCTGTTGCTGCTGTTGTTGTTGTTGATGATGGAAATCCTGTTGTTGCTGCTGTGGCCCACCAGGTCCAGAGAGCCGTACGCCTAAAATTAAGAAAAAAAAAACCAAAACTAATTTAACATTTTCAAAATAATTTATATGTTACGCACGTTTTGCATTCGGCTCATTTGTATTCATTTGCTGTTGTTGTTGCTGATGCTGCTGTTGTTGCTGCTGCTGCTGTTGTTGTTGTTGTTGCTGCTGTTGTTGTTGTTGCTGGCGTTTATTGTCGGATTTATCTTCTTGATCGTCATCTGTTAGAAATTCACGTTTTGGATACGGTATAGCACAGCCTGCAAAGACGTCCTGCGTCGGTAGTGGTTCTTCTGAAAAGTAACCATCTTGCATAGCTTGCTCTGAAGTAATACGCTTATTGGGATCCATCAACAAAAGTTTTTGCAGCAAATGGAATGCTTTGCTATCCGGTTTGATTTTATGTCGCTCCATATATTTTGCCAATGAACAGGTGGAATACGTGGAGCGTTTAAAGTCTTTTGTCAACGTATGATGTTCGGGCATTTTTTTAATGTCCTCCCAGTCTTTGTCTTGCGGAAAACCCATAACATTGAATATACGATCCAATTGATCATGGTGATACGGATTACTAGTCTTGATATCTTCTTGACGGCAGTGAAAAATCGGTTCTGAGGTCAATAGCTCAGCGAAAATGCAACCAATTGCCCAAATATCAATAGCCTTGGTATAGTGACGTGCACCAAGCAGCAACTCCGGCGCCCGATACCAAAAGGTTACAACCACCGGATCCAGATCGGCAAGTGGTTTCAGCGGTGCATTAAAAAGCCGCGCAAAACCCATATCGGCAATTTTTACACGTCCACGTTCATTGCCATCGCCCATTACCAATATATTAGCCGGCTTTAGATCGCGATGCAGCACCCAGTTGCTGTGCAAATAGTGTATACCATCGAGTATCTGATAGAGCAAACTCTTAACCATGCCGCGCGGCACCACAACCTGTTTCTTGGTGGCCTTTGCAGCACGATGAAATTTAATGATGTGCCACAGATCGTGTTCAGCATAGTCGATGAGCAGGAATACTTTGCGGTCGTTGTGCGAGAGAAAGACGCGTATCAGCGTTATCACATTCTGATGCTTCAGTTCGCGTAGCAATGCAATTTCACGACAAGCGGACATGGACAAACCGGTGCCATCGATCTGTTTCAGTGCATATTCCTTGCCGTCGCTGCAATAGAAGTGAACAATTCATTAAGATTTCCCTTTAGAATTATGTGCAATTTTGCTTACCTGGTCTCTTTCCACTTTGCCTTGTAGACGTGTCCGTAAGTTCCGCGTCCAACTTTGCAACCCTCGTAGTTGAAGAGATCCTCGACCTTGGTGCGCTCCATTTGAGTTTTCATTTTAAAATCATAGTCCATTTCAGCACAAGTTATAATTTAATTATTTCAGTTCCTACGGCTGCCTTCTTTTTTTTTTTTAAATGCTACAAACAGCTGTTTTGGCGCCCGCATGAGTGCGAACGGGAAAGTAAATATTTTGCACTATGCTATTTAACACTAAAAAGCATCTATTGTGAATGTCTACGGCGATTTTAACACTATAAACACACTTGTCACATTTTGGATTCCTGCGAGTTTATATTTCACGCTAAGCTAAATTGACTTCAAAATATACATATTACTGTTTATATTGTCACTGCATACTACCGTACACATTCTGCTACAATTGTAATCTCCGTCACAATTATTTACAATGGGCAAATTGAACATACGCTCAAAGGCCAAGTCGGCGGTGGCCGCTGCCAAAAATAAAGCCCAAACAATTCAGGCGCAATTCAACCAGGAACGAAAGCAACAACAAAAGAAGGAGCAATTACTGCATAAAACAATATCGCCTAAGAAAACCATCAACAAAAAGGATAAATCGCAGCAGAAACATAAAAAACTGCTAAATCGCTTCAAGCAGCAGCGCAAGGAGCGCCAAACGGAAAATGCTCGCAAGAAACGTGAGCAAACAGTTATAACCGGAGATTTACGTCCACTTAGCGATGCTCTACCCTCATTGGAGGACATTTACATGATGGCAATTAATAAACGTGTGAATTCAATGAAACAGGTGGAGGACGATGAAATGCCGAAGAAGCTAAGTGTCAAGCAGAAGCTCAAGAAAAATCGTCAAGACTTTGTTCAACGCCTTAATTCATTTGAGACACTCATTAAGAAAAAGGAATTTAAGTCAAATCCCCGCTTATTTGTCACGGCACATATACAAAATAAATACAAGCTTTTAGATGATTAACTAAAGGTTATATTTGCGTTTGTTTTGTGGGGATAGGAATTAATTGAGATTGTTTTTGTTTGTATGTGACAGCCTTAATTGCTGGGTTTGTTGGGCTTTCTCCTTTTGAATCATTTTTCGATTATGTTACGACATAAAAGCGGCCTCACACAGGCTATTGTACGCCAACCCTACAAATCTACATCAAATACTAATTTTTGTGGCGATGTGATGTCTCCATTATATCCTGTGGAATATACTCTTGTCAGATGCGATAATCTTACCAGCCTGAAATGAGCCTGACGCTTAAGATGTTTTTATGCCATACAACACGAGTATTCGTAAGAGCACTGAATAATTTCGACACATTGAGTCATCCATGATAAATCTTATTGAAAACTTCATTAAAAAAACAAAAGATAAAAAAAGACTTCCCGGCTATGCAGCCTTAAATGCAAATAAGGGTCAAATGCCCGTATTGTGAGCGTGGTGGGTGTTGAGGGTGTAGAATCGTCAAAATGTATGGTCAAGAAGAATTTAAATGTCCACGTCTGTAGCTTTCACAGTTCCTGAGATTTGTTGTCTTATACATCCTGGTGGACGGACATAGCTATATCTCGGATTTTAACCTGTACAAGAAAAGACAGGGGTATAATAAATTTGTGCGAACGTATGTAATAGGCAGAATGAGCGTGCCATACCCCATAAAGTATATAGATTCTTGATCAGTATAGAAAGCTGAGTCGGTATAGCCATGACCGTCTGTCAGTCCTTCCGGTTGTAAACTTGGTTTTTTTTAAACAATATTTGGTAATACGCACAACTAGTTTATGAAATCGATATGCAACGCCCATTCTTAGAGGTAGCCCCTTTACAAACCCACCGCCCAATTTTGTGTCAATAACTTTTTGGTTACCGTCAATAGCTACTTTAAATATGATATAGTCGCCTGGGCGGACGCTTCGCATTAATTATCTGTAGCCCAAACAAACTCACGGTCCAAATAAAAATTGTTTTTTTTTTTTTTATTGAGCTTTATAGTTGATATGCGATTTACACTTTCGTGTGATTGATATGAAGGCTTGGTTCCTCCGAAGTAAAAATTTTTGTTTTTGGTACAAGGTTTCCAACTGCATTGATATACTAGTTGCGAATAATTCGTATGGTAGTCGGTCATTAACATGTTTAATTGTAAAACATTTAAAGAACTTCTTTTGAACAGATGTTTGGAGTGAGAATATAATCATCATTTACTTTTTGGCTGTATGTGTCATTAAGATAAATATGAATATCATTGAATCTACAATATCATAAAAAAAAACCACGTATTATTGTCCATGCGAACAGGTTCTGATAAATACAATCCTGCTCTTTTGAACGCTTTACCTTCTGCTTTATTAATTGTCGTAGCGAAGACTACCTTTATTGAGAATTGATTTCGCGTCATTTAGAAAGACATGGGTGGATCAGAAGATGGGTGTGAGCCCAGTTCTACTGGAGTGGATCATTCTAGCAGTGATGGTGTATTCATCTCTTAGCGAGTTACCACTAACAGTTTACCACTAATTCATCCTGTTAAGCGTTAAGATTTGTAAAAAACGTAATATGTAGTATTTTTATTTAAAAGTAAAATCTAAGGGGCTTCTTTCTTCGCGTTGGACAGTACCGTAACTGAAATAAAACTTATGCTCTTCAGATAACAAATTGAAAGTGACCTATTCATTAACTGTTATACAATTCGTCGCATTTAAGACATAATATCGTGACGAATTGAATGAAATTGAATTTGTTTGAACTTCTAAATCACCGTTACGCATATTAAGTAAGCTTTCAGTGAAAACGGAATTATCATTTGTCCTCATATTTTGGGTCAATTTGAGAAATTTCGATGATGGCTGTGCTACTGGTATGTTCAAATAAACCTTCTAAACGATAATAACACACTCTATGAATATTATAAAGTTCGATCAAATAGTTGCTGAGATATAACGAATTTTTTCTTCCTTTTGGAGGTACGAATCTGTATGTGTTGTATGGCACCGCCCATTTGAGCAAAAAGTAACACTCTTTACGAATTTCAAAACGATCGGTCAAATAATTGTTAAGATATAATTTTGGGCCATATAAATTTGGGCCACTTTTGTATGAAAGCAGCTAGAAACATCCTAGACGATACTATGAATTTCATAACGATCGAATAGTAACTGAGATATGATGAATTAGGTCTTTCTTTTGCACCGACTATTATTTTTTAGACGCCATATAGACAGAAACAATCTGCCGAACGATAGGAATACACTCTTATGAATTTCATAACGATCGGTATAATAAATTTTGGTTTTCACTGATATAGAGGCACCCCACCTACTTTACCAGTGAATACTTATTTTTCGTCATTAGCGGCGAGTTTAACCTTAAAAATGATAGCTCAATGATTGATTTCCATAAAATATTACAGGAGATATGGCAGTGTGATTAAAAACACACCTTTGAAAAATAATATACCCGTATACGGATACGTACACTTGCTCGAAAAACTTTGCGTACACCACAAAAAAATTTGAAATTTTAACTTTAATCGCAAATATCTCAGCTAATGTTTTATGTATTGAATCAAACTTTGTTTTATTATATAGTTTATTAATTTCTCTTAACTAATAATATTTTGCTGCTTTAAAATAGATTTTTTATTCATTTTATGCTACATGTTAGAAAAGCACTACCGCAAAAGTCTGCGTACAGGCATCATTTTTTCGAAGAAAATGATGTGTGTTAATAACTGGTAGTATAACCCGTTTCTCGTCAGTACCTCTGTAAGACGTCTTGGCATGGAATTCACAAATTTTTTTTAACTTCAGTTGTAATTTCTTCCCATTTCTTCCTCCATTATTGTCTTTTTTATATTTTAGCAGGTATTCAGCAGGTGTTGACGGATTCTGCGTTCGAGTAAGTCCTAAAAATGCTCTATGGTAATCAGGTCCGGACATTGAGGAGGTGTTCTTAACTGATTTCTTTATATTCTAAAGGAGCCAGAGCTTTACTGTATGCGCACTGTGCTTGGGATCGTTGTCTTGCTGAAACCAAAACTCTTCTTGCAGCCCTAATTTCTGAGAACTTTGCAGCAAATTATCCTTCAAAACTTGGATATAACTAGTTTAGTCCATTGTTGATTCAATAAATGTTAGGCTAGTTGACTGAAAAAGAGTGAATTAAAACTCCAAAGTGTGCGATAAGCATTTTTAAACTTTTAAATCGCATATTTGCTCATTCCCTGCTTCCCGTAAGCAGTTGTACGAAGACTTTTGCGGTAGTGCTTTTCTGACATGTTGTACTATAAAATGTATTAAAACTATAGTTTTAAGTATTAAAATGCAACAAAAATATTATTAGTTAAGAGATATTAATAAACTATATAATAAAACAAAGTTTGATTCAATACATAAAACATTAGCTGAGATATAGATAGATAAAGTTCAAATTTAACATTTTTTTGTGGTGTACGCAGACTTTTTCGAGCAACTGTATGTGTTTACCACTCTTTGCACATAAATTTAACTACATATGTATATAAAATAATTTGAATTTCGTTTGTTTTTCTTATAATCAAAGACATTATTTATTTAATTGGTACAATATAATTAATAATAGATATTCAACGTTGCATATAAATATTACATACATACATCATTAATGCGCATATGTATTTATAATGCATGTATTTTTATTTTTAGCATAAATATTTAATACATAATTAATTTTTTTTGTTTTGTTTTTTTTTTTTAAACAAATAAACTATTTTTACAGTGGCAAATGGAGAATTGAGAAGATTCCATATATGTAATTATGTTTTTTTTTGTTTTTATGTATTTATATATATAATTTATATATATATTATTGTATTAATTTATACATTTTTTACTATTTAAACAGCTAACTTTTTGTGTGTGTGTGTGTGTTTTGTTTACTCTACTAGTATTTATTTAGTAGTAGTAATTATGCAAGTAATTAAAATTGTTTCTTTTATGTTTGTTGTTGTTGTTGTTATAGAAATACTTGGTGTTGTGTCTTACAGTGGACACTTTTACTCGGCAATTTTATTATTAATAAATATATTGCACATAGAAAATGACAGCTTCCATTTTTTAAGTTTTGGTGTTCGCTTACAGTGCTTTGTTCATGAGCTCAATATAATTAAATACATTTATTTCATTATAGGTATGTATAATATTTATGTATGATTATAGAGAGTTTGTTTACAATATTTCATATAAGTGTGTGTGTGTGTGTATGTGTGTTGCATTAGTTGAGTTTGAGATCATTTAAACGCTATTTTTTGATAAAAACTCTTTTTTTTTACACAAATTCTTTTCTCCATTTGCTGCTCTAAAAAAAAATATACATACATATTTATGTAGTTCACTTCAAAATAAGCAGCCTGTTCATATCGTCTTGTATCGTCTGTACTTTAATTTTTGCTGCACACTGTTTATTTGTTATAAATTAGCTGTTTGCTGTCGTTTTTTAAAACTAAACACTTTTGTTCAAAATAGTTGACACACAATTCGTAAGTCAGCTGCTTGCTTTTTGACAAACAGCACACACATATAACTGTGTCCCTTTCCCATATGCGTATTAAATCTGTACATATTTTAGTAGTATTTATTAGCATAGGTTTCACTTTAAATATATTTTCGAAGCTGCTTATATGTATATGTGTGCTTGTTCATACTTTTCTCAAACATTTTGCTTATAAACAGATATACAAATAACAGATAAACAGTCTGTTTAAGTTGACACTATATATTTTCGAAGCTGCTTATATGTATATGAGCATGTGTGTGCTTGTTCATACTTTTCTCAAATATTTTGCTTATAAACAGATAAGTTGACACTATATATATTCGAAACTGCTTATATGTATTTGTGCATGTCTGGGCTTGTTTATTCGTTTAGCAAACATTTTGCTTATAAACAGATATACAAATAACAGATAAACAGCTCGCTTAAGTTGACATTATATATATTCGAAGCTGCTTATATGTATATGACCATGTGTGTGCTTGTACTTATCCTTTTGTCAAACATTTTGCATATAAACATATATACAAATAGCAGATAAACAGCCTGCTTAAGATGGCACTATATATATTCGAAGCTGCTTACATACATATGTGCATGTCTGGGCTTGCTTACACTATTGTCAAACATTTTGCTTTTAAACAGATATATAAATAACATATAAACAGCCTGCTTAAGTTGACTTGAACTAGCTAATTGTATATTTTAAACTTATTTAAATAATAATTTTAATTAAAATGGCATTAAAATATTTTATTTTTCTTTTTAGAAACATCTAGTTAAAAAAATTGTTTTGTTTATTTATTATATTTTTTTTGTTTTAGTTTGTATATTATTTAATGCTGTTGTAAATTTTTATATAAACATATATAAGTATTATGTGTGTGTTTAAGAACTTAAATTATGCCTGTGTATGTGTAAATGTTACATCGATTTATATTTTATTTTATTTGATTTTTTTTTTTTATAATTAACAAATACGTTTATATATATATATTTTTTTTTTAATTTATCACTAATTTTTTATCAGCTTTTTATTTATTCATTTATTTTTTCTTTTTATGAAAAATTAAAGCAATATTTTTTTAATCAAAATTAATTTTCACATACATTAAACATTTTGCACGCTGTTTATTTATTTTTTTTTTTTGTTTTTAACAACCTTGCTTAATGATTGTTATTGCAAAAAAAAAAAAAAAATGTGCCTGCTTTTTATATATTTATTATTTTATTGGTATGCTTTACTTTTTTAATAAAATTTTTTTTTTTTTTAATATTGAACTGAAATTGTAGTATATTAGAAACATAATTTCTAATAATTAAATTATTGCGAATGCTGCTCGACAGCCTATTTGTTTAGCAAAAACATGAGCAAACTGTAAGTAAAGGTAAAAAAAAAAAAATTTTTAATATTTTTTAAAATTAACACGTACAAAGGTTGATCTAAAAATAACCGAACTTTATTGAATGTTGAAAAGGTACAAGAGATGAGGTAGTCAGTGATTATCGTTATCGTAACTGCTACTTTGCAAATCACCGTGATTTTAAACTGCTTTTCTGGAGAGGATTCGCCTAAAATGGTTCAAAAACCATTCCAAAATGTGGGAGATAGTCGGAATCATTGAGCTCCCGCAGCAGGATATGGGCTCCTTACAAAGATCTTGTGAATTGAAGCGGGAACAGGGTATTTCAGGTGGTCACCCGATTTGTATATATTCCAAGTGGCATATCTTCACTACAATTCTTTGGGACTAATTCCAAACTAAAGGAAACCGCCATCAGTTTCTGGAATATCTTCTTTTTTGTGTCATTTTCTGGAGCGGATTACCTTAAAACGGACCAAAAAAAAAAAATAGAGAAGAATGTGGGAAATAGTCGGTATCATTGGGCTCCCGCAACAGGATATGGATTCCTTACAAAGATCTTGTGAATTGAAGCGTCAGATCAGTCATCAGATTTGTATATATTCTAGTGCCAACCATTGCTGCCCATTCCACAAACCCATTGAAACATGTGTATCCCACACAATCCTTCCCGGGATTGACCAAGTGGCATATCTTCATTACAATTCTTTGAGACTAATTCCATACTTCAGGAAACCGCCATCAGTTTCTGGAATATCTTCTTTTTGGAGCCATTATCTGTAGTGGGTTGGCTTAAAATGGCATTAGAAACCAGTGGAGAGTGTTTGTTGTTATAGTCTCAAGTATTGGGCTACCGTAACAGAAGAAGTATTCTTTAACAAAATCTTGGGAATTCAGGCGGAAAGATGGTATTTCAGGAAGTCATCTGTTTTGCATTTATTTCAGTGCCAACTATTGCTGATTTCATATCCGATTCAAAAAATTGACTGGATCACCTATTTTTTTAACATAGTCCTTTCCAGGATTTATCAAGTGCCATATATGCACTACAACTAATAAGGACTGAGGCAATACTACGTGAAACCGCAATTGTATGCTAAACGATATCTATATCGATATCGAATAGCAACTGATATTAATGATTTTTCAGTCGCCGTGATTGAATCACAGGTAGTGAAAGCATCTAAGTTCAAGCTAATCGTTTGACAGGTTACAAAGTGACACATTTTTTAATAACAGCAGTTTTTGTAGTTGTCGTAAAAACAAATGAGCAAACTTAAAATTTTGTTTTAAACTCGCTAAAAAAATTTTGGAGACTTACGAATTGTTAGAAACAGTTTATTATGATGATTGTATGAGTCGTACTCAAGTTTACACGATTTAAAAACAGTCGTGACGATCCAAGACCTAGACGACCCGAATCAACTAATCGTGCTGAGTTAGTGGAAAAAGTAAGTGAAATAATCGCTGTGAGAATGCTGGCAGAAGAATTAAATTCATCTTACTGTACAATCTACAAAATATTAACTGAAGATTTGGGTAAAAGAAAGGTGTGTGCACGTTTTGTTCCAACTTCAGTTAAATTATGATCAAAAAATCGCTCGTGTAGCTGGTGATGGAACATGGTGTTTTAAATATGATTCTGAAACTAAGCGACAATCTGCAGAATGAAAGCCTAAAGACAAGTCAAAACCTAAAAAATTGCATTTTCAGAAGTCAAGAATCAAGACAATGTTGATAACTTTCTATGATTCACAATTAATTTGTTCGGGAAGGTCAAACTGTCAATGGAGAATATTATTTACAAGTTTTACATCGTTTGTGGTCGAGAGTTTTACGTGTTAAGCCCGAATATTCCAAAGGAAGGCAGCTGTTTTTATTGCATGATGACATTCCAGCCGTACAAGCAGCCGTGACACAGCTGCTAAAGAACATTCCAAAAATCGAGTTTAAAAAGTCTATGGATAAATTGGTTGAGCGTTCCAAACGTTATATTGAGTTAAATGGATCGTATTTTGAATAAATATCAGCTTTGAAACATAATACCCCCATGCTTGTTTTATTTTATAAATAAAAAGTTCGGCTATTTTTAGATCACACTGTGTATTTTTAATATCCATACACACTTACCGGAAGTTAATTCCCTTGTTGGAAAGCAAACGATTGCACTCTGAGCTATCCGGCAACGGTAGTACATAGTAATCACTTTCAGTATTCTATAAAATAAAAAGAAAATTGTTTAAAAGCGTTAGTGGTGCATAAATTTTATGTGAATTTATTGTTTTACAGCATACCGTCTCCGTAAAATCGTGCTTATAGATTTGTGTCGACACTTTCATATCGGAAAAGGGTCCCTTTAGCGCAAAGAAATGTATGCTCATTGGCGTGCTCGTCTTTGTTTTTAGTATTAGCTGATAGGTAATGGTGCGATCGTTTGACTGATGTGGATCACGTTGGCTATTGTTAATGCGTGCCTTAACAACCCATTGCTGATTGAATGCAGAAAAGCGCGCTGTCTCATAGAATAGTTTATGCACGTATTCATCTGTACGATATGGCTTCATTTGTAGATCTATAAATTGAATAATTCAAAAAGTTTAATTACAAATACATAGTGTGAGAGCAAATTGATAAGTCCGAGAGATTTTGAATTTCACGCCTATTAACTTTAAACTGCAACTTTAAATGCAACACTGCACCTGTCGTCAACTAGCATCTTTTAATAGACCACGGTCAAATTTCAACCAATCTGCACCATTATTGTATATGTTTTACTGCCATTGAACGCAACTATGAAAGGCATACAGACGGACCAAAGTCAAAAGGTTGCTGCGCCGATGGTTGCTGTTTTGCTGCAATGGACTCATATTTTATCAACTTTCATGAAACAACGCAACTTGACAATATTGCGGTTAACCAACATCAAAGACTACTCGAACTTCGAAGTTAAAACACTATTACGTACGAGATCAATTTAGGCACCGATCTGAGAGCTTTCTGTCCATCTGTTTGTCTTTCAATAGCTCTCAAACTCAAACTAAACAAGAAAAAACGTTAACTTCGGTTGAACCGAAGCTCTAATATCATTCACACGATACCGCTCACTAGTAGATGTGTATGAAGCGATGCAGCCAAAATGAATTTCAAGTTGATATTGACGTTTTCCATACAAATGCATAAAAGTGAGCTGTGGGTTTATATGGGACTACCTCAAAAAGTGGGCGGGACACGCCCATTTGTATATGTATATGAAGCGGATGTCCACTAAAATCCGCCAAATCAAATTTCAAGCTAATATTGATTTAAATGAGGAATTTTTTCATAAAAAACACAAAAATAGAAGGTAGGTTTGTATAGGGGTTACCCCAAAAAGTGGGCGGGCCACGCATATTAGTCTATATATATTAAGCGGCTGTCTATAAAATGGCACCACATTGCATTTCAACCTAATATTGACTTTAATAAAGAAGTTTTCATAAAAAAAGTCAAAAGTGGGCAGTAGGTTTGTATGGGGGGGCTACCCCAAATATTGGCCCAAATGGTCAAAAACTCTATCCGGCATATTTGATAGAATGTAAAGCTGCTAAAGAGCTCTACCAAATCGCAAACATTCGTCTCTACACTGCAGTAAATTTTGTAGAGTAGATAAAATTCCACTGTAGAGAACGTAGAGCTCTCCTCTGTTCAGCTCTACATGGTGTTTAACACCACTTTTGTAACTAATATTTTCTCTGTTTTCATTTCTTTATAATTGCTGCTGCCTGGATTACTTTCCAGGCTGTGAGTTAGTATCATAGAAGACAATCAACAAAGTGTGCTCCAACTGGTCTAAATGGTCGTTACTGTTATCTGTACATTAGCTTACAATGAAACTGCTATAGTAGTTAATAATAAATAAATAAACAACTTACCATTGAAGATAATCTTCTCATAGCTCAGCAAATCAATAAGGGTGTTGAACATCTTCTTTTCTTCTTTAATTTTAGCATCATGTGACTCCAGGGCAGCCATTACTTCATAGCCGGATTTTGTGGGATGCAAGCAAGTGCGTTCGTGTTCTGTAGCTAAGATTTATGGAAAATATATTAGATGTTTATGAAGTTTAGCATAGTATACGAATTATAATTTATATCAGCATACTCTCGTGAAATGGACCACGCCACTGACAACCGATGCGTGAATATTTGCAATTGGTTGGGCGTTCTTGACATTCATGCTGCTCGTGACGTTCAAGCGATTTGTACGGATACTCCTCGTTGCAGTACTAAAACAAAAGAGGACATTATTTTAACTTAAAACAAATAAGAAGAAAAATAATAAAAAAAAGACTCACCTGACACTCGCTGGGCAACTCTGAAGCTGCTTTCTCCACAGCAAGATTACGTGATGCAGTACTTTTCGAGATCTCCACACGACAATTTGGACAAGTTGCAATTTGATCTCTTAGACTAAAGCACGAAAACAAATAATAAAGATATACGTATGTAATTAGTTAAATGATTTTTTTTTGTGTACAGTTCAAAAATAGATGTAAATGTTGTTCAAATCACAGTAGATAGTTTTTCATGTCGTTTGTTTTTCGTAAGATTTTTGGTTTTTGTGTTTCAGATTCATACCGTCCATCGGCTAGCAAATGTGTAAAACAGGCAGCACACATAAGATGACCCATCTGACACTGTAATGAAATGCAAGAACAATAAAAATAAAGGCATTAAAAATCATGGTACGGTGTTTTTTTTTTAGAGAATAAATATTCAAGTGTTTTTTTTTTATTAATAATAAAAAAAAAAATAAGAAAAAATATCCTGCAATTAAAGAAAAAGAAAAAATTTGCTATTAGTCATGGCTGTACTTAAAATAGTGTAGATTTGCGAGTGTGTGTATGGAGTAGTAATGGATGCGTGGTAAATATTTCAAAAGGAGCAATTACAGGTTGTTGCATTATACTGGAGAGATTGATTGTGAGGAATATTTGTTTTTTTTTTTTTGTGGTTTTTTGGGAAGCTGTTGATATTCAAACTTTTTGTGAAAGAAAAACAAACACTTCATATTTTTTTTTTCGAGTTTTCATTGTTTTGTTTGCACTTATTGCAATTTATTCAGAAAATATTTAACGTTGTTTCATCGTACATTTCACTAGATATTTTATATATATATTTGTAGGTAGTAGTTTAAAGATATAGAGCTTAGCATTTAAATTTTTACAACTTTTTGTTCGTTTACATTTGCATATTTTTGTTCTCAAATAAATAATTTATTAATTTTACATGTTCATTTAGATTATTAATATAGTAGGTATATGTATTATATTTAAAACTACGAAACATAATGAATTTTAGTCTAAAGAATGAATAGAGAAATATAGAGAAAGAGAGAGAGAGAGAGTAATAGATACTGAAAAGTATTTGTAAGTTATATGTATATCTTTCTTTTTTCGCTATGCCAATTAGAAAGCAAAAAAGAACTAAGATTAAAATTAAAATACTATTTTATTTATAAACTGTCTGAGAAATAGCCAATTTGAATTGTATATATATTCAATTTTATTTATTTATTTTTTTTTTCTATTTTAAGCACATTATAGACTGCTTCTTTGAAAAGTTTTGTATTTTTGTAACTAAAGAAAACTGCAAAAGCTGAACAAAAAAAAATATACCTATGCTAAGCTTATACTGACTGAAGTATCTAACTAAAGAAAACTGCAAAAACTGAACAAAAAATATATACCTATGCTAAGCTTATACTTATACTGACTGAAGTATCTACTACCTTTAACTTTATATTCATTTAAAATTCAATATTTCTGTTCGATTCTAATTTTTACACTGACTGCTAAGCAACATACCAATATACACATTAGCTAGCCTAATGGCAACTAAAACTCGTAAATTATTTAAACGGAAATAGTTATCTACCATGATTTATATATACAAATAATTTCTATATGCATATATCGTATGTATATAGATAACACAGGTCAACATGGTTTAGTTGTTGGAAAGCTGAGGGTCATTTCCGAAGTAATTTGCTGCGTAGAATCCGAATCCGTGGTCAGAATTGGCACATCATTGCGTAGAATCTGCGTAGAATCCGAATCCGTGGTCAGAATTGGCACATCATTGGTCCATATTTGAGGTTGTGTACCCGGGTAATGATGTTGAACTTCAAATAGCCATAACTTTGCGAAAAAAAGATCGTATTTGATCTCTGGAACTCTTACAAGAAAGGGTAAGAGTGGTACTGAATGATGTAATTGAATAGACGGATCACAACATTTTTTTGCACCCTGTACATAACCTCAAAAGTAGGAAATAAACGCGGTTGTTTTTCGGGTACATAACCTCAAATACCTTAAAATCCTGACGTGTTGAGAAAATTCTGACCACCGATTCGGATTCTACGCAGCAAATTACTTCGGAAATGACCCTCAGCTTTCTAACAACTGATATGACCCCGGTATTTGTAGGCCTGCGTAATTTAAATCTGTTAAACTGTTCATAAGTTGAGCTAATATTACTGATTCAGTTTCAATTTATATCTTTTACAAATGTTATCTATTCAATGTTTAATCATTGTATAGAGTCAAATTATTTATTTTACTTTTTGAAAATATTTATATCTCATATATACATATGTATATTTCCTCAATGCAAAAGAACGCATAATGAACATTTTGTTTACACAGAAAAAATAATCGGCTTCCGATACATGTGTCTCAGGGTTTGCCAAAAACTGCATCAGTCGGTTAGGCCGTACATTGCTAATGAATGCTTATGTCAGATGCTTAATTGAAAATCGTCTTGTGTATTTCACGATTTTGTCTTATCGAATGATAACGTAAATGGAAAGACGTTATATGTACTTTTCCAGCATTTTCTGTTGCATTCTTGCAAGTACGACTCTCTTTCATGTTTCTGTGTTTTGTTGTTATTGCATTATTCCCTTTTAAACTGCGCCATTTGACTATTGTCACTCATTTTGTACAATTTTATTAAATATTTATGTATATACATACATATATAATTCAACCAATTGATATAAAACAAACATTCTTCAAGATTTTTTTTTGAAATTGTTTTTTTTTTTTTTTTAATAAAGATTTATGCAAAAACAACACTTTTAATCTGTACCATATACTTCTAGAAGTTCTTTGTCGATGTATCTTTTTTGTAATATAAATTCGCTGAGTTAAGCTCACTAAAAATTTTTAAATAAACATTTTTGTATATGTCTTATAGTACACACAAAATATGAAAACAAAAACGTACAAATATGCTATATGTATATATAGTATGTATGTATAACTTTAACTTAATGTTATCGTTTTCGAAAAAAAAAAAAAACTTCAAAAAATCTTTATTTTTTCTCGACTAAACTTCAAATGATGACTTCCTTCATGCTTTGCAATGTATATTCAATGACAATAAACAAACGCATTAATCTTTGGTATACATAGCTGCTAGGCGTATTAATCATTAAGTAAATAGTCAGACATTGTCTATACAATCATTTCATACTAATTTGTGATTCGTGATGAAAGCAAAATGCAGCTGAAAAATAAAATGTCTTCAATAAGTGAAAACGCACGTTGTATCTGTAACTATGCAAGTAGTACATATGTACATAAAAACAGCAGCTATTAGTATGAAATTAGCAAGGCGACAATAGAACAGCAGGCAGTTAATAGTTGGTCGAACATATACGTCAGGTCGTTCAATATGCTACGGGGCGACCGACCTTTTGGCAAAAACGCTGCGGCAACCTTTCGCGCACGTTTCTTCGTAAATGTATCTTTTATGCATCTTTATATGTCTATATGTATGTATATATAAATGTATATTGTTGTTGTGCTTATATGCGTCACATACTGCAGCAAATCTTTGTCTACAAGCTGAAAATTGAACGAAAAACTGCGGGTGAGCGGTTGGCGTGCGCTGATTGTGAGCATGATTATCATTATATATATATATATATATATATATATATATATATATATATATATATATATATATATATATATATATATATATATATATGTGCATAGATAGATAGATAGATGCACTCAGCCGCTAGAAAAAAGCCAAACTAGCCAAACACTGCGCTTTAACGAAAATAGAGAAGGATACAAAAAAACCAAATGCTTGCTTAGCGATGCGTGGTAGATACATTTTTTTCCTTGATTTTTTCGTTTTTTTTTTTTTTTGTTTGTAATGTTGTATGCTTTTTATTTATATTTATCTATATTTTATATAGGTTTTATATACACATTGTGTATATATGTATGTAGCTCCAAATCGTTTAGAAATCATCGCTGACAACTGCTTGTCGTTGTTTTAAGTTCTTTCACAATTTATAACGTAAATGTTTTGCAGCTGTTCTAAGTTACTTGGCTTGAAATGAATTGATTTTCCATTTATAGTTTTTTTTAAACAATACTTTTTTTTTACCATTTTTTGACTTTCTGTTTGTTTTCTTTTTATGTAGATACAAATGTATCTGCAGCAATCAGTACACGCGTTGTATCTATATAAATGCATTCGTTGCATTATATATGCACTCACTCGCATTTGCATGTGTGTGTGTGTGTGTACATTCTTGTAGCTTATCTCTGTCTCATTGTATATAAATACATACATATGTTTTAGAATTGTTGTACATAGCATTCTGGCGTCGTGTAAATAACACTGCTGCTACTGCTACTGCTGCTGCTGCTATCTATGTATGTATACAATTTTAGATGTGATATTCCTTTTTAGAGGCCTAGGCCAAAGCAATTTATTGTAGCACACAAACAAATGCATAAGTTGAATGAACTTGAGTTTATATTAGACAACTTGACGAAAATTGTATTGTGAAATTGAATTATATTCATTTTTTTTTCTTTTTGGTCAAAAGCGCACAATTATAAAAACAAGTTCTGTATATTATTATTCTCTTCCTCTTCTTCTTTGAGATTTAAGCACATAAACTCAGCTGATGCAGATAAGCGAGGGAAAGGCAAACAAAAAAAAAAAAAAAAACAATCTCAAAACATAAAAATAATATACCTGCTCTGGACAGGCAGGCACGTTGTGTTCCATCGTCATCAACGTGTAAAGAACAGATACAAACAACAACAACAACAACAACAACAACAACAACAACAATGCCAAACAAATGCAAACCATAACAAATACGTCGTAACCTGTCAAACCAGTTTTCATAGAGCAAATTTTCCTGTAACAGACAGCAATGAAAAGCAAAACAATTGCAGGCTCTGAAAAATTGGTTTTACTCTGCAACTGTTTTTGTTTAACCCTACAATGTGTAAATAGGTACAACATTGACACACATACACTAGGCAAAGCAATCATATTTTTTGAATCACATCATTTTTTTCTGAGTATGGGTTCCCTAAACACGTTCATCTGAACAAACTTTGGTCGACGGTTAATAACTGACGTTACGAATTTTTCGATCGTTTTTTCCAAAGCATAGTATTGAATACTAAAGTTATAGACAGTTGACCGATAGTACTCAAGTTAGCTACACATTTATTCTCAAAAATATGAAAAGGCTTGAAATATTACTAGTACCACGATATTTCTACAAACAATTTTAAAAACTTTTAGATCTGTTCCGGTTTTCACTTTCAGCAGATTTTGCGCAAGTAAATTCCTTGAAATGGTTTGAATTCACTTGGTATTGAGTAGGTGTAATTCACATTGCCCGATGCAAGTGAACTCAAATCCCCAAGCCTTCCCAAATGAGAACAATGTATCATTTTATGAAATCACTTTCACAAAATCTTTCCAAAAGTGAAAAATATAGCTTATACTACAGCTTGTTTTATACATAAAAGTAACATATCTACGTATTCACTATAGATCGACACATATACGAGCTCAGTTTCGGTAAAAATCAATTCAAATTCGAAGCCTAATACAATCTAGTTAAAAGGGGGCAGAGCCGAAACGTATCCTTGGGGGGGGGGGTGGATTGGTATTGTTGGAGTTTATAACTCTACTAAATAAAGAAAACCCATTAATTTATGAAAATGATACCTTGGATCCATCAATGAGTTGAATATAATTTAGTAATAGACTTTAAGTCACTTGAATAGCACACCCCAATGTACTCTATTATTTTCCAAACAAGTGAAGACAGCACAATTTTGAAGTGTTTTTTTTTTAACAGTACGACAGTAATATATGTATGTAGCGAGTAAAAAAAAAAGTATTTAAAAACTAATATTTTATTAACCTCAGTATATAGAAAAATTGAATAATGGGTTAAACAACAGCAACAACAAGCAGCATAGACAAAAAAAAATCACAAAAACAACAACAACCAATAGCAACCTGTGCAATTGTATTATCGAAGACAAAAAAAAAAATCTCAAATGCAATCACGGTCAGTGCCAATAAACGCCAAATAAAGACAATACATGCATACTTCCATACACATATAGATGAGAGAGTGCAGCTTCCCAATTTACATTTCCGCTCATTTTCAGCAAAATTGTTGCTAGCCGCTCATATTGATATTAATGTTGTTGTTTTTGTGCTTTGTTATTAAACAAAACTGGTTACATTTACCGTAGCATTAACTATATACATACATATATAGCAAGTGTATACATGTATATCTATATAATTTGTTTGAGGCCGTCCCAACAACCACATGCAGTAACAACGTGCTCAATGTGCAAGAGTAGCAAAGAAATTGTAAAAAAAAAAGAGGAAAGGAAGGTAAGGAAGACGCTGTTATCATTGTCACAACAAAAACAGAACTGTTGGCGATGATGCGACGTAGTTGATTTTGATAGAGGGGAGCAGCAAGAGGTGTATGATGCCAACAAAACAATAACACGCGATGCTGCTGCTTGACTCTCTTGACTAAGTGTGTGTGTGTGTTTGTGTAGATGAGAGCAAACGTGTATGCATGTGCGTTTTAATTTATATCAAATGCAGGCAACAACTAATAAAATATGTATATATGTAGTATGTATGTATATAATATAAATACAATGTTGTAGGTTAAAAGATTTTTTTTTTAACGAAACTACTTTCAATGCATGTTTGTTTGTGTGTGTCTGTCTTTATGTGGGTTACTTACTACGTCTTAATAGATTGACTATTATTATTGTGTTTCTGCTATTTCCTTTTCTTTTCTTATTCTTATTTTGTCGTTAATTTTAGTGGGGTGTGGTAACAAAGTACGGTACAAGAAGAACAATGATAAAAGGGCAAAGCAGGAGAAACAAAAAAAATACAAAAAAAAAATATATATATATAATAAAATAATTTACGCGCTCAGCTGTGCATCGATTGCTTATGCATGTATGTAGTATGTATATGTGTGTGCACATATTACCCTCATTTATGTTTCTTATGGGGGCGCATTTCAACACATTTTGTAAGTAAATAACCAACTATATAAATATTCAATTTAACTAGACTTAAAACGTAATAGCATTTGTAATTTCATATATGATTCTTAGCTTGAAATAGAATGTAATTAAATAGACTATTGGTTGATTGCTTTATAATACTCTCAATATCTTTTTATTCTTACTTATCAATTTGAAATTTTTTTAATTAACTTCGAAACGGAATTTCAGGTCAGAACGATAATGATTTTTATTAACTTTCAAAATTCAAATCCCTGGGGGTATGACATACATACATACATACAAACGTATTACTTTTCAACACAAAATATAAATTTAGTCTCTGATAGCTAATCTCTTTAAAAACTGTTGGTTTATTATAGGAAAATAACAAAAATGATACCTAAATAAGTTGTAAAAGAAAAAATTATTTTTAATTCAACAAGAATATTCCATTATTTCACCATTTCATTTAAAAAAAGGTTTATTTGAAATTTTAATCATGTAAATTAATTATAGATTTTGAAACATTTTGCCGTTTCTGAGAAAATAGTTACTAAATAAAGCCATAAAACCGAATTTTTATTAATTTCGTTCTATAATCCTTCATATCTCCGTTAATTTTCGACCAAATGTATAGAGCTAAAAGCAGATTGGTCTGGTCTAGGAGTCGTTGGCCCCAGAGTAAATCACTTGGAGTCCTTGGGCAAATATACTAGTATATTTCAAGCTGAACTGGGCGCTATAATTAGATGTACACAGTATAATTTTGATAGAGGCTATAGCAATTGTGAGATTGTTATTCTATCAGTCAGGCGGTAGTAAAAGCGTTAAGCTCAAACACCGTCAAGTCCAAACTAGTGCAGAAAGCACTTATATCCGAAGTAGATTTGGAATATTGGGCAGTTACTTTGTCGCTGAAAAACAACTGAAGAAGTTAGATAATAGGACAATACAAGGGTTTATTCAACATGTTGGACTAGAGCAGGACATCTAAGTAAGAAGGACAAAACAATAGATCTCTCTAGGTCGCTGTTTGAAAATGTCCTATAATAATAATAATAATGGATGCTAACCCTAAAAGTGGGTGGGACACATCTACTGATATATATACATATATATGAAGCATACGTTTGTAAGAATCCACCTTATCAAGTTTCAAGTTTTTATTCATTGTAAAAAATAAGTTTTTCCAACATAAACCCAAATGTGGGCGGGGGGTTTGTATGGGGAAAGCTTTCAAAATGGGCGGGGTATGCCTAATGATATGTATGTGAAGCATCCGTTCTTAAGAGAACCATATATCAAATTTCATAATATTCATGTTCATTCACATCAAATGTACAATACAGTTTTGATATACATATGTATGTATGTCATACTTTAAGACTACATTGTGAATAAGTTTGATACAACAAAATATTTCATCATCTACATACATACATACATATGCATGTATACAGACTATTTCGTATAGTTTTTTAATGTATCCTACAGATTGTAGTGAAAAAAGAAGCGATCTGGGCTTGAGTCCCATATCCCCATGCTCCCATTGGATCTAGGCTAACTTTAAATTTTCTTTTTAATAATGTATGTATGTATATTATGTATAAAAATATGAACGTTCTTAATGTATTTTCGACCACTGTATACATTTTATGTATGCGTGACAAATTGTATCTCTCTCTTGGTGTGTGTGTGTGTATGCAATGTAAAATAAAAATGTACTCAAATTTTTCAGCAATTTATGCAAATTGAAACACTTCAAAATAAAATACACACACATATGTAAATATATACATAGATTATCTAACCACATATGCACATGTGAATTTATGTACATATGTATGTAAATATGTAACTGTGACGCAGTTAATTTTTGAACTAATGCACTGCGCGAGAGAGACACACACAGAAGAGAGCGCACTAATAAATAAGTTGAAAGGTAAAAAAGCAAACAGAAACGTAAAACGCATACGTAAAATATAAAGAGACACACAGCAACTCATGCATGCGCTCATAAATATATACATATGTATATTTGTTATATACTTTATATAATTAATAAAACAAACATTTTGCATAAACAAAATAAATGAAAGATAAACTATATACTTGAATAGCTGCATGAGCAAGCATAAAATAGTTGTTGTTATTATTGTTCTTTTTGGGGGTAGCGCCAGCTAGCAAAACCGAACGAGGTCGTCCGTCCGTCGTAGTCGTCGTTTTCGAGAATGAGTAGCTAAAAATAGGTCAGTATAGAAACGCGCTAACGTTCAATGTTCAACGAAAATGGTTTCAGTTTTTGGAACTAGATATGGACATATATATGTACATACATACATACATACATACTATGTATGTATGTATGTATGTATGTATGTATGTATGTATGTATGTATATACATACATACATATAAAACTTAGCAAGCGAAAGGCTTTTAATAGTCTGGCACTATTTATTGTATGACGCAATAAAGTTTTCAAAAACCTTTTCCATTGGCTTTTTTATGATTTTTTAAACTGCGCAAAAATAGAAAGAATGTGGTTGCGCATATTAATTTACAAACGACAACGCCGAGGGCAGAACGTCATTTTTTGTTGTAGTTGTATAGACGACAAGTGAAATGACATAGAAAATAGAGAGAAAGCAAAATTAACACAGTGGCGGATTCTGGCTAATTCGTTTCAAGCCTAATTTGAGCAGAATCGGTTGGAAAATGACAATGTTATTTGGGTTTGATGAAAAAATATACATGATCGCCAGTTCTGTTGGAATTCAATAAAATGGACTATATTATATCATTTTTAATAACTCTGCTTTTCCAGCTTATTATGCTTCAATTAGGTTTATTTTTTTTCCAATTGGTGTTACCGCGATAACTGTGCTAGAAAAAATCTGTTTCCAGATTTCAGCGACCCACAAATAGGCGGTCAAGGAAGTCTCTACCATGAACATTTTTTGTTCCCCTAGAGTTATTAGCTCGTTTGGTTTTTTTTTTTCAAACATCAATCATCGGCGATAATTTAATACTCAACGGCGAATTACTTTGCTAATGATTTCAATAATTTTGTTCTGAATTGTGAATTGCAAAAAGCAAAGAACGCTCGAAATTCAACTTCCTCCCAAAAAAGAAAAAATAACTACCAGCGTATTATAAATCCGAAAGTACAGTTTGAATTAATTGCTTTTATTGCACTGATTTGCAAATTTCAATTTTAGAAAGATTTTTCAATCTTCTTACGTTTTATTATAATATGACTGCAACTGAACGCAAAAATACTATTTTTTTTTTGTTAGTTTAATCTTCGTGGTTCTTCGAAAATACCAGCTTTAATTTTACTTGTTAATTTTGGGAATATATTTTTCAAATAGTTCAGCAATACATGTATTAAAATCGATATGTTCGTACTATTAATATCACAGGGAAGTATAATTCCTTCACGTTTATTTCCTTCACATAGTTCAAGGGATTTAGCAGTAGATTAAAAAACTAGTTTTCTTTTTTCTATCATAACATTGATATTTTATATCCAAACTTGATCTGACAGAGCATAAATGTTTTAATTGCATAAACTATTTATTAAAAACATTACGATCCGTATAATATTAATTTATTAAAACTGTCCGTTAGGTACCCCTTTTAGAAGTATTTTGCGATTTGATTTCGTTGAAAATACGTTCTATGAAATTCATATTCTCTACGTGTACTGAAATCAAATGACAGTTTTATTATAATCTACTGCGCTCAAATTATTCGGATCATTAAATCGAGAACATGAGCTTTATCTAAATATTGAAGTTTTTATACTACAGCAATTAGATAGAAATATAGCATTAAAACTGTGATTTCAAAAGAGCAACAACTTTAATTATGACTGATATTTTTGTTTTTTTTTTAAATGTCCGCCCTCAAACACTAATCTTAAATCCGCCACTGTATATTCATAAGGGTTGTACACACATACACAACGCAACGCAATAGTATTAAGTGGTACAATTAAATGCATTTAATTATAACAAACTGCGTATAAGTTATTAAATCAGCAGCATACAAATGTACAAATTATAAAAAAATTTAAACGTTTTGTGGAAAGCCATTATAATTATAATTAAATCAAACAGCCTCCCACCAAAATGCATTTTCAACACTGCACCAAACGTAAAGAGAGCAAAACGTAATACGGAGAGAGAAAAATTGCAAAAGAGCGACAACAATATGCGCGCGTAGGCGCAGTTAAATACCACATTAAATTGATATTTTAAATTTCTGCTGTTATAATTATTGAAATACACAAATTTAATACAATTAATTGTTATTATTATAATTTTGTATTTATTATGACATCGCGCGACGCGCCTCATTTGTTTTGCACGTTTTTATACATATGTACATACACACATACTTATGTACGTATATACATATGCTCAGCTGTGAGCGTAATGCCTGCTACCCAAACCCCTCTCAACAATAAACGATGATAACATTGCCGTTGCTGGACAGCAGCGGGTGTGAGTGGGTGAAGCGGTACAAACACAGCTGAGTGCGAGAATTGTTTGTATACAGAAATGCACACACACATATATATATAGTGAGACAATATGCATATACTTATATACATATTCATACACATATAATTGCGAGCGAGTTTGTTTTGTTTGGTTGTTTCCATTGCTTATGTTGTTTTTTTTTTCGTTTACATTTTCTTTTATACACTTTTTCTTTCTGCTTTTTTTCAAATCAGATTTTATGTATATATGTATGTATGTATGTATGTATGTATATACATAAGTACATAGAAACGCAGATACTTTTTTTTCGTGCAGGGTCGCAGTAAAAAAATTCAAACGCATTTTGATTTGTTTTTTTTTTGTTTTTAACACAGCAGGTAGACTAGCCGAAATAGGACGTAAGACTACAAGAACGTAAGGACTGCAAATAGTGCATTAGATGCCGTAATAATCGATCGATAGACCCCACCAAGTACAAGTTGTCACAACAACAACGTAGTCGCCATTTTTTTTTTTTTAATTTTTTCTATACGTTTTTCTTACGTTTCCACAGTTTGACCATTTTTTTTTTTTGTTAATTTGTTGTAAAGTCCTCCTCTCCCCCTATTATTATTTTTTTTTTGTTTACACACACACACACTAACCTGGTACATAGCCGTCTTGGGCAAATCCAAGCAAACCGCACAACAGAGTATACCACCAAGGCGATATTCTAGTTTTTCGTGTACGGTTGCAGCGGCTGAGGCCACAGCCGGTTCGAGCATTGGTTTTTTAGCTGGTGGTTCACCAGTGGCCACCACCAATGCATTGGATACGGCAGCACTGGCTGCATTCGGATCGAGTGAAGTGCTACCACCACCGCCGCCGTTGCCACCATTGCTGGAGGATGACGACGACGATGATGATGTAGAGGCTTGTATCATTTGGTCGCCCAGCATTGGCAACGTTGACGATGGATTTTGCTGCACTGCAGCTGTAGAAGATTCCACATTCGACATGTTTTTCTTTTGAACTATTCTTGCACTCGACTTGTTTTTGGTTTGATTTTTTTTTTTAATTTTTATTTGGAATTTCTTTTTTGTTATTCTCTTTTAACAATCAATCACTGAAAAATTTATCTGTAATTGAATAAATTAAACGCTGCAAGTTGCTTCTTTACACTTCTGCCCACTCCACACTTATCAATTTTTTTTTTTTCTATTTCTCCCCTTTTCACAAATTTATTTTATTTTTATCGAGAGCTGCACACCCGCTCGGTCTGAAAGTTGAAGTGCAACAAATACAAGGTTTTTTTATTCACTTCGGTTCTCTTCACTTACACAACATATGTTTTGTCCAACCCGTGTTCTCTCTCTCTCTCTCTCTCTCTTTACTATCGTAACAAAGGCAAGTACAAATTAAATAGTGTGCAGAAACGTTGTGTAACACTGTAAATCTAGATGGCGCTGCTCAGCTCAGCCGTTAATACTTTTGTTTGAAAAATGAAACTTTTTGACTGGAATATTTCTGAAAGATAAATGTACGGGATATATTTAATAAACAAATAAAAAAAAAAAACACCATATATAAAGTCAAGAAAGACTATTTTCAATTCACAAAATATTTTATATAAATTTTGTGCCGAAAGATTTAAATTTTTTTCATTTAGATTGATTGAAATACGTATTTGAGAGATGTAAGGATGCACTTTCGAGAAGATGCTGTCAATTAAGTAAAGAAATGGATTGCAAGTCCTACAATAAAATAAATCTTTCCTTAAATGAAAATGTAAAAAATTTCCAATAATAAAATGTATTGTTAACAAGTAAAATTAATCTATATAAGTAAAATTGTAAATGTTCATTTGTTCACAATCGATAATTTCCGAATGCTTTGAAATTTTGGCACAACGTAGCTTTAGAATATACGCGTGTTTTTTATACTATTTATAATATAGATGTCATACCGGTAAGAGGAAATTGGTGTTCGAATGTTGCATGGAAAATATTTTTTGATTCGATCGCTTTTAAACCTGATTTTTATACTTTAGGAAAAAAAAAACACGTAGTTCGAGGATGCCCGCTAAGTCGAGAAAGGGGGTGGTCAAATGTTGTATGGAGCAACATTTTTTTTTTCTATTCGATTGTAAACGCAAATTTCTTTGTGACTTAGAAAATTCAATACTTCCATTTGAAATTTTATTATTTCCTGAGACATTGCACTGCAATTGAACTGAGTCGTTTACCACAGTGTTTATTTCGAGAGTATAGTTTGATTTGCCATTTTTTTTAATATTTTCCATTTCATTTATATATACAATTTATAGTGAATTTAATTTTTATTTGAAAAAATTCCAAAAATAAATTACACACAGACGATCGTCGTACTCGCGGAGTGGAAGCTGTACGGCGAATTGACAAAAAAATTGGCGGGTCCACTTGTCAGACCTTTTGAAAATAGGAGGTGAGTCTCACGAAAAGAGTATAGCTGCGCTCGTCGAGGACGCCAGATGGATGAGATTTTGAACATCTGTAAAGGGCATCAATAATAATAACTCTCACTGAGAAAATAGGTTTATTTATGCCCACATATAATAAAAAACAATTGTTTAATAATAAAAAATACAAATTTGCTCATTTGTTATGCACATGATTATGCAAAATAAAGAATTTGATGATTTTGATGATTTGATTCTCATAAATCTAATCATCAGAACAGAACCAAATTTATATGTGATCACCCCTAAGCGATCACACTTGCTAATAAAACAATAGGATTATCGAAATCGCTGCACATGCTAAAGAATTATCGCCGAACATATATATACGTAAATAATCAAATAACAAAATGAGAACTTTCTCCTATTTTGGAGCTCGTTTAAAAAGTAAGCAAAACTCTTCGAGCTCTCTACTTTTAATTTTCTTAACTTAAAACGACTAGGTGTGAATACCTTAAATGATAGAATGGCAATACTGCGTGCAACAAACGGTCTGGCAGCACAGCGCCTTTCAAACAGCTGTTGCAACTAATGCTTAACAACCCAATTTTACATCCCGCTCGCTCTCACACGCATGCAAACAAAGTTATTCAAACTCTTTCCTCACCCCGCGACAATCAACATAACAAACTACTCTCTTGAAAATGTCAGCAGCAGCAGTAGAAGCACGAAACAATAATTGAATGTGCAAAAAAAAAAAAATGACAAAAGGAGAAAACACTATGCGTGCAAATAAACAAATTTTAAAATAGTGCAAAAGAAAAAAGTGAAACAACATTTAGCTATAGAAGAATGAAATTACCTTGAGAAATTGCAATAAAAATAGAAATATTTATTTTTTATTTTGCATTAAGTGGCGCTGTTTTCAACTGTGTTAGTGTGTTAGTGTGTGTGTGTGACTTTGATTATTGAATATGTATTTGAGATGAAAAAGAAGAAGCAGCTACAGTAGCAACAACAACAAGAAGTGGAGCAGGGGGTCAACAAAGACAAACAACGCGCAGCAGCAGCGAAAAATTAAAATTTATTAGTTTTTATGTCTGTCTGTGCTTTAAATTTATAAATACGCATTAAGAAGGTAAAAAAATCACAATGCTTGAAATTTGCAATATGTATGTTGGTATATAATTTAATATATTCACTTTGTTGCAATTGTTTTTTTTTTTTTTTTTTCTTGCAGACTCCACAGTCTTGGTTGGTTGCTAAACACAATTGGAAAGTGGCCTCAAAAGCATTCATCACATCAATAGCAGCAGCCGCAGCAGCAGTCGAACAGTTTCACATATTTTCATTCACTCACTCCATCGCACGCGCGCGCCTTAGCTTAATTGATGTTGGCGTATAATAGCAACAACAACAACTACACTAGCAGCAGCAGCACAAGCGTATGAAATGACGACAAGCGGTGAAGTCGTTGCTAGTCGTTTGTCCAAATTAAAGCTTAACAATGGCGCTACAACAACAACAACAACTGCAACAGTATCCATTAATAACTCCACGTCCAGTACCACGTCGACACCAGCAGCAGCCGCAGCAGCAATTAACCCAACAACAACAGCAACTACAACGGCAGCAATGCAAAAAGCAAAATCTCCGACATCGCCATGCGAAACGTCGGAGCTCAATCAGTTGAAACGTCATGCCGATCCACAATCTTCTCGTTTTGCTGACTATTTTGTAATATGCGGTTTGGATTTGGATACAGGTCTAGAGCCTGATCGTTTTGCAGGTTTGTAGCTTCCTATATATATGTATAAATGAAGTTTCTGTGCTAATATTACGTTTAATTTCCTTTTGTAAATAAATAGGTGACAATCTACACTGCTCGCCACTCGATCGAGCCTACAAGAGCAAGCCATTGGCGCACTATCCCGAAAATGTTGCCTGGAATCCGTTCGATGCGCATGGCATTTGCATGGTAAGTAGCACTTTGTGTAAACAGAATAAACTTCTTAATACTAGTTTACAAATTTCGACTTTAAACGATTGAAGAAACATTTTTTAGAGTACTTTGCTGAACAAGAAAAACGTACTTATTCGAGATTTCTCGTAACTTGTTTAAGGCTCTTTATATGAACCATAAATATTTTTCTTTAGTGGTCCGATCGAGACATATGCGGAGTATTTCATTATAACTGATGTAAATTAGAACTAGTTAAAAATAAATACAAAAACTCAAAAATAGCAGGTAGGTTTTGCATGGGGCTACTCCTTAAAATGGTCCGATCTCGGTCTATATGGAATATTTCGAAAGTATTGAGGTAAGAAACGCCATATTTGATATTTATAGCTTAATTAGGAACAAAAACAGAAAAAAATTCGTTCTGAAACTTAAAAATGGAGATCAGGTTTGTATGGGGGCTACCTCTTATAGTGTCCGATCTGTTCTAATGCTGTATGTATATTTTATTAGCACGAGGCTTATCCAGAAAATAAGTGTACTGATATTTTTTAGGTTTTGAAATTTTTTATTTAAACAAAAAAATTACGTGATACTTTAGTACACAAGCTATTTTTCGACATAGTCGCCATTCCTCTCTATGCAGATGTTGAGGCGGGGTATCAACGACAGTTTCTGTGATTGTTTCGTGTAGTAGAGGTCTGGAGATTTGCGGAAACATCGCAGAAAACGAAGGTTTTCCCATTGGAGGATTGACATTGTTCACGAAACGTGTTCTCGCGTCGACATTTCTCAACGTATTGACCTCGAACCGGTCTTGTTGCAAAGGGGAGAAGTCAGGGTACACTGCAGTGTTGACAACATGACGAAAATAAAATCCCTCCGGCCGTGAGAGCCTCAGTACACTTTATATGAGTCGTATTTACGTTAGATATACTATGTTTGGTGTTTCTAGCGTAAAAACAACAACAAACAAAATTTTCATAGAAAAACTTAAAAATTTGGAAAGATTTGTATGGGACTAACCCTTAATGTGGGGCTGGCATGTCCATTTTATACTAGTTATCTGATGAGCGAAAATGATAGTCTAAATATATAAATTTTAAGTCTCTATCTCTTATAATCTCCAAAATCTATTCGTTCAAGCAGGCGGACAGACGGCTATATGTCCATATCGACTCGCCTTCCAAAGCTGATCAAGAATGTACATATAAACTTCAGAGCGTCTGCCACGCCTTCTTCTACCTATTACATGTATTTGCACAAACTTAATAAACATTTTTACCCTACGGGTACATAAAATGTGTAAGAGAAAGTTTTTATAGTTGAAATTTGTAAACTAGTGTAATAAATATGTGTATTGTATTATTCAGTTCTACGCTTTAAAACATGTTCTTTCGGTTTTCTTTTAACAAACAATATATTCTGTTAGTGACTACATTCAATTTTAAATGTACTATATTCGTTTTCCCCACAGACAATTAGAAGTAGTCAATATCTACACGGCCTGTTTCAAGCTGGAAGGCTGCTTAGGAGGAGGAGTCTTTTTATACGAACTTAACGTTCAAATGTGCCGTTAGTATAACTAAATATTGTCCATCTAGACTCTGACAGCCAAGCTGCTCTCAAAGCCCTTGATGTTCCATTTTCGAATCCGCAAAACTATTTCTGAATGCCTCACACACATCTCTAAATGGCTTAGCTAAGCACTTCAGCATTCATGTCATCTGGGTAACCGGCCATATATATAAAACAGGAAACGAAAAAGCAAATAAACTTACTAGCCTACAAACACCTTTTTGACTCTTCCAGCTAAGCGCATATCGCTCCTTAATATTCTTAATAAAACAGAACACCTTATGTGCATGTGTCCAGCGTTAATCAGAAGCAGACTTGCCTGACTGGAGAGTTACTTTCTGTATGATCGATCAGAGATCGATCTTAATTTGTCAAATCCTCAAAATGGCTTTCTCTACGAGTTGGCTAGGAGAGTTTCGAGATCATATGGTACAACAATGGGACCATCAGCACAAAGTGAAGCAGTCAAATGCTTGCCATTATAATCGAACTTTATTTATAAATATTCGATTGATATATAGCACAGTTATTTATCCAGTTTAATTGCCGTTAGAATTCGGACTTTGATCTGATTTTATACCCTATAAACAAACCATATCAGTGTTCGTCTATATAAACGCATATATTTCGGACATTAGGTATGTTGGATACATAATAGCGTGGTAATGTGGAAGGGGTAGGTTCGTTATTCCCTAACCTTGCCAACAATTTTTCTAGACGAGCATGGCGTAGATGATTTTCTTGAATGTTGAATTCTATTTCTGAAGCACAAAGAACTTCAGTTCTAAGTTGCTTTAAAACCGTTCCGTTTTGGTATAACCATTTATTTATACATTATTGTATCTCTAGCTCTATATTACGTTGTCACTAAGGTCTTAAGTTTTTTTTAGTACATTATTGTATATCAATGTAGAATCTAGACTATGAAATATGTTTATGTGTTCAGTATTCCCTTTTTCGAGTTGTACGCAAATAAAGATTTCAGTGTAGCATGCAGCATTGAAGCCGCGCCTCGATCTGATCTGTGAAATGTATCTGTTGAATGACTTCTGGGTCGTATAGAACGTACTGAATTTTATTTTTGCAGTCAATTGAGCTCAATTAGTAGTTTACTCTCTTCGTTTAAGTAGTTGTATGCGCACATATAACTACATATGTCTGTTCGTATGTAGTACATATATAAATTTGGAAAGTTCGTCGGTATATACATATGCATCGTATCGTACAGATGTATACAAAATTCATGCTTGAGTGCAGCTTGTGAAATGCTGTCATTGTGGCATTAATTATAGCAATTTATTTTAAAAGTTTTTTACTTATGAATGCTTGTCTTCAATTCATGGCAACGTTGATAAGCGCTTGTCTGAATTTATGAATCGGCTCTAATCAGATCATTTTGTTTGGCACATTTATTTGATTTTGGTACATATAATCGTATATTTGTATATATATGTCCATATGTACTTATTTTTATATAATTTTTACGAGTATGTACTATAGATATAGCATGAAAAGAGCACCTATTATTAGGTAAATTAAGTAAAAGATGGTAATTGAAATATAGAACACTGAAAAGCCATACATATGATGAAACGCTTCAGTCATTTTCCACTATCAACTCTCTAATATCTATTTAAATTTAGTAAATAAGTAAACATACATTATATATATATTTTTTTTTTTTTACGATAACAGACTAAATGAGATATAGGGTCTCATTTTTGCTGTCAAGATACTATTTTCATTAACCAAATGCCTATTTTTCGATGATTTTTGTTTGTTTTAGGTTTTCACTCTTAACGGAAGTACAAAGAGTATATCACGCCTGTTCCCATTATCACTTAGTTCTGCGATTACCAACATCTGATACCATATTCTACCACTAAAATGCTTCTGCCATACACCTCAATTTAAAATCATTCCACTCATTGTCGTGATTGATTTTAATATACCCTAAATTATCTTGGATTAGTTGTACAAATTTGTTTTCCATGATCTAATAGATTGTTGGACAAAAGTATTTAATAAAATGGCTTGATATGCTTTTATATCAAGAATATCGACTATTTCTATACCTGAAGATAAACTTGGTGAACTATAAGCGCCCTTTCTTTCAATATTAATCGTTGTTGTTTCGGTAAGACTGGTTTTACTAAGCAACATTTTCTTTTAGGCTTGAATTTTGTTTTATGTTATTTGATGAATGTGTTCCTACACTCCCAATAAGATGCTCCTCCAAACCTCCATGCTCGCTCTAATTTCTAATTAATATAAATATGAGGTCTTATAGATTATATACTATTGAAAAAAAAACTTTTTCGCCGAAATCCTAAATCATTCTAAATGAAAATCTTATTCGTACCCTTCTAACAGATTTCTTAGGCCAGCTCCACGCAAGAGGCATCTAATTAATTTGCAGCTTTTTTTTCAAATTATTCTTTAACTATTTATCCCTCAAATAACTTTAACTTCGCAAATCATAAAATGCATTCTATATCTGTCCCTATTATATCAAGAGACTCTCTTCTAAACCACTTGTTCTCCGAAATAATCAGTTTATCTACTAGTCATGATAACGTCCCTTCTGGCGTATTTAGACTGTGCGCTGATTCGTTGTGATCATCCCTTCTGCTGTATTTATTTCAAGCGTCTCTTAATGTATCTATGTATATGCCACTAAATCTGATGTAACAAACTGAAGATGTATTGCTAAGCTTTGTCCAATTCGTCATTTTTGGAAAAGGTCACTACTGAACAACTATAATTCCCCTGAAAATCACTTCCTAAAAAGCAGATCTGTTTCCACAAATTTATTGAAACTCACATCCTTTGTAAACCAAGGCTTTGTCGAAGGTTTTCAAACAGATGTCATTCGCATGGATTTTAGTAAGCATTTTGGCTATGTAAATCATACGCTATTACTTGCCAAACTTAAGTTTCCCCTAGCCTTGTTAACGTGGATTTCTTCATATTTGAAGTCTCGTACTCAACCTGTTGATTTTTTAGGGTAACCACTAATGATCTGACTGATGTTTAAACTCACTTCATGAAAAGTAATCGGGATTTAATGGATTACTGTTTTTTAGATTTTCATCCTACTGAATAAATAATACTGAAAAAGTAATACATAGCTACCTTTTTTTTTGCAAATATCGCCATGAAAAAATGCATAACGTTCCACAAAGGTTCGACTGGGATTTCTTTAAGATAAGGTTTTAAAAATAAGTATAGAAACGGCAAGTAATTTAAATTTCATATTCGTTATGTTATGATCCATTTTAAAGCTTATATATGGATTACTATTATATTACATCTACATATTTTTGGCTTATATATATTGGCTTCGTTGGCACCTATGAGCGTGTCACGGGCAGTTCAACCGCAGTTAACATTAGAGTATCGTTTAAAAGGAGACTTGGCGGACCCACAATATACATTCTTGATCAAAAGTTTGGCCGATATAGCTAGTTATGTCATCCAACCGACTGTATGAATTACATAATCTCGTAGACTTGTAAAGATAGAGCCACCAAACATATGTAGCTATTTATACTATCTTAAGATCCGTTCAGATATGATATATGAAATGAATATTTGAAACACATTACAAGAGGTGACGTACAACCAAAACTGTGACAAATTTCTAAATTTTTGTGTTGTATTATTCCATTTTTGTTATTGTACTTATCCCATAAACACAAAATTTGGTATGCATGCATCTTATTCTCGATACATTATCTTATATATGTCCAGATTTCAACAATTTTAAATTTACTACCACACAATTTATCAAATAGACTTTTTAATTATTGTACTATAATATTATAATATTAGTGTACATCGATTGTTATAAATTGTTCATAAATTGTTTCAATCGCGGAACTAGAGCATACAGCCACTATATAAATTCTTAGTTCAACTAAAAATCAAGCATACTTCTTTTTATTAAGAAAACTACTCAAAAGTTTTGTGTTCTTTACAGCTTTCACTACCGCAAGGTCTCCGGTTTCGCACACAAAAGCATAACATTGAACCGCGTTTTCATTCGTTTGCCACAACACGTGAAGATGGCAAACGTTGTTATGGATTTAGTTTGGTTTTCTACGAAGAGATACGTAATCGCAATATATGCAGCGCTATACACACACTGCAGTCAATGTTCATTACTGAGCTCTCGAACGGACAACAAACGCATTCGCTCAGTCGTGTCAAGGAATCGGGACCAGTTAGTCGTTCATTGCCGCGTCATTTTAAGGTTGCTGGACAGGCTCCGCAATCCGCACAAAGTTACTATGAAATAACCAAGGATAAACTCTATGTGGCCAAAAGTATTTCGTTAATATGCCAGGCACCGTACGCCTATGCAGCTGAGCTGTTCTTAACTAATCTATACAAGTAAGTACAAAAACAAAATTTCATGAATTAGAAATATAATATAACTAATTATATATTATGTAGATGTCTTCCTCGACAACCTGGTGCCGGTATAAGCCTCGAATCCTACGTTTACAATATACTCTATGAAGTGATGCTACCTCAACCGGGCAAGTCGATACGTGTCTATTTACCGCCAGCGGAGCCGCATTCGCCTGCCATTGCGCTAATACTACAGCGACCGGCATTGTATACAGAATTACCACTACTCGATTTTCCGTTGCGTCTGTTGTTCAACTATTTGGGTGTGGAATGTGTTATACAGCTGCTGACCTGTGTGCTACTTGAGAATCAAGTTTTATTGCGTTCAACTGGTACGTTTGCGCATAGCAGTTAAATATCCTTTAATAATTACTTCTATACTTAAACTTTAACAGATTACCAAAAACTAATGTGTGTTGGCGAGTGCATTACATCGTTACTATTTCCTTTTGTCTGGCCGCACGTCTATGCGCCCATACTGCCCGCTGCGCTACATCACTTTCTTGATGCACCAGTACCTTTCGTTATGGGCTTACATGCCGAATGCGAAGCAGCTAATAAGATAGGCAGTGAAGCAACGCTTTGCTTTGTCGATATTGATAAGAAAATCATACAACTGCCTGAAGAGCTACCGGTGTTTCCACACAAGTACGATTTTATGGCAGAGATTATTTCGGTGCTGGATAAATTCGAAATCGAACGTGATCGTTTACATGAACCAACACTCAAGAATGGCTATGCAATACGTGACCAACACGATGTCATGATCTCTAGTTGCACACTGCCCACAGGATTGCAAGCGGCTCGTCGTAGTAAAGAGCGTTTTAATCAACTGCAAGAAACTGTCTATACACTGGCTGGTGGACACAACGGTGGTGGTGGTGCTGGCGATATTGCAGGAGGCGCTGCATCGAGTATGCCGTCATACAGTTCACATCTCGAATATCAACCACTTATAGCGCATCCATCGAAAATCGATCATGTACCACGTATAGCAGACTTTTTGCGTCGCAAAGGCGGCAATATGCGTGCACAATCACCGGCCGGTTCACCACTTTCATCGTCACCCTCATCCTCCATGTATGTTGCCTACAATGAAGCAGATACAGTTGATGCTGCCACCACCATGTCGCCGTCCAGAGCTGCTGCTGCAGTAATGCGTAACAAAGATGCTAAAACGCCAGCGCCAGCCACGCTTACTGCTGAAGAACAATACTATCAGGATTTGCGCATAAATAATTCACTACGTGAAATTTTTCTCAATCGATTTGTGCATATGTTTTATGCTTACGAATGTTTTGTCATCTATCCGAATCAGGAGAAAAACGAATGGCTATCTAATCGCGAAACATTACAGAATTTCGATAAGTCATCGTTTCTATCCGATCAGCCGGAACATCATCGCGCGTTTTTATCGCGTTTTTTGGAATCTCAAATGTTTGCCACACTCATTGACAATAAGATACTGTCGGTGTGGGAACAGGAACCGGAGGCTAATTCACGTCTCTTTGATCAGCGTGTAAAGATGTTGAGGTGTGTTCAAATTAAAACATTTGTACGAGCGTTGTTTTGTATATTAAGCTGCTTGGCAATCCTAAGTGTTGTTAGGTGCCAGCTGGCATTTTCATTGAAAAGTTTGACATTTTTTTTTTTAGCATAAACATACGTAGAATGTTTTGATGTCGAAGCACTTTTGCCTCTCAGTAGTGAGTATCTACAAAAGAATGTGTTTAAAGGATTCAATAGCTTCTTCAGCCATAGAGAAACGAGCTAGCAGTGTATTTCTGATGTGCATAAAAAAAAAAGAAGTCATTGACTGTAAAGCGAATAAGCCATCGCATCGATGTTTTGAGTACACCAAAACTCTCTTGTGTAAATCGATGTGTGAGAGCTCGCAATGTTGTGTCGGAGGATGATCTGTCTTCGGCAATTGGTTTTCATTAATTCTCTAAAAACTTCAGACAAACAAATGTTTGTTTACCATTAATGGAACAGTTGCGAAATGACCAGGTTACCATTTACTTCGAAGTGCTTCGTCCGTGAACAACTTTTGTTGGATTTAGATAGTCTTGGCTTATATGCATAAATTATTTATTCGTCGCATGTTACAACGTCATAGACGCTTTGTGAGCCGCGGTAGCTTCATTTCTTTGTATCAATTTGATACAAACCGTGTTTTTTGAGATTGTCCAATTGACGTTCAAATGTTCATGTGATATTGAATCCATGCTGATCTTGTGTCTTATAAGTTCACGCACATCATTGATGTTTTCTGTGACAACAGCTGTTTTTGGACGACCTTCTCTAGAGTCATATTTAAGCAAACCATGGGTCAACCATGTTTTAATTCAACATACCAATCATAAACAGTATGTTTTGATGGCGTTTCATCGCCAAAAGTCGAAGTAGGTTAATTGATGCAACCTAATTGAGATGATCCAAATCGTTGTAATTAAGCGCACGAAAATTTTCACGATTTAATTGCATTTTTTTGGCCAAGATGAACTTTTCAACAAAATAACACAAATAGTGCACGTATAACAAAACATTCTGCGTATGTTTATGCTAAAAAATATTAATGGAAATGTCAAATAGCGCCGAACAATACTTAGTGTTGCCAAGGCGCATAATATACAAGTCATCCCTCGTAATACTATGTATTTATATATAAATATTTAATCATTCTCTTTATTATTTATCCATTAAAGACGTCGCCATGGCGAAAATATGATCTGCGCTACAAGCTACGAACCGTGCGTCATGAGCCAGGATGCACAGCAGTTTTTCGAGAAGCGTCTCAATTGCATTGATATTGAAGTAACGCCACCAAGCGAGATACTATCAAATCGTGCCGCTTATTTTCGTAGCTTTCCACTGCTTGAGAAGGGCGTACTAAATCAGGAGTGTGCTTCGAGGTAGTCATTTTTGTTGTTGTTGTTGCAATATATTTATCACAAATAATAGAACGAATTCACAAATCAAACAACCAACCAACCAGCAATGTGTACTCAAAATCTTTACAAACTCTATAATACAATACTGCTCACTTCTTTATTATAGCGCAATAATTGTCTCTATATTGTGTAATTTAGTGTTCTCAAGCTGAGTTTCTATTTCTAATTGTTTGGTTCCAATTGGCTTTTAAAGCCGCGCTGTGTAGCTAATTATAAACCAGAAATTAATTAAAATGATATTAATTAGTTTGATATTATTATTGTTAATTAATATTTATTTCGAAAAAAAAAGTTAATTTATTGTTTTGTTTTCTTTTTTTTTTAAACATATTTTTTTTTTTATTTTTTTAAACAATATGATTTATGCGTTTGAAATCCGAATTAAACTACACTCGAACAATAGTAAATAAATATTGCATTAGAGCAAATTATGTTTGGATGTGATTTTTTTAGTTTTATTTTTTTTTTAGATTTTGTTGCACAGATCTTCAACATCTCTCACTGCATGCTTAACAACAAATTCCGGCGTAAATCTATCAAAATTCTGCTAATAGCAAGTACATAAATACATACGTAGTTCGTTTAGTTTGTCCAATTGTTCCAAATTACTAATAAGTAATATTTTACTTTTTTTCTTACTAAATACTTAATATAAACATACCCTTAAATCAATCCCTATGTTCCATACAAAATACACACATATACAATCCCTCCTTTGTCGTCGTCGTCGTCGTCGTCGTCAATGCCATCGTTGCTACCGTTGCTAATCATCTCCCTGAAACCAAAACAACACCATATACAGAGGCAATAGTTTGCGACGCGTTAAGAATGGCAATAAATGGCGTGCCAGAGAAATCTCACTGGATCAGAAGCCCAGCACGAATAATGCATTAAATCGTTTGTCTGCAAATCTGTCCACAACGGATGTAAGTCCGGCGCTCATTGCACAAGCCAACTGGACGTTTGTCGAGCGTTTGCTGAAGGTAAGAGTAAAACTTATTCAGTTCATTTGCTACTTTAGCCATATATGATAAAATTAAAAATATTTTCAGGATATCAAATCGAAAACTAAACGTATGCTACTCGAAAAAATGGGCACAGAGGCTGTGGCACTCGGTCTAAAAGGAGATGGCATCGAGGAAAATACACTCATAGCCAGTCTTTGTGATTTGCTGGAGAAAATTTGGTCGCACGGTCTTCAAACCAAACAGGGCAAGTCGGCGTTGTGGGCACATTTACAAACGTATCTGGAACTGCAAGAGGCACGTGCGCAAAATGCTAATGTAACGCCAACAATTGGCACGCCAGTATCCAGTATGGGTTCACCAAAAACACAAAATTCAGGCGTATCAAGTAATAAAATTGGCATGGGCAGCTATGCAGCAACAACGCCGGCATTGGCTTGGAATGCTATGCGTAAGCGCATGGATTGTAAGTAGCAAGCGTGCGTCTAATTTTGGTTAATATTAAAATATATATATATATATATATATATATATATATATATTTTTTTTTGGCAGATCTCTCAACATTCCAGACGGATTTTGATAGTCCACCCAGTCCGAATCGCAGTCGTTCGCGTGATCGCAATAAGTTTGTAGGACTTGAGCAATTGTGTCCGTTGCCGGAGTCGTTGGAGTTCGATGTCAAGTGTGTTGTAGCATTTCACATATTTATTATGCATATATATTAATTTACTATATGCTTTATAGAAACGTTCTGGCCATGGCGGATATTAAAACGCACATTGGCTACACACGCGCCTGGGTACGTCTGTCGCTTGAAAAGAAACTACTTTCGCGTCATTTTCGTACTTTATTGTCCGACGAGAGCCTGCTGCGTACACTCTATAAACGTTCGGCATTTCTACGCTGTGAGGAGGAGAAGGAACAGTTTCTTTATCATTTACTGACGCTAAATACAGTGGATTACTTTTCGTTTACCAATATTTATCCAACAACCAGTGCGTTTGCTATTATTTATTTTCTAAAAGAACACATTCTAACTAACAACATTTTTTCTAGAATTACCATACCGCGTTGTCATTTTTCCATCACGTAAATACGGCAACTATCACACTTCCAGCAATGTTTGGATCATTGTCTCAGGCACCATGAATGAAACGCAGCGCGTACCGGTGCCGAAGGGCTCGCTGGAATTTATATTTCATGTTAGTAACTATAAATTTGAAGCCATTTTTTCATAATTTTATTTAAAAAATTTGTTCTTTTCAACGTAGTATAAAAATCTCGGTCTGCTGACAACCATGCGCATTGGTCATGATAATTCAGGTGCTTCGCATAAATGGCTGGTGGAGCATGTAGTCATGCGTAATGAAGTTACCGGACACACATATAAGTATGTGTATAATATGCAAATTAAGTTCATATTTAAGTTTTGTTTTCAATTTAAAAGGTTTCCCTGCGGTCGCTGGCTCGGCAAGGGTGTTGATGATGACTCTACTGAACGGTTGCTTGTCGGCCAACGTATTTCAACAAGCGTTAAGAACGCCGAACTGGCGTTGCAAAACTGTCGCACACCGCCGCGCACGCGCAGCCCAAGCGTACAGCGTCATCAAGAATCTATAGCACCTTCGGAAATACAACATCAGCTCGGTAACTGCGTTAATGTCATCGTTAAGTGGCATTATAAACCAAGTCGAGAGCGTGATGTGGGCACTTTAACCAACCTACTGTGTGGCGATGATGGACTAGTCAAATGTTTGGAGCAAGCTTTCATGTGTGGTTTTCGTTCGTCGCGTTTCTTTGGTCGTAATCTCTATATTTGGGATTATTTTAGTAAGCTTTTCAATATATATATATATATATATATATTTTTGTCTTGAATTAATGTTTATTTTGTGTACTTTTTACAGCTAAAATCAAAGAGCTCTTCGAGCAGTATCTGTCACAAGAGCTTGATGACTCCGCCTCTAGCATGGATTCCTCTTTCAGTAGTAGCAGTGCAAACAGTTTGCAACGACGCGAACTATCAACCATTTGGCGACTTTATGTACATTTGATGGATGAAATTAACAATGCCGCCAGCACGCTGGGAAAAGATGGAAAATTTCAGCTGCTCATTTGTCTTAGTTTGAGGTTAGTAGTGCACAAATTTTAGGTTTCTGCACCCTTTATACATACAATGTGAATAGTTTGAAACGCTTTGTGGGAACATTTTATATACTATACTTTATACTATATTATACTACATACCTGGCGTGCGCTACTATGATTATATGAGGGTATGTCACCGCCCATTTTCCAGTGGATATTATTTCTTTCGATGTCCTTTACATGTGTACCAAATATCATCCTACTGCTTTAAATAGTTGTTGAGATATTAGGAATTTGGTTTTCCTCTTATATGGCGGGCGTGGCACCACCAATTTTTATCAAATGATATACACTCAGATATAATTCAGCCTTTTATTAGTGAAAGATTTTTTCGAATTGTTTTAATAGTTCCAAAGATTACACCAAACATTTCAACCATTTTTACCTTTTTATAATATAGATACATCAATTCAAGACGACTAGATCTATATAAGTATATATCCTTCTGTCTGGGTGCAGCTATGCATTCTATTGAACTATTTTTTTTTTTTTTTAAATTTATTTTCAAATGAAACGTGTTATGTGGACTTCTTTTTATTGCATGCAACTACAGTATAAAATTTATTGTACCACACTGACTATTAAGTAAAGCGACGATACAAACGTATAGCTCGTTATAGTGTTTTTGTATGGAAAACTATATATTTCTTTTAGTCGATTGCATTTGACTGCAGCGTTCTTGTCTGTTTTATCATTTAATAATTAGCAAATTGGAGAGTTATTAGCTATTTTTTTCCTTTCTATTTTTGGATGCAAAAAATCACTAAAACTAAAAAAAACTTTAACTTTAACTTTAGTTGAACCTAAGCTCTAATATCATTCTCACGAAATTTTAAATCGTATTGTAAAACATAAACGAGAAGGCTTTAAATTTAGGGCTACCCCAAAAAGTGCGCGATAGTAGATGTGTATGAAGCGACCATCTATAAGATGCCACCATATCGAATTTCAAGTTGGTATTGACGATAAAAGTGCATAAAAGTGAGCTGTGGGTTTGTATGGGACTACCACATAAAGTGGGCGGGACACGCCCATTTGTATATGTATATGAATCGGTTGTTCACTAAATCGCAGTTCAACCTTATATTGACTTCAATACATAAGTTTTTCATTCAAAAACACAAAAGTGGGCGGTGGGCTTTGTATATAATATAATAAAAAGAAGTGTATGTTGCCAAAAAAGCGCAACTACAGAAGGATAGATAGAATATGTATACGACGACGCATCCTTTAATGCGTTGCAAACTTTCATTCGTGAAACTTGTTCACTGCATTGAGAATCAGCACCGAATTTTAATACAACAAACAGTGACCCATTTTATAACTTTCGCTATTTATATTAGCCTTGAGAAGTAAACGTAGAGAATAGTTTTCAAACGACAGATCGATTAAGAAAGAAAACAATTAATCTAGCTGTGAATTATAATCATGCATGAGCTTGTAATTCACAACTAGTTTTATCAAATTGTAAAGATATTTTGATCAATTGACAAACATTAGTAGAACAACTCGTTTCTGATCATGAATATCTGTAGACTTTATGGGGTCGCCGATATCTTCTTAGTTATGTCCTATATGTACATTTTCACAATATACTCTGCTTACAATTTTTTTGATCTGGATATAAAGTGGTTTACATAAATTAAATCACAAAAATAAAAATAAGCGGTTCGAACAATACCGTTATACGCAAATTTCTTATGGTGAGTTGGATCGTAATCGATATTGTCAACATTTTGCGTTATGGAATACGTATATCGAATATGTAACCGATATACGTTTCGCTTTGATTCTCTGGCAATAAAAAGTTGTGATTCCATCGTTTTTTTTTTCCTTTTTTTATTTACTTATTTTTTAATTCAATGCAATTCTGAATTATAAATCTTCTTGCAGAGAGCATCTACTCACACGCATGATTAAGCCAATGGCGCTAACCAAAGTCACACAGGAAATGTACGAGGAGGAAAGCTTTTTACGGCGTCGAAATTTGCTAACTTTTCTTATACAAATATTGGAGCCACTGGACGATTGCCATATTGTGCTCGAGAATTCCATAACACAAGGCATACGTATACCATCGCAATGTTAGAAACTAACTACAGTCCCGGCCGCACTCCGAACTTGTAAACCATGTGACCTAATAGAAGAATACTCGTACACATATTTTTATTATACGTTTAAAATGTTGTAATCTCACACAAACACAAACACACACACACACACACAAATTACTCAAGTACAATTGCGCTCGTTCTTGCCCTTTAATTAGTTTATAGTTCCCACATCAACTCATCCAACAAAAACCAAAATCAACATCAATCAATCTTCATATTCTTATCCCAATCCATCCCATTCGAACCTAACCCAACTTAGTCAAAGCGAAAAATACCAAAGTTCTGCAAATTGTGGCAAACTAAAGCACGATCGTATCGTAATACTAGATTTTTCCGTGCAAATTCGTGCAATTAATAAGCAAATGTTCAAAGTTATAACTCTTAAATACTCGTATGTATGTATGTTAGTTTCTAATGAGATTTAACCAAAAATATGTCAATTTTTGTTTATAATTTTACTTATATTTACAATAACTTAAGATATATGAACTTTTTGTTGTTGTTGGCCTTTGTTGTAAACAATTGCTGACGTTTTATATGGTAGCTTTCACTTCAGTTGTCTATTTACCAAAGATGCAATTTTATTTTAATACTTAATGTTACTTTAAAAAGACTTTCTCTGAGATTATATTTTTTATAGAATTTTTTTTATTTTTACTATTATTATTATATGTAATAATTTTTAAGTTTGTTTCTTTGAAACTGCGCTAATTAGTAAATAAAAGCGAATACTTGTGTATGATGTTAAGTAAAGAAAGAATATGCGAATATTAAAGAGTTTTAAAGAGAAAAAAGCCACTTTAACACATTAGAAACCATTTAGCTTTCAAAAAGCAAATCAAATAAGTTTCGCTTGCAAAACTTTTTATTGTGTTTACTTACAACTTTGATTATTGTGGATTAATTTAGGTAGGTTGCCTTGCATATTGTGCGGTTTTGCAAACCTAGGTGTTGTTAGGTGCCAGCTGTCATTTCCATTGGAAAATTTTACATTTTTTAGCATAAACGCACGCAGAACGTTTTGATGTACGTGCACTATTATTGTTGTTAGCCCAATACTGAGATCGATGAAAATGCAAAAGTTAATATTTTTTATCTCCTGCTTTTTGAGTATATAAAGTTTTTACAGTAGCAAACATTTTTGTTATCTGAGTACTCGATGAAAATAAGTTCGTACCGAAAATTTTTGATTATTGTTTGTAAGCGTTATTTTATTGATCTCAGTATTGAGTTTAACGTGAAAAATGCATATCGCTTTTATTACAACTTTTAACGTGGATTGTCTTAACAAAACGCCATTAAAAACTGCTATTTATGACTTGATATGATGAATTCAAACGTGATCGCCGCTGGCATAAAGTGGAATGTATAGAAAGTCGTCAAAAAAACAGCTGTTGTCCCAGAAAACATTGATGTTGTGCGTAAACTGATAAGGCAAAACCATCATGTGACATTCCGTGATAAAGAGTCATTTTTCGCATTAGTGGAACCAGCATATATTCGATATTACATGAACAATTGACCATCAAGAAATGCAAATGTTTGTACTGTTTCTCTTATTAGAGATAAGCTCAGTTTTAAAAAATTTCAGCATCGTACACCCAATAAAGTATATATATTCTTGATCAGTTCGTCAACACAGTTTGATAGTTGTTGCGATTTTTATTGACTAATTTTCTAGATAATTGGCTGAATTCTTGTAGTAAGCTTCTTTTTTTTACACTAGGGCGTGTGTGGCCTATATGTTGGTTTTGACCCTAAATTCAATACCCACGTTTATGTTTTACAGCAGTTTTTGAAATTTCGTGTCAACCGAAGTTTACGGTTTTTCTTATTTTCATTTTGTGATTGTGATTGTTTCAAAATTTTTAAAAATTCGTTACTTTATCAAACTAGAGATGGTAAATTAATAGAGCTGAACAGCAGTGTTGAAAAGCAGCAGCAGTGCTTTTCTCTTTCTATACATTTACAACACTAACATACACTCTCCACTCTTCGGCTGCAATGCACATTTATGTTTTCGATTGTCGTCTATCAATTGAACATAGTTCGTGGCGGTGTGTCATACACAGAATTTGGTGTAAACATTTAAGAAAAACAAACAAACTCCCTACTGTTTACTCTAAATAAATATTTATTATAACAAAGACAGGAAGTGACAACGCGTGCAAAAGGCGAAAATACAAATTAGAACAGTGTAAAACACATCCAATCAGTCGCGTCGCTCTTCATTCAAGCTAAGAATCAAGTCGGAAAGTTGCTGCGGAAAAGTTTTCTAATACAATTAATACAATATTATATAGAAATAAAGTTTAAAAGCAATACTTATTTAAATTTGAGTAAAAGTTTATTGTAATTAAACTGCATTGTTGTAAGCAGTAGTGAAAATTGCGTCACATCGGCGGCAAACATTAACAAGTCAAATCGATTTTTAGCCAAAAAAAAAAAGTAAGTCGTCATACATACATTTGTGTAAATATTATCTAAATATTGTCGTTGGAATATATAATTAGGTTTAATTTATATTGTTTTAATTTCTATATTTAGTTGTGTAAATATTTAACTATTTTAATGCCGCTAGCAGTTCTGTCTATCTCTGTGTGTGTGTCTTTTTTTCTGTTAGGGCATTTCTGTTGTTCTTGGCAACGTGTAAGATTTCTCCTCACTGCCGCCAGCACTTTTTACAATTAAATAATTCAACTGTTATTTTGTATGTGTGTCAGTGTAGAGTGCTCTGTGGGAGAATAATGTAATATAAAATATAATGCGCCGTGCAGCGTCAATTAAATCATTGGTGGCGTGATTCAATACAAAAACTCTTTTTACACACAATTATGGGCCATTGTATACTCGTAGGTTGGACGGCATTCGCCGGTATTGGAAATATATGTAAATGAAAGAAATAAAAATTCTTTGTCGATTTTCCTTGGGTTCTTATTTACGTCAAACCACCATTTTAAAATTTCTTTAACTTTATACTTTATTACCACTGCGTTGGCAACAATTCTAGACCTAACACCACTGTATCCAGAAATTGAAAAAAATAAGCAAACACTCCTGAGACTTTTAGTTGACGGAAATAAAGTTACCTCAATTTACTGACAGAAATGTCTCTCTACATGGACACAGGGAGAGAGACCAGTGTCCATGCCAAGGGGCGAGATGATAAGAAGGAATGTCTTCAATCGGAACTTCACCATCAAATGGTCCGATAGAAGACTTGGACGTCGGAAAAGTCATATGCATTACAATCACATACGATTAAGTGGTATACGGATGGATCTATGACGACAGAAGCAACTGGTCTAGTAGTCGTAGGCCCCAGCTTAAACCACTGGGAGTCCTTGGGCAGATATACTAGTACATTTCAAGATGAACTGTGCGCTATAATTAGATGTGCACAATGTAATCTAGATAGAGGCTATAGCAATTGTGAGATTGCTATTCTATCAGACAGTCAGGCGGTGTTAAAAGCATTAAGCTCAAACTCCGCCAAGTCCAAACTAGTGCAGCAAACACTTATAATATTGGAAAAACTTGGCGAACACAACAAAGTTTACTTGCTGTGGGTGCCAGGACACAATAATATAGTAGAAGATAAGCTAGCCGATAGGATTGCTAAGAAAGAAGCGACAACGCCAATGGTAAGCCCAGAACAATTTTGTGGCACTGGGAGACACACTACACTGGAAATAATCTGCAATGAAACAAATAGGGCAAAGAAGTAGCACTGGGCCATGAGCCAAGGACTTAGGCAAGCAAAAATATTCCTTGGGGGTTTCGACCAGCGCAGAGTGAGTTGAATGCTATAACTAGGAAGAAACCATGTGAGAACATTGACAGAAATATTAACACTGTCGAAACACTTGTGTGTGATGGGTGTTTATAATTCCCCAGAATGCAGATTTTGTGATCATAAGGAAGAGACTCCTATTCATATTGTTGCAGAATGTGAAACAATAGTCAGAAATAGATTTCGAATATTGGGCAGCTACGTTGTCGCCGAAGAACATCTGAAAAAGTTAGATCCTAGGATAATACTAAGGTTTATGCAACAAGTTGGACTAAAGCAGGACATCTAAGTAAGAAGGAGAACGCAATAGATCTTTCTAATTCGCAGTTTTAAATTATGTCCTACAATAATAATAATAATAATACAATACAAGCGTACCTGGCGCGCATCGCCATGTGACCTTGATTTTATATTGTGGCATCACCAATTTTTACAGTATATCTTGTTTTTTACGGTGTCCTTTTCATATGTACCGACTCTCATCCATCTGCGTTAAAAGTTGCTAAGATACAGCGAATTTGATATTTCTGTTATGTGAGGGGCATGACACAGCACACTTTTCCAGCGGAGCTTGTTTCTACCGGTGCGCTTACGTTTTGTAGTAAATCTCATCTATCTGTATAATTCAGCAACTGAGATACAGCGAATTTAGTTTTTCTTTTGTATGAGGACGTGGTACCTCTCACTTTTACAGTGGATCTTATATCTTACAGAATTTTAGCCAACTTTGTTCATTAGTTTGTAAGATATAAAAAATTCTCTTGTAAAATGTGCCACAGTCTATTTTTCCAGTGTAAAATATTTGTCCCGAGGCCTTTTACCTAATTAAATTAGGTCGATCATGCATGCCTATCTATGACTCACCATCCATAGACATTGCAAATCAATACGAATGCAAGAGTTTGAGTTTTTAATGTGTATGAAGGACCTCGGGCCACACTCGAATTCACTGAGAGAGAGAGAGAGAGAGAGAGAGAGTGCGCGGCCATCGTTGTTATTTGCTGACAAGTACACGTCCCATCTATCTGTGGCGTAATGGGATTTGGCTGTTGAAGCTGACGTGACACTTCTATCATTTTTGCCTCATTACAGACACAGATTGTAGACATTAGATGTGTCTGTTTATTATGATGGTTTATTATGCAATTCATGTGTGGCTGAAAACTAATGTCGAGTGCTTAAAATTCGTCATAAATTTATTTTTCCCAAAAAAATTTTCTTTGGAAAACGGAACATTTTGTACTGTTTTTTCAAAAATTTAAAAACGTATGATGCAGAAGTGTAAATATAGAAGCTAGGTTTATAAAAAAATGTTATCTGATATTTCTTCTTGAAATTCATCCGGGAAATAAAATGAAGCTTATTTATACTTGATAGGTTATGCCATTTGTAGCTAGGATTAACTTTTTGTAAGTCCTAAAACCATGTGTAGTAACTCCAAAAACACTAGTCCATAATATTTTTTTTCTGAGGTCACAAATACAGTATCTAAAAGAAAGTTAAGCACAAATCTGTAAGAATATAACATTTTCCATTGTTGGAATTTAGTCATAGCAATCAGGTTAATACTTTTAATACATTGTATTCATAAAGTAAAAGTTAATATTAGATTTGTGCGAAATAGTTCCCATAAAAATCCAATCAGTTTAGACACTAATTAATTATTTTTATACCATTGTGCGCTGCCAGAAATGCTGCTGCATGCAACCAGCTGTTTCAAAAATAAATTCTACGAAATAATTTATCGATTTCTATTGTTGGGAAAATGACAGCTGTGTGCCGTGTTTTCTACCGGACGTCGTCGTAACTAAACAATTAGTTTAACGCCGGCTATACAAACATGCACTATATGTGCTCTGCCACGCTTTTGCCTGAATATCTTCATGCGCTGCACTGAATGCCACAGTTTTTTTTTCTCTCTTGGCCACGTCATTGCCACAGCGCAGCCAAAGCTCAAAATATCGTATGATTTATTTGCTGTATACCAAAAACTAAACAGTGTAAACAACCCCGTGTACCGCTCAATAGTCTTATTACCCTTTATTTTTCCTCGAAACCTTTTTGCGAATTTGGCTTTATGCCGGCATAATTGTTGTTTCGCGAATTGCTGCTGCTCACCTTCTTCTCTATCTTCCCTTTGTGTCGGCCTTTGGCATAAACTGGTTTGCCATTTCGGACATCGGACACCTTGGGGGTCAATGAGCAGCTTAATCACTAAGATGAAATATTTGTTGCTGCTGCTTTACTAAACTAAAATTAACACAAAAAAAAAAATGCAAATTGTAGCCAAAAAAATATTACGCGCTTGAATTTCAACACACGCCGGACTTTGTACTACAATCGTACGATACATTACGGCATGCAATTTTGTACGCGTCATCGTTCATACATACTATAAACTACTAGAGCCGGGTCAAATACGCCGGGTGGATTGCTTTAGAAAGACACACACACACCATTTAAAACATGAATGAAATCACTTGTTTTATTTTTTACTTCTTGTTGCTGCGGAAATTACTCATAAACCAGTCGATCATGAGCACACCGCTATGCTACTTTCCGCTCTATGCGTTGGTGTCGGTGGCGATTGTGCGGGTGTTTGGTGCACCCATATATTTATATACATATATACTTCGTCCGGTGACTGCGAATTTCGAACGAAATCGTTTATTTTTTAATCATATTAAATTCCATTTAAAAACTATAAAAAGAAAAAATAAACCGCAGCGTGTCGTATTTATTTGTCCCCATTTTAAACTTGTTTTGTGACTCAGTAACAATATTTGAAGCAGTCGCATGAGATAATAATACTATGTATGTAGGTCCAAGATCTGCATTTAAGCAGTTATAAATACAAAAATGACTAAAACTTCGGAAAAATTTGATGGGTATTGAATAATATTTAGTGGATTCGGCACTGGTCTGAAAATATGATAATGTATATTTATACAATATATATTTAAAAGGTTATCCATTTCGCATTTGGGTCGTCAATTAATTGAAGAGAATCCGATACACCCAGTCGCGGTGTGCATTATGGACCGAAGAATTCATTGGGCCATATTTTTTCGAAGATGGTAAAATGACTTCAAGGCACAACAGTATGGTCGTATGATAACTGCCTTTATTTGGCCTGCAATTGAAGATTTAGACTTGGACTATATGTGTGTATGGATTTTTGGCATTTTGTATCCCATCCCATCCACCCTCTCGTTGTAACGTAATACATGATTTTTTTATACAAATTCAAATTATGTCGAAAATTCAAAGTAAATTTAACAAAAAGGTACAACGACACGTTCTCAAACGTTACAATTAGAAATACTAACAAAAGTTTTCATTCAAAAGCAATTAATTCATTGTCCATGGGGACTGGGACCAAAGTTTCTTGTTTTCTAAAGCAGATTATCCAGGCATTCTAATAAAAATAACCTGCGAAATGTTGCGTAACAATTTAAATGACTCCCTCCTCCCCCATTGTAATCTTAAGACACTAGTCGCCAGTTTTGCGTTACGTAATACAAAACGATCGACTGTTGCAATAGATCCCAAGAAGACCATTTACATGATATAGCCTTGGCCCTAATCAGCCTCAAATATGTGGGTAAATGCCAATTGACTGGAAGTGCAATACAAATAGTAAATCCAAAGGAATGCCCTTAGAGCAGTAGGTATTTAATTTCTTTTTATAATACAAGTTCCCTCATACGGTGTGTCTCTGACTTCAAAAGTGAAACGGGTCACAGGAAGATCTTAGTACCATTCATATTTGACTACCATCCGCCTAACAACCAAATTATTTTTCCAAAAAAAATTCAAGGTCTACATAAATAATCGGCAACACAGGAGAACGAACCATGTGTGTTTTGAGAAGGGTTCACAAGTTTACTGATGAAAGCAAGTTAAAAAATTATGGAATTTACGAACCTTAATTTCGAAAGGTCCTACCAATGGCTTTATTGCCAACCATATTTGAAGCGGAAATCCATGCCAAAGTCATGTGTGTTTGAGGACTTCTTCGCAGAACTTACATACATACATATGTGGGAACCCCTTGCTTCGGAACTTTTGTATCCGACCGTATAATAATATCTACTCATATGCGTGTGCAAGTAGCACCTGATGCCCTTAGTCATCAGCATACGCACAATCAGCTGTGCGTTTATATTGGGCGCGTCATAGTATCTCTATAAATGTGAATGAATTGAATTAATGTCATTACGGTTTCCCATGTTCCGTTATGACGACAAAACGCCTTTAGGTGTGCGTGTTTGAGTCCGCTCCAGGGCATTATTTATTTAAATAATTTTTACACTTTATCCACTACTTTCGCTCTTCGCGTTCCCTCTACAAAACCAATTATAGTCGTATTAATTGAGAAACCTGTTCAGCGTTTTCTTTGAGTCATGCTTGTCAACATGTGAGTTTAAAGCATTTACTTTATTTTTAACGCTTGATGTATATATTTGTATAAAGTTCTATCTTTTACTCCCTGCGTTTTCTACTGATTTCATTTCAAAATGTGATAATAAATACCGAGAAATATTGCGCGATAGAGCGATGCTTAATGCAAGCTGGTGCTTCCCGGATCTGCTGACGACAACAGTGGATCATTATTTCTCCGTCTTTCGTTATACATAATTCTATTACTAATTCTACAACTTTTTCATACACTTCATACGATTTGTTAAAAAAGTTTTACCAATTTGTCGAAATGTTTGTTAGGCAGTGAAGAATCACATCTTTATATGGGACTACCTCAAAAAGTGGACGGGACACGCCCATTAGTATATGTATATGAAGCGGTTGTCCACTAAAATCCACCTAATCAAATTTCAAGCTAATATTGATCTAAATGAAGAATTTTTTCATTAAAAACACAAAATTGCACTGTGGGTTTGCATGGCGGCTACCCCAAATGGTAGGCGGGCCACGCCAGTTAGTCTATGTATGTACTATGTACTAATATTGACTTTAATAAAAATGTTTTTCATACAAAAAGTCAAAAGTAGGCAGTAGGTTTGCATGGAGGCTACACCAAACAGTGGGCGTGGCGGGTCAATCTTGATACTCTATTAAACTGCTATAAAAAGAAGTGTATGTGCAAACTTTCAACTGGCTAGCATAAAAATTGGTCCCCAAAAAATGCGCAACAACATACAGATAGACAGACAGACGGACATGGTTAGATCTACTCGTCTCGTCGAGCTGATCAAGAATATATATACTTTATGGGGTCTTCGATGCCTCCTTTAATGCGTTACAAACTTTCCGACAAACTGATAATACCATTTCACACTCTGTATCAATGGTATAAAAATATTAGCTAACTCCTTTTTCCTAGCAAAGAGCTAACATCTTAGTTCAGCGAATGGCTGACCTTTTTTCCTAGCTAATAACCAACGAAAGGTGATGTAACGTCTTAAAGGTCGATCGCTGCCAATTCAAATTCCTATATTGCTTAGGAAAATGCATGAGAGTTAGTATTCACCACTGGTGTTGGGAAAAATCGTTAGTGTAGCACCGGTACAGCCGAACAACTGGAATGCTTTATAAGGATGTTTGTATGGGAATTGTTTTGATAATTCAAGAAACTTATTAACTTACGATTTTACAATCTATATCATAACATGGATACACAGATATAGCTACTCTTAGCCTATGAAGTGTATTAAACATATTCTTCAACCGAAATGAAGCTACTCTTTTATTTTTTCTTTCATATTTTACGCTTTCTTGGCTTACATTCGTGGAAGAGGTCAATGAATTGTTTAACTTTTATTTATTAAGTTAAAATTTTGGCTTCAAAATATATTTTGCAACTTATTTGACAACTTGTATTTTGTATTTGTCATTAATCATTTTGAAGAGGAGCTAATATCAAATATATGCGAATTGGATTTTGTAAGTTTATTTGCCTTGTAAGATTTCACTAGTGACCAATATGGCAATTATGCTTTATACAGGGCAGAGTTAATATTGCAAGCTTTAAATAATCGTGACACAAATTCCATTGAATCGTACGAATGCTGAAATCGTAGATGTTATAGAGTCTAAACTGTGCTACTAATCAAATCTATCAGAATGTCAAATCTACACAAAAATCTTTCGAATTTACTTACTACACACGTGCCATAGTCAATTTACACTATATAAAACGTATTCACTCAGTTTCATGTATAAAAAATATATAAATTCAATGATCTATCTATGACTGTATGGTGTGTTGATAACCTTTTTGAATTTATTATATTTTCGAAATGAATATCAATGACATTCGGTTTCTCTTCTGTTGATCAGTACATGTGTGCTTGGTTCTGAAGCTGACCAGCTGTTTAAATATATAAATTTATATATAAAATCATGTACTACCCGTATACTGTAATGAACGTGACATTTTTGAAAGTATTTAACGTTTATTATTAAACTTACTATAAAGCCATAAAAATTATACTTAATAACACGTTTTACAATGGTCTGAACTTGTGCACATCCATACCAATATTAAAACGTGAAATTAATTGATAAAAGTTGAATAACAATTTTCATTTCATAACATTATTGTAGGTTTTTATAGTAGCACTATATATGATTTTATTTTTCAATATTATACGATATAACAAAGTGCAATTGAACATGACTAAAAAAAATAAATCGATCTTTGACAGTACAAATTAAAGTTCTATAATTGTACTTAAAGCAAAAGTCAATTGTATTTATGAGTTGATTTTTTTTGTAACGTTGCTGTTACTAATTTTTTCTAAATATATTGTATATACTACATACATAGATATTATGCATATCACTCGAGATTATAGCTAATACCTAGCTACAGAATTGCACATACTCATCGATAGTGTCTAAACAAATTTTATTAAATAATATTTGAACTATATCAATTAAAGTTGTACTACATATTTATTAAATCGATGTCAGTAGCATTATATCATACAGAACTTTTTTATAGCGCATTTCCTATAATAGTAATTATAGCAGTCGCACTGTACACTGTCAGTAGGTTTATGGGTAGTTAATGGAGTATGTTGCATCATCTACAATACAATGTGAAACTTTGAAGATGGTAGTTGAATTAAATGTGAGAGAAAATATCTTGAATAGATGAATAGTTTTTTGTTCTATGCGCAGTCAAATTATTGAATGAAACTCGTAGTACAACATGTTTCGAATTGGAATTTTACAAATAAAATGTACTAGGTCCGACTAATGGTCCAAATTCAAACATATGCGACAAACAAATTGTTTATTTCGTTACTAAAGCACGTATTACGAGTATACTCGAATAATATGCTCAATTATTGGCTACCTATTTTCAAATAACAGCAATAGCATTCTTGTAACGCGGACTGAACAAAGAATATGAAAAAAAGTGTTTGTGAATTATATGTTCTATTAAGTTTTAAGTCAACATCCTAAAAAGAAATGACCAAAATTATGTTCAGAATGCTATATCTCAGCACAAAAAAAAAAAACCGAGTTGAAACAAACCATTTTATTTATTTTTTTCACCACGTCTTTTTTTTTAATTTTTGCTTTAACTGGTATGCCGGATTTGTTAACTATGAAATAAAGACGAATCAGATTTGTACCGTCTCTCATTTTCGGAAAGATTTTGCTTAAGTGAATTTGATAAAATGTTACAATTTTCACTTAGTGAACTTCATATTACTCAATGCAAGTGAATTTAAATTGCATTTTATCGAATTTCCTGTCGAAAATTTTTCCTGAGTGGGAAAACCGAAATAGTAGGCCGGTATATGGCAAAACCAATTTTAACCCATTTAATTTTCTTGTTTACTTGTTATAAAATCAAATGTATGAAAGTGACCAAAGTGTATCCTCTTTTGCCTGCCACTCACTACATTTAAAAAGGTGAAACCCATGAAAAATGTAACTTTTTGAAAAATGAACTTCGAACTAAGAGCAATTATTAAGTTGGTAAACTTTTAGCGAAACGTTTAATTTGATGAAAGATGTTTATGGTGAGAATTGTTTGTCCCGTACCAGAGTGTATGAATGCGGTTCAAGATTGGTCGAGAGGACAAACAGGACGACGAACATCAAGCTTCTTCGAAAACCGTGGTTACTGAAAATATTATTGAAAAGCGCGTGAATACATGAAAAATGATCCGAGATCTTCATCGATATATATGAATAGGGAACTGAAAATGTCAAAAAATTCAATGTCATTGTATTTTGACCGATATGATAAATAAATGAACGTTAGATGTGAGCACGGTTTGTACCTACATATGTGTGTCCCAAAGTAAACAGAAGTCTACATTTGCTACTGATTTTTTGACTCAGAATACATTAAATCTTACTTAGCGGGTGCTACCAGAAAGTCAAAAGTCGCAAACGCACCTTATTTTTGAGTAAAATATTCTTGAGTGACTCCTTATCAGCTGATTTCGGTATTCCTATAAGTTAGATTTTACTGTACATGATTTTTTGTTTTTATCATACTTCACTTGTCGTTGAAGTAGTCAACGCTGTATTGAGTAATTGGTGTTCTGTATTTTCTTGTAACCAATTTATTTTGTTTGTTTCTAGTTTAAACTTCCTTTGACGGAAACAATACTTACTGATAAGAATATTATTATAGTGAATGCAATTAGATAACAAATTGGCAGGTGAACATTTTCACTCGACCTCCACTATACCACTTTTAACTCTCCCTACGATTCAAATGTGATGACTATCTTATCGAAATACGTGTATTGCAAAAAATATAAATATGAAAACATTGTATTATTTTTATTTGCAACAAAATTGCAAAAAGTAATCAAACGATTTTATTTTTAAAATTTTTTTAATTACTCACAAATCAAATCGAATTATATATATGTACATACATCCATAGCACTCCCACTTGCTCTCTCTTGTTCCTCAATGCTTCTTTCCACGTACATACCCACATTCATATATTACCTCGTATCTGTAGCTCATTTTGACAACGTTTGCTATTGCACGAAGTAAGCGTTCGTTATTTGATCGTACGACTTCGTTAGCCGGCATTGTGACGTGTTTTCCGTTGCGACTGTATTTCCAATAAACTAATTTTTTTTTTTTTATACCATTCACATATAGTGTGAAATGGTATTATCAGTTCGTCACAATGTTTGCAACGCAATAAAGGAAGTAACAGACGAGACCCCATAAACTAAGTATATGTTCGTGATCAGCGCGCAAGACGATTCGATCTAGGCATGTTCGTCTGTGCGTTTCTGCACGCCCTTTTGCTCGATCTTTCAAATATTGGTTTACAAGTTGGTATTGAGACTTAATCCTAACCAAAAGCAAGACAAGTTCCCAAAAGACCACAATTTGATAATTAGAATGTATATCTCCCATACAAAAACAATAAATATATAACTTATTATTTATTTTATTGTCCAGTTTCACATTAAAAAATGACACAATCAAGACTTTAAACTTGAACTTGCGGCACAGAAATGTATATGTGTAAATATAAACACGTAGTGTGAAAAATTTGCATTCAATCACACTTGTTTTGCCGCCCGCCCTCGATCTGTTGTGTCTGATGCTTCCTAGCCGGTTTTTATCCAAAGGCTGTCTATCGTCAACTCCATACATATGCAAAATAAGCGCTCAAGGTCTGAACTTATCTTTTTTTTATTTCTGGAAAAATATATTATTATACCTAACTTATGCGCTTCCTTTGGTTTCTTATACCTGTAAATCATATTTCTTCGAATATAAATGTAATAGGAACTCATGCCTATGGGTCTCATATGTCTTTAAAAAGTTTATGTTTATTTGAAATCAATAAGGATTATCCACGTTAATTACATGGTGTTCTGCGTTTGGAATTGGCATGTACAAGATTGTATTGTCCCATAAAACCCAGCCAAATGAGCAGCGCTTGCATAGAGAGTTCGCAGATTAGACTCTTGAGACAATGAAAAACGCTGTCACCCATTCCACTGCTTCTTCCCCTACCTCCCCTTCTTCCTGCTCCATTCGTTCCCATTAACATTTCATTCATCTAAATGGTACCCTGCGCGTTGCTGCCCTTCCCCCTGCCTCACCTACCTCTATCCATCCTTGCCTATGCGCTTTTACCCTACCTCTCATTCCCCTACCCCAATTCCCTACTTCCCCTACTTCCCCTAGTTCCCTTCAACCTCTTAATATTCCGGCCCTTTCCCTTCCACCTCTCCCACAACACTACCCTTTCCCTGCTCCTTCCCACTGCGATGCCATTAACATGTATATAATATATTGTACTGAAGAAACACATTTTCGTGCATATTTTGACTCCTGCGGTACCTATCAAACGGAAACTGAAGACCAAACAGACCAAACTAACATATGTTGAAAATTTGGTGTCATTTGCTGCAGCGCTTTTTGAGTTTTTAGATTTCTCACCCTGTTTTTGTTTTTCTCAAATGCATTAAATCAGAGAATATATACATTTTTAAAAAGTTTCGTATTTTTTTCCTAAAAAATATATATTTATTTGTCCACGGTACAAGTATAACCTAAAGTACTAAACAATTTTTCATAAAATGTTTATGATGTCGTAGCAATTTAATTTATCTAATTTAACAACCTTGAAGTTTATATTTTCTAAGTTTTTAAGTTTTTTTTGTTCTTTTTTTTTTTCAAGAAATCCATTCATAGTAAAAAAAATGAAAAGATTTTTGTTTTTTTCTCTGTACGCGCAACTTGGTTTATTCAGTGCTTATCAACAGCTGTGTTCGACGTTCTCTGCTCTACTGATAACATAGTGCTCTCCAGCAATTACGCTCTCCTGAGTAAAAAAAAAAATTTGACAAAATTTTTTGGCCAACACCGCTTTGACGCAACTAAATATGTTTGACAAGTTTTGATACACATATGTATGTATGTATTGTAGTGTAGCTATGCACGACGTTTGTCGCTGCCAAAAAAATTATGTTAATAAATATGTTGGTATGTTTGATTGTTTGGCTGTACAGCAACAAGCGAAAAAACTTAAAATTTCTCATAGCGTGTTTGCATATGAAATGAGCACGCCTGAACAGCTGATGTGTACATACATATATATGTACATCGATATGTCCATTTGAAAGTCATTCGTCTGGTTGATTATATATGTATGCATGTATGTAGAAGTATATTAATATACTCACGTGAATCACTAAAAAGAGAAGAGTATGAAAAACACAAACATAAAATATTTACGTAAAAGCAACGAAGCCTCAAAAAAAAAAACACGTAACAAAATTTGTTTTACAAAAGTGAGCGTAAATAGTGCATAAAATTAACAGTTGTTTTTACTTATTGATAGAGCAAGGGGCGAGAGAGAGGTATACATACATATATGTGGTCTGATCTTTTCATTGCTTATTGGCATGCAGCTTTTTTACAGTAGCGTAGCTATATTTTCCAACAGGGCCAAATATATTATGGAGGCGTGGTGTGCAAATGAGCGCTCACTGTGGCGAAAGCAGCAACCACTTGCAGTAGTGCTGCGAAATAATAACATAAAAGAAAATTATGATTGTATTGAATTTGAAAGAAAAAATTGGAAAATATTGCGAATAGGTCGCATTGCTTAAATTTTTTTAATTTAGTTTTAGTAGTTTTTTTTTTGCATCCCTTATACACAAACAAATTTATTTATACTTTTAAAGTACGCACGCCTACTTTAAAATAAATATTTGGATTGATTCGCAATATTTACCAAAAATTTATATGTCAATTTATCGGTGTATAGATAGCAGCAACGTTGAAGCTATTACTCACACATCTGTTTCTGTGTAAATTGCGATTAAATTATCTTTCAGATCAACCTTGAGTCAATAAAAAGTGAATTTTGCTGTAACTTTGGATTATACAGATTTTATTAGCGAATTCGTTTCAATTAAAACTATAAAAGTAAATCTCTATCTCTTTCTACCCTTTAGTTAGGAACCTCGCAAGTATTACGTTACGTGAAAAGCGGGAGGAATGGGGTTGGAGGGATGATACAGTTTGTTAAGTCACATTTTTAAAGATATTTTTATTTTAATTATCTGACAATTGGTCCCAATTTTCATGAAACAATAATGAATGAATTTTTTTTTTTTTTTTGCATGGAAAATTTTAATTGTTAGTATTTCTTATTGTAGCATTTGTGTACGTATTGTTGAATTTTAGAACAAATCAACTTTTTCTACATTTGTAAAAAATTTGTGTATGCTATAGTACAGCGAGGGGGAGGGAGTGGTACACAAATTTGTGGCAAAGTGTTGGGAGAGAGGGGTATAAAATAGCGATGCGTACTACTTGAACTACCCCATGCGCCCACCGTTTTTCTATATTAATTGATCTTGATTTATGTGATATCTTATTGGGACTAACAAAAGATCGATCCGCACGAAATTTAGTTCTTCCACAATTGGTTAACTTAATTACTAACAAAATCAAAAATTTATTCATTCAAAAACTCCCAAATGGTGGTAGGCTTTTATGGGGATACCATATTACAAAAGATTTGGATGCATAAAGTTGCATAGAATTTGTTATAAAGATACCAATGCAGGCACCGCACCTCAAAAAACTTAATTTTTCTGTACGTTTTTGTGAGTGATACCTTTTTTAAACAGGTGAAACTGATTTTAAGACTAATTTAGATAACTTCATATTTTTATTTTCGGTATTTTTGGCTACATGTACAGGTATGTTTGATAGTGTTAAGGCAAACTAGACAATTCTATACTTCGATGTGTCTTTATATACTTACACATAAACATGTATGAATCAAAATCAAATAAATGTGTTGTGGTAATGTTGACGGGAGATGCACTTTTTGACGTGAAGAGCATGTGTCGTTTTCCTTGTGTGTTCAACTGAATTATCATTTCTTTCATAACGTTCTACCCTAGCACCAAAATGTTCTTAATACTGTACTGCTGTGTCATCTTGTTGAACGATCTTCAGCATCTGGTAATGGTAGTAATTTTAGTTAGTAAATACCAACATTTCCATAAACAACGAATATAATTTTTTCGCCCCAAGATCCGGGATCCACTTAGTTACGCCACTGCCTGTTTACATAGTACCAGTCAGAAGCAAAGATAAAGAGAAAAGCAATGGTATGTATGTCGTCATACCGTTAGTGAAGATCACGTCCCAAACACACGCTCTTTCTCTATCTCACTTGCTCACTCTCAGTTGACTGGACTATTCTCTATTTAATTTCAGACATTGTATTTGGCTGCCTACTTATTTGCTTTGGTCTGTCGCTCGCATTCATTTTCAATTTGTTGGCTCGCGTTGTTGTACGTGAATTTCTTAAGCAGCGCGTTGCTTAATTATAATTTTGATTAGTTGTCGTTTTTCTTGTGCACTAAAACGAAGTATTTCGAAATCAAATTTCTTTAAGTTCTGAAGAATTAATTTGGTAAAAAAAAAAAAAAAAAACAAACGACAATAAGAATAAATAGCGTCGACAAATCAATTAAAATGTCACGTGTCAATTTAAATTGATTGAAAATAATTGAAAGTTATTAAACGTGTAAGAAGTGTGTGTGAGAGAGAAAGGAAGAAAGTATTTGAACAAAATTTGTAAAGAAAAAAAGAAACAGCAGCAAGTGCAGCAAAACTATTAAAACGTTGAAAACAGTTGAATACATTATCATCAAATTTGAAAGTTTATTAAAAAGTTATTTATACTAATATAGTTAAAATGCGCTTACATAAAATAGCTAATTAAAACAATTTTACTTTTAATTGCAGCACATTTCAATTGTTGTATAACTCTGAAGAGAGACAACCGCGAATGTTATTTGAACGAGTACTGCACATAAATTGAAACTAATTGAAAGCATTTAAGAAATAAAAAAAAAACCGAATCTCGACAGCAGCGGCGACAATAAATCGATTAAATACACTAATTGTAAGCATCAATCACGCCGCGCGTAAAGACAACAATAGTTACAAAAACTATTTTCTTTAATAGAAAAATCATCAATAAATATATCTTGAGGGCAGCTACACAAAAAAAAAAACATTTGTGACGATGGCAACATCATCTGTAATTGCAAATAATACACTACAAACGCATAAAACACTTTCCGGTGGTAGTGGAACTGTATCCTCTTCCACCGCTACGGCGCCTGGTGCGTCACCAAAAAAACTTAATTCCTCTTCAACGTTAACAACACGCAAAAGAACTTACGATACAGCAATCTCGATGCCAACAGAAGTAATACCGCCAACAGCCTCAGCAATTGCTGCTGCTACAACTACAGCAGGCACTGCAACAGCAATACAAGACGATAAGGAGCACATGGATTTGGTTAGCATTAAATTAGTCGATACAACGAAACCAGCAACAACGCTCAAGGATTTTACACGCACAATTTCACAATGTGATGCCGATGATATTGTTGGCGACGCTGCTGTTGCTGCTGCTCAAGTGGTTGTTAACGGCGCCGCCGTCGCCACTGCAACTACGGTGTCAAATGGTGATTATATGTATGGTTGTGATGCTGCCGTAGCTGGTGTCAGCGAAGTTAGCCCAGTTAAGAAGAAATATGTAGCGCCAGTGACAGCACCGCCGCCGCTTCAACAACCGAATTTTAGCGGTGCATCTGATTTTGCGGTAAGTGAAAAGAGAACAATAGAAAATATAAACTTTGGTTGAACCGAAGCTTTAGTAGTCTGCACAATGTTTAATACTAAAATGTATAGATGTAAAAAAAATCGTCCCTTATAAATTATGTCTCAATTATGTCGTAGTACGTTTTGAGTAATATATGAGTTAACTTCTCCATTGGGCGCGGTTGGCCCATTTTGACAAATATGAGTGCCCGAGAATTGCCGGAAGTCAAAGTCAGGAAACATATTCGAAGCATGTTTTATTATGCGTGTAATACACTAGTTTTCATATAAAATGTATCTGAAAACAAAAAAAAAAACAATGTCGGTGGTATTGAAGCTTTAATACCACTGTTTCAAATGTTGTAATAGTAGCTAAGTGGGAAACTCGCACCCCTTTATATAAATGTGAAGCATCCATCTATTAGAAGTCAGCATGACGCATTTTAAGTTGATTTGTCTTTAATAAGAAACGATTTCAAACAGCAATCCAAAATTGGATAGTGTGAATAATATGTATGTATGGATACTACCCCTAAAAGTGAGGGAGCAGACTTATTGGCATTTATTTGAAGCGTCCGTCAGTTAAAAAGCCACCCTGTCAAATTCCAAGTCGATTTTGTCTTTGATTACATACAAAGTTTTTCATACAAAATCACAAAAGTGGGCGCGGCATGTGAATATAAATATTCTATTTGACTGCAATAAAAATAAGTCTAAAAGGAGCTATAAAATAAATAAGTTGCATAAAAAAAAATATAGGCGGTACCACACCCAAATAGTATAACAAGCTTTGAAAAAAGTAAATATTTAAAAAATGGAATGGAAATGGAATAGCTTTATCACCATATGCAGTTTCCACCTCATTATAAATCTCAAACGGAGGTTTTCCCATCCAAACGAGATAACGGATGACGCCGCGTATTTCGCACTTGGCGGGAGACTGGATTGACATTGTTCACGAAACGTGTTGTCGCGTCGACAGTTCTCAACGTACTGACCTAAAACCGGACTCGTTGCAAATGGGAGAAGCCAGGCTACACTGCAGTGTGGCCAGCATGACGAAAATAAAATCCTCCGTCCGTGAGATCCTCAGTACACTTATTTTCTGGATATGCCTCGTACATATATAAAAAATACGAATTGATTGCGAAGTCGATGGGATTTGGGCGTGACATATACAGAAATTCATAAATTTCAGCTGAAAATCTATGTAATATTTACTTAATTTGGTGTATCTATATGTTATAGTCTGTAATATCTAATGTTTCATTATATCGGACAGACGGAAATGGATGTATCGGGGCCCCATATAAAGTTTATGAGATCTGCTACTCATAATTCCGCTTGTCACATTAATTCGCACAAACTATTTACCATATACACTTGTTCGTTTGGGTACAGGGTATACAACTTTCTATGTGAAAATCTTTAAAGAGATTGTAGGTTTATTGGGGCTTTGCATACATAGTGCGCATCATTTGCATATGAAGCGTTTGTCCATATTGATATTCATGAGCAAAATTGCCACATCCAATCAGTTAAATTTAAAATGTGTGCGCACTCAAAGCCCGTCGGTACACTATTTCAAGTAAATATTAGGTAACGCCGGCTGTCACCTTGATAGAGGTCACACATAGACCAATATGAGTGAGTGAGCAAGTAAATACTGATTGTGATAAAAAATTGTTTCATATGAAAACCTAAAAATTAGAGCTATGTTCAAATGGAAGTTATCCATAGAAGTGGGAACTTGACATAATTTTTTATTCTCAGACTTTTCGAACAGACGAACATGCCAAAATTGACTTGGCTCAACGTATTGATAAAGAATATTTATACTTAATAACGTCTCCCTCTGGGATGTTACCAATTTTGTGACTAAATGAATATACATTTTGTATAAAAATTGATAAAATCGAGCGAGAGAAAGACATTTGTTTGCAAAGCGAAATGTGAAATGACGCGGCAAGGGCATACAGATGTATTGTATTAGTATGTTTGTATTGTATTTTGAACGTCTGTTTAAATATCTGTTTGTCTATATTATATATCCAAAAATTGCATCATCGTTGTTTCACTAGGTTCTTGTACAGACACGTTTCGCACAAATTCGCACAACAAATAAAAAAATAAGTAAGCCAAATGCCACATGCCCAAAATTTATTCGCATTACCTACATATTAGTATATAAAAAGAAATTTATAGATATGTATACATGCACGTATTATTCTATATATAGACGCTTGTATTAAAAATACCCAACAATGCTTAGAAACACTGTAGTACATGCGATTACTTGATCTTTAATACTGTCATTAAGATACTTCTGCATTTATTTCTATTCACACTCATTTCTTTACAATGCTTTTTATAAACAAACTACGAGCGACAAAATATTAATTTTAAATTTTATAAATTAATTTATACACCCGTGTTCTGGTTTTCGAATCCAAATAAATTATTCCGATTCTTACTTACCTACTTAGGTGGCTCTACAACCGTCTATCGGTCAAGGCCGCACATAGGAAAGCGCACCATTCGGTGTAGTTTTGTGCGCGCCGGCGCCAGACGCTGGCAATACCGAGCTTCTTCAGGTCATCATAGACCTGATCTTGCCGTCTTAAGCTCGGACGTCCTCTCTGACGCCGTCCACCAATCAAGTTCAGCTTTCCGCCGTAAACCTTTAGTGCTGGAGCTTCGGGGTTCATCCGGATGAGGTGACCAGCCCAGGGCAGCCGCTGGAATTTAATGCGCTGGACTATGTCAACCTCATCATACAGCTCATACATCTCATGGTTCATACGGGTCCTAAATTCGACGCCAACTCTAAGGGGACCAAAAATCCTACGAAGAATCTTTCTCTCGAACACTCCTAAAGACGCTGTATCCGTTGATGTCTGAGTCAATGCTTCTGCGCCATATATCAGGACCTGGATTATCAGTGTCGTATAGATTTTTATCTTCGTACTTCGAGAGAAGGCTCTACTCTCGCTCTAACAAGCGTGATTCTTCGTCTGATCTCTCGGCTAACATTGTTATCGCTGGTAATTTCTGTTCCCAGATAGACGAAGTTTTCTACAACATTGAAGTTGAAATTCTCCATACTCACAGACCGTCCAAGACGCGCTGATGGTCTGCGAGTGGACACCAAGTACTTCGTCTTGTCCTCGTGACTGTTTCTCAATCACCGAGAACGCCCTGCTTACTCGCCGTTCGTTGATGCCTATGATGAATTTTTCGTATTCGGTTTCGTTAAAATGGCACTTTCAGAAGTTTTTCGCGTTTTGAATTCTCTTCGAATTGGCACTTTGAAATGCATATTCTCAAGATCATTATTAAGTTCAAATTGTGAAATTCTTATGGAAGCGAAATACGGAGCACTTTAATGAAACGGAATCCGAATAAATTTTTCGGATTCGAAAACAGGAACATGGGGGACGTTTTACCTTAAGTATTCTACTATCGTAGAATCGTAAAGGGTCTAAGAGTTCTTACTCCAAATTTTATTAAAATTGAATACAGAAGAAAGATTTTTATTCGAATCAAAGATAAACACGCATAGTGGTATTTACTATATACAAACAGCACACAGCACTGGCAAAGACATAAGTTTTCAAATTATCTTTATACTATTGTATAGTTGAATTCGGATTTTTCATGTATTGTAATTAATAATTTTTTTAAAAAAAAAACACTTTGACTCACGTCGCAATTATTGCATTTTTAAAAATTTATTATCGTTCGATTATTGTTTGTCACAACTCATTTTGGCAATCAGAAACTACCCACGCTTATTCGATCGCCCCCAGTAAAAACGATTAGATTAGCAAACTTCAAGGCCTTGATTGCTTTCACTGTGGCTTTAGAGTATACTATATAGAAATTTCTATACAAGCAGGGTATAAATGAACTGAAAAATGTGTAAATGGAATACTTTTAACAAGTATATTTATACATATACATATGATCTTATACATCTTTGTCTTGGCGGCCGACTTCTTATTGTCATCCCCGACTACGGGTTTCAGTGTTGATTGGTCTACTGTTTGAATATATTAAACAAATTTCATTTGTAATTGTTAACAGCCAAAATATGCGGCATACAAAAGTTTGTAGCTTTCCTTCAAATTCATTCTGTAACTCATATGTTTCATTGCCATAAAGCAACACAAACTTAACGCGTAAGGTCAGTTCGAACGAATACCACAACTTCCACAGTTTTCGGAAAACTGTGTGTACCTTGCCAATTCGATTCTGAGGATCGCCAAGGTTGAGGCATTTGTCAATGTCCTCGATGGTAATAGTTCGACCATGGATCACAAAGCTGAGTGGAGACACGACAGTACTCTGTATTGATTTTGAGACCCGCATTGTGTGCGTGTTTTTTTTTAGAGCGAGACTAATTTTGCTTTGACTTCTACTAGTGAATTTCTGATTTAAACGCCATTGCAAGTCATCGGAGCAGCGTCGACAAGATGTACCCTTGGCGCACTCATCTCCAACGATTAGATATGTATCCCTTTGAAACGCACATAACAATTTGCATTCGTGTATAGAGCGCAATTGCCCGACATATTTTGGATAAAAGTCCTAAGGGGGCCAAAATAAACATCCTTTCAAATAGCCAAGCAGTTATTAAATCACTACCCTCTTGGAATGTCGCCTCAAGGCTGGTTCTTCAATGCTAAGACATCCTCCAACAACTGTCAATCGGCCGCAAAATCGCTATAAATTGGGTACCTGGACTGGTTCGGCAACTTCGTTTGTAGGTCCGGAATCTTTTTGCGTACTTAACTGCATATCGTTTTAAAAGCACTGCCACTAGGTACTGGATACAATATCCTACGGCAGGCGACTACTAACTCGTCTTATATACACAAAAACCAAAGCACATCTCAATAGATCTGACCTGCGGTTGTCTATAGGCTACCTCACTGGACTTACTCCACAGAGATATCACCTAAATGAACTAGGTATCTACTCAGAAACAGACTATAGACTCTGTCTAGAGTATGACGAAACTTTAAATCTGCTTTGCGATTGTCCGGCCTTGGCCAGGCTCAGAATTGAGCAGATGAATAGACGCTTTATTATAGATAAATTAACTTAACCATATCCGGGCTAGGGTACAAAATATATCCTTTCCTGTCGCAGTGCTCATTTCCGATAGGATGGCCCTCCGAAGTTCTAGCTCTGACACTGAGTCCTAGTTAGCGTTATAGGCTGATTGAGCCTGATTCGCAGTGCCCACTTGTTTGTTGTCAGGCGACACTACGTCAAGCACTGGTTATGGTTATATAGCGCGATTATGTCTGGTCACGTTTGCGACAAATGCTGGTAAATGGCCGCTCAAAATACACAAGAAGAATATGTGCGAGCGCCAATCGATTGGCTGTTCCACGATAATAATCAATGAATTTATGTGGTTTACACAAGAGCATTGTGTACTAAAGTAATTTTGTTCACGGCGCAATTGGTTCATTGTTGGTGAGATACGATTCAAGATTAGCAATGTCATTACTTTTTAAATAGAGTTCAGAAGGGAAATACCGCTGGTTCGTTGCAGCTGCTCATAAACTGCTGTCCGAGCAGTCGTTAGATACTTTGCTGGTCAGAAAATTGCTGGTTTCATGTTGCTCAACTTTCTTAGCGAAGCATAAACATCGCGTGGATGTTTAATCAATTAATAATCAATGAAATATATATGTATATAATTGATTTGTAACTGATTAGTTTGTGTATTTGATGGGAACCAACAAATATAGAATTATAACTAATTTTAAAAAAAAAAAGCCAAATATTTTTATATATGCTCTTTATGAATTGCTTTCTTTTTTGTATTTTTAGACAATTTGTAAAGCGGCGCCCTTTTCCATGGACGAGGAAGCTATTTTGGAACGTGAACGCTGCGATTACACAAATAAAATAACCTATCAGATGGCGCGTTCGGGACAGACAAGTCGACGCGTGCGCGTCTACGCAGATGGTATTTACGATTTGTTCCATCAAGGACACGCGCGTCAACTGATGCAGGTGAGCACGGAACATAAATGTCATTATAAAAATAATGTTTTAATTGTGTTCTAATTTTGTTTTTTTGTTTGTTTTGTTTTAAGGCTAAAAATATATTTCCCAATGTGTATTTAATTGTGGGTGTTTGCAACGATGAGCTCACACATCGCATGAAGGGACGCACAGTTATGGATGATAATGAACGTTATGAGGCTGTACGCCATTGTCGCTATGTGGATGAGGTGAGAACTTATTAGCGCCAATAAATATTAGTATAATTAGTGTTAATGTGTTTTAATGTCCGTTGGCAGGTTGTATGTGATGCACCATGGACTCATAGCGATGAATTTATTGAGAAAAACAAAATCGATTTTGTTGCACACGATGACATTCCTTATATTGCTGATTGCATGGAGGATATATATGCGCCACTAAAGGCTAAGGGCATGTTTGTGGCCACCGAACGCACTGAAGGTAATATATAAGCGTACACAATTTAAAGGGCCTTTTACTTATATTAACATTTTTCTTCATACTTTAGGCGTTTCTACCTCGGACATTGTGGCACGCATAGTTAAAGATTACGATTTGTATGTGCGTCGTAATCTAGAGCGTGGCTATTCGGCTAAAGATTTAAATGTCTCCTTTTTGTCGGAGAAGAAATTTCGCTTGCAGAATAAAATGGATGAACTTAAGTCACGCGGTAAACGCGAATTGACCAAAGTAAAGGGTGATATAATTACCAAATGGGAAGAAAAATCGCGTGAGTTTATTGATGCGTTTCTATTACTTTTCGGACGTGAGCGTCTGAATCATTTGTGGAACGAATCGAAGGGTAAACTTATACAGGCGCTAAGTCCGCCTGGCAGTCCGAGTGGTTCTCTTAATGGCGATGATTATGTTGATGATGATTCAACTGACAGTTCAGATGATGATGATGATGATGATAATGATAATGATGAATATGCGGATTTACCGCTGGAAGCAGCAGCATCCTCGCACAAACACATAGAACACTCACCACATGCGCGTCGTACTTACCATCGACGCGTTGTCGATAGTCCGTCTCTAAATGGTAGAAAACTACAGCGTAATGGAAGAGTCGGTGCTACATCCACATCAGTTGGTGCTATAGCAAGAGCGGAGCATGATGAGGACTTAAGTTTTGAACTTCAGAGTAATTAGAAAAAATTGCTAGTTTCTAATTGTCACAAAAAAAAAAAAGAAGAAAAAAAAATTTTTGAAAATGAAAAAATAAAAGTGAAAATAAGTTTGTAAAGAAAAAAATAATAATATTTTTCAAATTATTACAAAAGAAAACGTTAATTGTTCGAAGTAAAAGAAATATATATTTAGCAAAGTAACGTTAACTCCTCTCTATACAACAATACCACCACTCTATACAGCACCATAATTTATCTATCTACTTTATATATATCTATATCTATAAATATTTATATATGAATTTAGTTATAAACTTTAATTTACTCTATACTATCTCCTAATTAGTTTTATTGACTGATTTTTAGTAAGTCCTTCGCTTTATTAATATGTATCCATTTTTGGCGATTATCTTTGTTTAAACAATTTCTTTAATTTTGAAATATATTACTGTGTAAGCCGTAGTAAATTATTTATTACAACACTACACCTGCATAAATAGAATTTTGTTTAAACTATCAGCACACTTCTGGAAAACAAACTTTGATGGTGTAAAATTAAGTATAGCAAAAGATGAAATAAATGAATATACATATGTACATATGTAGTATTTATTTGTGTGGAGACTACGCCTAATGATGTTTCATAATTGCACATTGAATTGGTCGAATTAGAATATTTTAGTTTAATTTTTTTCATTATTTTTTTTTTTTTTTTTTGGTACATGTATTTTGCTGTAATAAATTTATTTACAAATACGCAAATTGCTGCAAGCCAAAGCAGAGTACATAATTTATTTTTGTTAGAAATATTTTACAGTGAAAAATATGTTTATACAAAGAGCAATACAAATAAAGAGAAAAGGCTATGGCTTTCGTGTGAATTCAAAAGCAAAATGAATATCTTTTAATATACTTCAGCATATATTTTTTTGTTTTTTTAAATTTCATTTTAATTTTTGCGTTCAGTCCGACAATAGAAATATAGTCAAATTAATTAAGTACTACGTTGGATTTTTAAAAATAGAAACTGAAAATGATATAGAATGATGCAAATGTACTAGAAGTTTCTTCTTCTGCAAAGAGACAGATTCAGAGGATGGAGTCGCTTTAGTCGCCGCCCTGCTGTCGATGTAACGAGAATATTACCAGCTAGTTTTGTATGCATACATCAAAAGGTTTTAACTTAAAAAAATATTCTTAATTGACTTACAACTTACTACTACTACTTTCCTCAGGAAAGTTATTTTTTTTTTTATTATTTTTATTGGTTTCCAAAGCATACAGTGTGTTTTTGATACCATCATACATAGTGGAAACTCGTCTGTTTTGAGGAACTAGCACCGCTAACTCTATTTGTCGCACATTAGTCTTAAGAACAATCACTTGCACTTCTTTTTTACCAACTGAATGAAGACGTGTGCATTGGAGTATTGGAACTCCGGTTCTATCAAAGTTCACATGTTCTCTTGTTTATTCTGTGGCAATTTTAAAAACTTCAACAGAGTTGCATTTAAAACCTTAAATCAGTGATGTCCGCATTGTAAACTTCAAAAGCTCTTTTAATCGACTTCCTGCGGTAAGTTTTTTACAAACTAAGTTAAACTAAGGACATTTTCCATAATTTCTATCAGACGCTCATCGCGTAAACTGTGTATATTGTATTAAAAAAGGTTAAATAGTCATACCCCTAATATACATATGCTGATCTGCTGTCTTCCACTTGGTGCGAAATTTACTTATTTTGTGTGATAAGTTCCGAAAAAGGGAATTGAACTTAATAACTATATGTATTGTCTTCCTTTCCGTTCATTTTATGCTCTGTTTGCATTTCTACAAAAAAAATTTTACTTAAATGTGTACAACTTTGTAGTATTTGATTTGAATACCAAAATTTGCAACTACAATATTTTTTTAATAATTTCGTTGAATTAGGTTTTTCTACGATAAATAAGATATGAATATGTTAAAGGAAAATCCTTAAATTAAACGTACACATGCTCGAATGATCAGTTTGAATCTATGTAAATAAGAATGAGTGACTTGATTCTTGAAAGCTGATTTTGGGATTTTTTGAGTAGTTTCTTTTTATAATCTGTTCTTTTTAAAATGTTAACTAAGGCGGAGTTTTTGGGAAATTCATCCAATCATCCCCCCTTGGGAACAAAAGTTAATATGGGAATACAAATTTTTGTCCGCTCGTTTTTAAAGTCCGTTTTTATACTCGGCGCAAAGTATAATTGAAGACATGTCTCGCCAATTTTTCAAAATTCCACGCCAATGGGGGAAAAGTAGTCAAAGGTTAATTGGGTTTCAAATGTATTTTTCATCCAATCGTTATTAAACTCGTTATGTTCTACACAACAAATAATTGAACAGCTCAAGGGGGAAATTGAGAGTCATAGGGAATATTTTTTCCCATCCGATTTTTTCCAACGCGCTAATTTCGGTAAATTTCATCCTCAAAGGGTAAAGGGGGTCAAAGGTTAAATGGGAAAAACGTACAATGCAGTCTATTGCACTGTCGAGTTTTTAAACTCTCTCTCAACCCAGCAAGCCTTCAACACAATTCCATTTTTAAAAATGTGACACCAGTTATGTTATTTTGAAATCAAAATCCTCCCAAAATTATATAATGCTGCCAGAAGGCAGGTTAAAGCTCTTAACCGCAATGTTATTGTAGCGACTGTGTACACTGCGTGCGCTAAAGGTGTGGCAGTATTTATAAGCTAGCTAGATTGGACCTTGGCGAGGGGTATTTCCCTTATTGCTAATTTATTGTGGCCTGTACTAAAGTTAGCTCCGCAAAGAGTTTAATGATTCTCTCACCTGTTGGGAAATATGCGAATTTAGTTTATAGAGAAGTTCTTCTACACAAAAGGTATAGTAATAAAATTCACATAATTTACGGTTCCCATAGAAAATTTTGATATGAGTTAAGTTTCTGTCTCATATTACATGAGGCGTCAAAGAGCTCATAAAGTATGTTGAACTTTTCTTGATCAGCTCGACAAGACATAGCGATCTAGCCATATTCGTTCGTCCGCATGAACGTCGAGATATCAGCAGCTATAAGAGATAGCGCCTACAAACTTAGATATTTAGACACTCCTAGTCCCTCTTCAGATATACTAGTATATGAAATGATCATGTCAATTCAAAAATTTGGTGACTTGAATCTTAATACAACAACCCAAATACTATATCCAGATCTGACTACAGCAGAATATGAGCATAGCTAGGGAGGGAGCAAGTGGTGTGTTGCCGACCTAGAATAGTCGACTGTAGTCTTTTAATTCTTGTCATTATATAGATTTATGTATATAGCATGGAGTACTAAAAATTACATTATTGCATCACTCTTCGCTATATTTGCTTCATTTATTTAGATATATGTATATACTAGCTGTCCCGGCCCGCGTCGCTGCTCCCACGTGTTTTTTTTGTGAATATGTATTTGACGTCGTTGTTGTGCCCTTTCAGCAAACGGCACGTCAGCGAGATTCAGCTGCTTCAACGGTTTCAGTCGCTCTTTGGGACGAATTGTATGTCACTCGCTGAAGACGCCGAACTTGAGACTGTTCAGCAGCCCAATGAGATGCCAGATATTCAGCATGCTTTTGACGCCGGGCCTGTTCTGGTGTCTCATCAGCTCGTTGGGATGTCATATATTGAACGTTCTGTTGGCGCCGAGTATGGGATTGTTCTGATGTCTCAGCAGCCCGTTGAGATGCCAGATATTTAGCCAGCTACGTAGATCTGACCGTGGGAAAAACATGGCGTGCCCAAATGTATTCCTGCTACCTTTAAGGTTTGACCGTGTGATTTATTGACAGTCATTGAAAATGCAACTTTTAATGGGAACTGCAGTTGCTGAAAATTAAATGGTTAACTTACCAGGTAATGGTTAACTTACTAGATATGATTGGGATGCGTGATATAAGCACATTGTCTCCCTCGGCTTCGCTAGTTAAGTTTGTGGCATTCACAATATTCCTTCCTAGTTCGGTGACTCGTAGCCGTGTACCGTTGCATAATCTTGTCGCGTTCAAGTTGCAAAACGAGTACGCCTACCTTTAATTCCAACCTATGCGATGGCACCCCGGATAAATCCAAAGAGTTTAGGAACTCCACGGGATAGCTTTTAGTGTCATCGGATGACATGACTATGTCGATGGAGTTATACACTGATATTTCGCTAGTTAGTTCGTCCAAGATTTTTTTTATTTATTTTCGTAACAATATCATTTTTTGCTGCCAGTATGGTTCTTTCACACAACCAATTTTCGTCTTGAATATTATATGGCAGATTTGGAAAAACTTGAGGAATAAGCAATGCAATTTAATAATTTAATTTAATTTTTTTCTCCCCCTTAACAAATAATCAAATGCCTACTAATTAAGTTTAAATAATTTAATAAAAATTGAAACAAAAAATGAAATAACTTGTTGTAAGTGTGGCTAACCACAAAAAAAGCTTTCAACTAACCAATATCTTCATAAATTATAGCCTAATTATTATTCTGATATATGAGCTATATTATTGTAAAGTTTCATTAAAATCCATTCATTAGTTTTTGCGTGAAAGAGTAACAAACATCCACACATCCATACAAACTATCTAATTTATAATATTAAGTAGGATGTACGTTACTACAATAAATATTGTACGAAACAAATCGAATATAGGAAATAAACATGTTGAATATATACTGAGATTTATCAAGTGATGTGACCAGGAAATTTTTATTGCTTCTTAATGGTTGCGGTTGCTGCCGCTGCTGCTTTGGACTATAAATAAATAATAAATAAATTACTGCGCGCAGCAACTCCCACGGCATCATCGGTCAAGTGAATACGCGCGTCGGCTGTATACAGGGCTGTCTTTAATATTGGGCCTACAACATGTGCCATAAGATTAACTTTTTTTGTATGGGCAAAGAAAAAATTGAGATTGACCATATGCTGAGGAGACAATCTAGCGATCGATGGATTTATCGATTCTTAGCTTAAATGAAATAGAATAATGTAGGAGACATTGTTGCAATACAAACAATATTCAAAAGAATTTATACTATAAACAAGCATTACTCGAAATATCCTAATGTTGATTATATCTTCCATAATAATTCATGCTTTGTCTTCACGCTTTTCATTACTTTCAGGCTAAACTTCATGCCATTTGATTTACTGCAAGCGAAGTTATTGTAGCTGAAGTGCCAGTATGTTCAGGACGTCGGTATTAGCCTTTTGGATGGCTTCTAATCCAATAAAACGCATTACTTTCATCGGCAGTGGATTTCTCCGAGAAGGAAAAAAGTCGCATAGCACCAAATCAGACAAATACTGGGAGTGGTTGATGGTTGAAAATTGCGATTTTTGACCAAACAAGTGAACATTTTCTTTGATCGTTAAGCAACTTGTGCAAAACAAACCGTGCACTTACCTTTTCGGCAACCCAAATGATGCGATAAATTAATGTTTTGCTCAATTCTAACTCCATCATTGATGAATTCACGCACAGTATTGTTGGATATTTCTGATCGTGATCGCGGATTTCGTTTGGCAAACATGTTTGTCAACATTTATGTTCTTAGAACAGTTTTTAAACCGCGTTTACCACTCATGAACTCGGCAACGGTATAAACAATCACCACCATTAACATGGCTCATACCTTTCGTTGTGTCACCTTGAATATAAAGGCGACAGATCATGTGAAAATTTTTTTTAGATTTTACTAATTTTAATAGAATTGGGGGTAGTGTAAAGGAGCATGTGGAAGGTGGGGAAGTAGTGGCAGGGTGAAGTAAAGGACCGCGTACAATGTCGCGGGGACCATCTAGTTCTCTATAAATCTTTTCATGTGCAACAAAATTATCCACAATTATAAATAGCAAAATTGTGCATTGTGCATCCAAAATGTTTTCCAAACATGTTCTTAGTGCATATAGTTTCCTAAATCTCGCTATTCAAAAATTCCAAATACGGACAGACGAACAGGCGGACATAGCTGAATCGACTCAACTTTTGATGGCTTGCCTCCTCCCTCCAAGGCAAGGTACAATTAAAAAGAAAACAAACTTTTTCCGGCTAGACGGTTTTGATAACTATGCATATACGGGTCAAAAAATCGTATTTTGGGCGTGGCAAATACAAAATTGAATAATGCGTATGGACAAGTAGAAACAAAATGTCCAGTCTGCTTGAAGTCTGCAGCTGTTAGAGTCTCGGAAATCTCGGCGGACGGCCACGGCTAAATCGGCTAAATTTCATTACTTTCATTACTATACATGATCTTACTATACGAAAACAAGATCAACGAGAAAAATGGACGGTGGCCACGCCAACTTAAAACAGAAAATATATAGCGGGAGTAGCAATGCACGCCGTTTAAGCTAATTTTACATAAATGCACGTAGCTGCAATAGATATATGTTTGAATCTATATATGCAGATGCTCAAATATGTTAGTTAATTGAATAAATGAATATCGGTGAACCGTCTCGAAATAGTAGGGAGAAACGAAACCTTTAACTGAAATTAATTTCGGTTGGTTTGCCAAGGGGGGGGGGGGGCTTTATCAAATTTTGGGCCCATGGTCGCACATTAAACGGACTGCCAGCAGTCGCTTCTATTTGTCATATTTGCGCTTATTTAAATTGAACAAAATTTTGTTTATGCCGCCGCGCAATTGTTGCAAATTTGTTGTCGGCTGTCGACGTTCACTACAGTTTAGTGACTATAAACGACTACTACATAGTTAGGTACATATTTATACACTATAGAATATTGCACTTGGATGTAGCGCTATTTTTAAGTGGCATCGCCTGTTCGTTTCTCTGGCGTGAGCCTAGCACAATTGGAGAAAACGTGTGCCAACAAATAGAACAGAACCAACGATAGAACGATACATACGTACATACATACGTAGCTAAACAAAATTTATTTTTTATTTATTTATTAGTATTATTATTATTATTATTATTGTTTTTTTTTTTTTTGTTTTTTACAATACCAATTTGTGTATTGATTTGGTTTGTTGAACGCCAATTAATAAAGTCAGACGACGCCAGCAAGCGAACTACAATAATATGTTCCATATATGTTGTAGCTTTGCTTTAATTTTGTGCTGCCGAACCGAGCTGAATTGAGTTGAGTTGAGCCGAGGCAACAAGGCAACCCATTCGTAACAATCATTTTCAGTCGAAAGTTGAGCAGGCGTCGGAACTGTTGTCTAATTTAAACATTCAGACTGAGCGGCAAGTTCTCAAAAAAACTAAAAAATCAATAAGAAATTGAATAATACACAAATCAGTCATGGACATTAAAATGTTGCCATTGGATATGGATTTTAAAGAATTTGTAAGTTAAACGCGATATTTTTTTTTTTTTATTTATATTTTTTCCCATGTAAAATTACAAAAATTTTATTTTGTTTTGTTTTGTTTTTTTTTGTTTTTTTTTCTTTCTTTCTATTATTTTGACAGAAACTTTGCCAACCGGCGCCCTTTTCCGATGAGGAACAAGCAAGAGAGGAACGCGAACGTTGCAACTATACGCAGAGAGTCACATTGGAGAAGGCACGCTCAGGAGAGACAAACCGACGCGTGCGCGTTTATTCCGATGGAATTTATGATTTGTTTCATCAGGGACACGCACGTCAGCTGATGCAGGTAAGGATGGCAAAACATTATGCACAAAAATAAACAATTCATTTCATAATTTTTTATAATTTCTATGGCTGCAGGCTAAAAATATGTTTCCCAATGTATATTTGATTGTGGGTGTTTGCAACGATGAGCTCACACATCGCATGAAGGGACGCACGGTAATGGATGATAATGAACGTTATGAGGCGGTGCGCCATTGCCGCTATGTGGATGAGGTAAGCATTTAATAGTGTCTTAAGATCTATTTAGACTATGATATTTCTTGCGCAAGTTTGATGCAAGTTTACCTTTGTCTTTTCAAAGCTAAATACCAAATTTCCATTGAAAGTAACAGCAAACTCATTGAAAAACAACAAAATCTTGACAGGCTTTTACGCCAGAAATTTCATAATCTTAGAAGGCCCATGTAGTCCACTGATTTTTGTTGGACAATTTGTTAGAGCAGGCATCATGTATCAAAAATGCAGAAAAATCACTCACGTGAGCTCTGGTTTTACCCCCCCCCCCCCACCATTTCATTACGGTTATATAGAAAAAATTCATAATTTCGTAGTACCAATTACAAGTGAGTTAAACGGATTCGAAGCGCGGGACTATGTAACATTTGACTATGTGTGTTACAGTTTCCGGGAAAATATCAACTAAATAATTTGTTTTGTTTGTTGTGTTCTATAACACAGGTCTACAAATACCGGGGTCATGTCAGTTGTTGGAAAGCTAAGGGTCATTTCCGAAGTAATTTTCTGCGTAGAATCCGAATCTGGGCAGAATTGGCATCCGTCAGAATTGGCTCATCACGTCAGGATTTTGAGATAATGCTAATGACGTCGAAGGGATATATTTTGTAACTTCGAATAGCCATAACACCCTGTATATAACCTCAAAAATAGGAAAAACCGCCGTTTTTTGTGTACATAACCTCAAATTTCTTAAATTCCGACGTGGTGGGCCAATTATGACCTCGGATTCGGATTCTACGCAGTAAATTACTTCAGAAATGACCGTTGGCTTTCCAACAAGTAAACCATGTTGACCTGTGTAATTCTTTATATCTCTGATCAATTTGGACCAAATGTAAATGAGTAGGGGGAGGGGCCTAAATATTGGCTACTACAAAAAGTTTACGGTACACGCCCAATAGCAGATGTGTATGAAGCGACCGTCTATAAGATGACACCACATCAAATTTCAAGTTGATATTGACTCTTTTGATACAAATGCATAAATGTGAGCTGTGGGTTTGTATGGGGCTACCCCAAAAAGTGGGCGGGACACGCCCATTTGTATATGTATATGAAGCGGCTGTCCACTTAAATCCACAATATCGAATTTCAAGCTAATAATAAATTTTTCATACAAAAACATAAAAATGAGCGGTGGGTTTGTATGAGAGCTAGCCCAAAAAGTGGGCGGGACACGCCCATTTGTATATGTATATGAAGCGGCTGTCCACTTAAATCCACAATATCGAATTTCACGCTAATATTGATTTAATTAAATAAATTTTTCATACAAAAACATAAAAATGGGCGGTGGGTTTGTATGAGAGCTAGCCCAAAAAGTGGGCGGGTCCCACTTATTAATGTATATGTGAAGCGTCCGTAAATTAGAAGCTACCATAACAATTATTAAGTTGGTATTGACTATAATAAAAAAGTTTTCATACAAAAAGACAAAAGCGGGCGCGATGCTATTGCTCGGCACTCGGAATTTTCACAGAAGTGTATAATACATATATCATAATTTGCCCAATCTCACAATGTAATAACACTCCAAATATGAGCACATTTTGCACTCAATTCTCGGCAAAATCGCAAAATTTACTTTTCAAAATTGGTTTTGACCTATATTTGTAGGGATTGTATAGCTTAGGTATTCGAAAGGCCCGTCCAATTAGCCATCACATAATGAAAAATATTAAGCCGTTTGGCAACAGTAGCCAATTGAAATCTGAGCTCTTTTCGCCAAAATCCGCCATGTTGAACAAAGTTGTAGAACAAAAGTTTCTTAGTGTTTTGTTTACTAAAATCCTGTATCAACAAAATTTAGATTTTCTAAAGGATTTTAAGAAACTATTTCATTAACTCGTCGAAAGTTTAAAAAATTTCAAAACTTTTAAGCTGATGGACAGATTTTCCTAGTATTGGGATCGTTGGACTCGTCACGACGCCAAGAACAAATAAAAACAAAGGGGTGATAGGCCCTCGCTTAGGTTGGGTATTTTCAACCCCCCATACTTTGGACTGAGGTGCTCCGATATTATATGTTTTAACATTTTATAAATGTACGTTTCAATGTCGTTTTAATGGTGTACTGCATTTTTGTAGGTTTTACAATGTTTTATTTAAACAAAAAAATTACGTGATACTTCAGTATAAAATGTAAGCTATTTTGTCGACATAGTCACCATTCCTATCTATGCAGGTAAAAATTTTTTGATGCCTTCCTCGAGGTAGTTTCCCACCAGCCATTTGGGACCCAACTCGCGGACTGTTTCCGATAACCGAGGGTTTCTGTGATTGTTTCGTGTAGTAGAGATCTGGCGATTTGCGGAAACATCGCAGAAAGTTCATTCACAGTCAATCTGCTATCGTCACGTAGCACATTTTCGATTTTTTCCACAATTTCGTCAGTCTCAATTGAAGGTCCTCTGCTCCTTTGATCATCATGCACAGACGTACGACCATTTTTAAACTCGCGACAACACTTGTACACACTCGTACGATTCATAGCTTTATCACCATAAGCAGTTTTCACCTCATTATAAATCTCAAACAGTGGTTTTCCCTTCCCAACGAGATAACAGATGACGCACTTGGCGGGAGACTGGATTGACATTGTGCACGAATCGTAATGTCGCGTCGACAGTTCTCAACGTACTGACCTCGAACCGGTCTCGTTGCAAAGGGGAGAGGTCAGGCTACAGTGCAGTGTTGCCAACATGACGAAAATAAAAACCCTCCGGCCGTGAGAGCCTCAGTACACTTAGTTACATAACACGATTCCATCGGACTTGCCAGTAAAAACTTCGTGATATATTTAAATTTATTTGTGCAATGGTGTTGTAACAAAATTAAAGTACATTTCCGCTTTATAATTCGCTTTTTACTTTGTATTTTTACTTATAGTTTTCGTAAACGATTCCACATAAAAAAAAGTTACTATCAGGCCTCTTCCGGTTCTCACTTTCGGGAAGATTTTGCGAAAATAAATTCGATAAAATTGTAAATTTTTTAGGTAGGGAACGGATTTCGTGATTTGAATTTGCATTGATAAGTACAATTTATTGGACTCAATACAAGTGAATGCAAATCGCAAAAAACTCTTCAAATAAATTTCTCGATCTTTAATTTTTTAGAAATTTCTAATACATAATTGTATACAATATGTATGTTTGTATGTAATATATGTATGTATTTTAAAACAGGTCCTACGCAATGCACCATGGACGCACAATGATGAATTCTATGCGAAGAATAAAATTGATTTTGTTGCACACGATGACATTCCATATAATGTTGGTGACATGGAGGATATGTATGCACCATTAAAGTCTAAGGGCATGTTTGTCGCCACCGAACGTACTGAAGGTAAGCAACAAATTCATAGCATTTAAATTTATTTTCTTAATTGCCATTAAAAAATTGCTATGTTAATTTCCTACATAATTATTCAGGCGTTTCTACTTCGGACATTGTGGCACGCATTGTCAAGGATTATGATATGTATGTGCGTCGTAATTTGGCACGTGGCTATACAGCAAAAGAACTGAACGTCTCCTTTTTGTCGGAGAAGAAATTTCGCTTTCAAAATAAAATGGATGAACTGAAAACTCGTGGCAAGAAAGGACTGAATAAAGTACAGAAAGTAAAGATAGATTTCCTTACTAAATGGGAGGAAAAGTCACGTGAGTTCATCGAAGCATTTCTGCTGCTGTTTGGACGCGATCGTTTGAATCTTTTGTGGAACGAATCGAAGGGTAAACTTATACAGGCTCTGAGTCCGCCTGGCAGTCCAAATGGTTCGCTCAATGGCACTGACATTGATGATGAATCAGATTCCGATTCCGATGATGATGAATTTGTTGATTTTCCTTCGGAACAATCATCACCCAGCTCACGTCGTTCATATACACATCGTGTCAATAGTCCGACTATGGCTGAGAAGAAAATGCGTAAGCCACGTAAGCAGCCATATGAAAGTGATGGCGTAGAAGATGAGGAATTGGAGTTTGAACGCCGCAGCAATTAAAGCACACACTTCTAGCAAAAATATCATATTCTTCGAAACTAACATTCATAAATTACTAAAAGATAATGAAATTTTCCTGGATTGCAATTTAGATAGAAATGTTTTAAGCCGAGAAATGTCATTCTATAATCCACATACACCAAACAATATTAATATGTAAATTCTATTTTGTATGTTTCTATTCAATGCATAGTTCATATTTATTTATATACGTATTTAGTTTTAAAGTTCAATTTGTACAATCGAAAAATGGTTCCAAATGACTGATTTCAGCAACAACAATTGTATACATATATATATGAACCTTAATGATGTACTAAATCAAATGTTAATATAGTTAAAAAAAATTTGGGTGAAAAATAGACGATTCGATACAATTTTATAAAATAAAAAAATCTGTATTAATTTTTTTGTTTGGTGGTTTACTGTGAGTGAAGTTTTGTTTGAAGCTCTCTCTTTTTTTTTAATATAAAAATTTAAAAAAATAGTCGCCTAAATAATCGCCTAAGAAGAGAGTGATTGCAATAGATTTCTTCAAACCTTCAATTCTTATATTGACGAGCAAAACAAAAGAAGCTATTTGAAAGAAAAGAATAACATGGCTCTGGAGTCAAAGTTAGGCGCGAAAAAACATTGCAAATTTCAAAGAAACGAAATGGTACTGGGCGCCCCAGTTTACCAAAGTGAATGGAATAACATGGTTCAAGGCTGCTAAGGACAGAGTGAGCAGCAAAAAAAAAGAAACAGAATGGTCCATATTTCTTCATGCTGACGGCCAGAACTTAGTAAACGTAATTGTCAATGAAGTGCGCAATAGATCCAAGATTACTGAAGTATGGGTTTCAACAAGAAGACGCAACATGCTATCAATTGACTATCAATTAAATCAATGAAACATTCCATGAGCGCGTTAGTTCAGGGTTATGGACTTGTAAATTGTAAATTCAAGTTGCTACCTTTGGATTATCTCTTCTGTGAAAATGAGTGAGTCGCTAGTCTTCGCCAATAAACCAGTGACAATGGATTACTTGGAAGTCAAACTTCTAGATTGCGCTTTATTCGAGCCAGTCGGTTGGGCCAATAAAACGCTTATCACCAAAAATTTCCTCTATGGATGTCATGAAGCTACGCCCATTAGAGAGCAGTCTGACAAATGGATTCCCATCAATGAAGAAAAGGCCAATGTTTTCGTAGCGCTGGTCAGAAATGTATTCAATCCAAACCCGCCGAATTAAGGTTTTTTTACTTTCTCTTGAAACTACCAACTACAACATCAGAGTGAATTTCTCAGAGCCAACACGAATGAAATCAAGAATGTTATAAACAAATTAACTAAATCCATAAAAAGCGTTCGCTAACCCAGCTATTATGTATATCACAGTACTATTCATGCGGTCACAATTGTTATCAAAACTCGAAAAGAATTAAAAGTAGGTGGTGTCATACAGACCCACAAGCTTACTATCCTCCCTATCCAAACTTTTGAAAATATGTTTCTTCTTAAAATCAGATCATACGTATGACACGTTATCCCCTCTCACAGACTCCTGCAGGTCAATCGTATCACCCGTAAGATTTGGACAACGATTGAAAATCGCGAGCAACCATGACTAGCAGATCATCTCGTACTCGAAAAATGGGTGTCCTACTGGTGAAAAAAGAGGCATATAACATTGCATAGAAGAAAAGTACCCAGGCCAACGATATCATGCATTCAAATCAAACTGAAGAAAAACTCCCTACATTGGCTCATTAATAAGCGCTGCACCACAAGGTTTGACTACAAAGTTCTACTATACAACACCATCGTAAAACCAATTTTATTCAAATATTGAAAATTCTCAGAATTTTAATTGGTGCAACCTAGTAAATTCCAAATTAGAAAATTCATAATGAACTAAATATCCCGCTTTTCAAAAATGTCATATCTCATTTAAAACGCAACTATGAAACTATTCTAGTCCTGTGATAAGCAATAAGAATCACTCAAACTAAAAAATTGTCCAGGTTTAGTAATTAGCGCATAGGATTAAGATTTGTAATATTATTTTTGTATTAATGAAAAACTTTGTTTGAATCCTTTAGAAATGTCAATTTATTTAGCTGGAGTTATAGTACACTATAATATATCGTTGGAAACGTCTAAATATCTGACAGGGCTACATTTCGGATTGTCAAAAACATAGAATACAATATTGCTAGTATGAACACTTTTTTAAATTCTAAGTTCCACATCGAAACAAATTTGAAGTAGAGCCCTCTCTCTCGAAATAAGAAGGTAAAAATATATGACAGGATGTTGTATGGCGTTGAAGCAAGGACCGTGACATCATCCGATACAGCGTCTTTAGGAATATTAGAGAGAAAGACTCTTCGTAGGATTTTTGGTCCTCTTAGAGTTGGTGTTGAGTTTAGGACCCGTATGAACCACGAGCTGTATGATGAGCTCTACATAGTCTAGTGCATTTAATTACAGCGGCTGCACTAGGCTGGTCATCTCATGCGGATGAACCCCGAAGTTCCAGCGCTAATGTCGGCAACCTGAACTTAGTTGGTGGGCGGCGCCGGAGACGAATTAAACAAAATTATGCCGAATGCTGCGCTTTCCTACGTGCGACCTTGACTTTTATACTCTTCACAAGTCATGTAATATAATTTTGGCACGGAGATTGTAATGCATTGAAGGAAGCATTGAACACCACTTAAAACTCGATGAGACGAATCGAACTAGCCATGTCTGTCTGCCTACCCCTGTCTGTATGAATCAAAACTGGTTGCTGTTTTTGAGATATCCATCTGAAATCGGGTATGGAGATTTCCTATTTATTGGCTGAACATATATCACAGCTACCATGCCACGCCCACTTTAAAGTATTCCATTTTATACTCTGTCTGTTGATTTCGGAAGGATGTTTATGGAGTGAACGGTCGAACGACCAATTTTCGTCATCTGGTAAGTTCATTGTTGGAGATGACTCTGAACATCTTTATTGTACAGAGTAGTTAACTTTTAATCTTAAGTCTTAATCTTAAATTATTATCTATTCTCTGAAACTTGACTTGATGACATAGTGCGTATACTAAGGAACTCCAGTTGACCTTGGAGATGGACATCACTAGCGCATACATACAAATATAATTATTTATGTTCCTAGGGAAGGCGGTGCGGATAGCGTTGTATACGATTTCAGCATCGCAGACCCCTCAAGTTCAAAATTCTGAATCGGGGCCATTATACTTTTGAGAGAGAAATCTCAATAAAAATATTCAATTTGCCTTTACAAGTTTCTTGTATATTTATTGTTTTTATATATAGATTAGTAATGTGTAGTAATGTACGATTTTTCCTTTTGTCAAGATAAACGATTTCAATTATGAAGCAAATTTTTTGTTTAAACACAATACATAAAATGTATAAAAAAAATTTAATTTAATTAAAAAACAACATAAACCTTTTGAAATTAAATTTATAAATTGGGAGTTTGTTGCCGTAGTTCATGTTGTTTTCATTGTTAGTATAGAGTGTGCCATGTATCTATATATTGAATTGAGTATGTTAAACTGAAATGGGTTATGCGTAAAAATAAATTTATCCAATTAGTTTCCATTAAAGTTCATGCCCGTAGCAAAGATGGGCGTCATCTTCTTAGATTTCTTTTGCTTTTTAGTGCCGACAGCAGAATTTGAAGTATTATTGTTCTTAGTTTGTTGTTTCTGCGATATTGCTTCGGCGAGTACATCACTTAGGCGCGTAGTCAACGGACGCAACTCACAATCCGATACGAGTTGACGCGTATTAACAGGATCGTTTGGTTTCATACGCGGTGGAGCAGCACGACCCCAGGCACCTCCAGCTGATGGTGGAGTTAGCGGAGATGGGGCACTGGTATGTGTGCCACCAATAGTTGGCCAAAGTTCACGCTTGGGTGATTCGCCTACAACAGCCATAGCAGAGTAACTGACAGCATGCTGTAGCTTAGCAGCAGCGGTCGATGTTGTAGTTATAGCCATGCCATTACGTTCTTCGGGGAGTGCAGGTAATGCTTCCTCAAAACCGCACTGCAGCGGTTTTAATAAATAATTAAAAAAAAAAAAAATCTTTTTTTTTTCATATTGGAAAAACTTACCGTTGGGAATTCATCAGCGGAGCCGAGATTAAGATTAGCAGTGCTAGCAATGAATTTACCCATCTGACGATCATTGATCTCATTGATTTGCTTTTCGCGTTTGCGTTCTTCGCGTTCACGTCGCTGACGTTCCTGCTTGCGGCGTATTAGATCGTCTGCAAAAAAGAAGAATTACAAAATATATGATATAACTGTTGATCTTATGTATTTAAATTTGTGTTAGTACCTTTGAATAGTTTCAATATACCAACACCCACAATCGGCGGCTGTAAATCCACTTCGATAACAGCAAATTGGCAAGTAAGCGGTAGATGACCCAAGCAGGTGAACTTGCGTCGATGTTCCTCATCCATAGAATGCTGCTCTTTCTGCACTATGCGCGATGCTATGAACAAAGGTGCACGATCGAGCGTACCATAGGAAGCCTGCAGCATTTTAATATTCAGTGGATGCAAGTAGATGTTCTGTCCATCGTTTGACTGATAGAAATAATAGTATTTGTTGCATGCAGCTGCTGAAGTTGTCATTGCAATTTCATCCACAACTGCTACAGCAGTTGCTCCTTGGAAGATATCTGTGCTATCAAAACCAATTGATGAGTTTTCATCATTTATGGAAGAAATAACAGAAGCAGCAAGGTTTGAGCTTTGTTCAACATCGGCTAATTCATCAACTGCTTCATGCTTCAATTCCAAATTGGAGGCCTCCACTGCTTTTTGCTTAGCTAGAGTAGCTTCGTCGTCGTTGTCGACGACATAGTGCTCCAGTTCCTCCTCCTCTTTGATATCCAATACACCCAATTTCTCACGACGTTCATTTAACATTGCCAGCGCTTGTTGTATGAAAACGTGTTCGGGACATTCTGGATCTTCACCGAACAGCAGCTCGCGTTGTTCACGTTCAAGTATATGTGCTATATCAGCACGTCGTGCAATCAAAAATTTAGAATAGCGTTTCGCCTCATCATCTCTACACATCAGTGGGAAACGTTCAACACCCGACTGTGCATTATTTCGCATAGCGTAAGCATTGAAACGCTCGATGTACATGGAACCTTTTCGGCGACGCATCAGTTGGAAGGTGATTTCATCACCAATATTAAATGTGCGTTGCTGCATGATGGTGCAGCTCTTCAAGTCTGCAGCGTGTATAGCCTCATAACAAATGGGACATTTACGCCACGATTTATCGCTTAGCGATAAATAGTGTAGCATACATGGCCAGCAATACGCATGACCACAACGCGTCAACTTAGCTGCGACCGGTGGATACAGACAAATAGGACACTGCGGCTCTTCAGTAGTCTGTATATTTATCTGTTCAATTAGATTCCAATCGATAAGCGCATCTGGCGAAGCACTCATTAATGGCTTGGCATTGTCGCGTATGACAAATTGAAAATTGGCCTGTAAGAATTGCTCCTTATTGTAGCGTTGCTTACGCATACCGCCACTACCACCGCCGTTGGGATTATGATGCCGTTGATGTGTACCACCACCACCACAACGCCCGAATATGGAGTAGTCTGAACCATGCGGAGTGTAGTGGAAATTGAGCAAATGATTCAGATTGTGCTTCTTGCTGCCAGGAGCATAAACTGAATTTAGCTCATAATCAAGATATTTTTCACGTTTTTGGTAAGCGCCCGACACTGCTAGTCCGGCGCCTCCAGCAACGTGATCGTCACTCGAGCATGAAGCGACATCATTAGCTGCATTCGGCCAGTCAGTGTTGTTAGTATTGCAGCCGCCGCCCCCACCACGCGGCTTTGGCCGCTTGTCCACATACGTGCGAAGCTGTTGTTGTTGTTGCTTTGAGTTGCGCTGCTGTTGTTCGTTACGAGGTGTAGAGATTTGCTCGCGGCGTCGCGAGTTACGTTTTGCGTTGTTTATTTGTAAATCTTAAATAATAGAGTCAAATGATACAGAATTTATAAGAAGGTACACTGAGTGACACTCACCACTTGACTTTCGATTCGAATCAGCAGGCAATGACGGCTTCGCATTGATAGACCGTGAAAAGCTTTGCTGTTGTTTCTTGTTGCTGTTGTTTTCCATTATTTACTTGGTGATGAATTGCTTTGCTGATGCAGTGGGTGAGTGCAGAATTTGGATAGCTGCCCAAAGATACCGTAGTAGTATTAGTACGGGAAGGAGAAGACGCGCAGCGGCGTATCTGCTCGACAGGGTGAGGTGTTGTCGTAATTTGCGACTTATTGCTAAAATAGCAGTCGTTATGCTTTGCTCCACGCGGAGTGCGTTTAACGATATTTATTTTTAACGGAGACATTTTTACTGAGCCATGATTATCAAATACCACACACAGAAATAATACTTTCGTAAAATTTCCAAATATTATCTTGTATGCAAGAGTTTATGCAAAAAGAGACGACGACTAAATCGTATTATTCGCTGCTGCGAAAAGTGTGACTGCTGCAGTGAGTTTGGTAAGATTTGCACAATACTCTGTACTGTATATCACAAAACTTTCCTGTTGCGTGATGAGCGCTTGTCACGGCAATAAGTTTCCGAACTTTTTACGTTTGGAAAACGAGTAATTTTGATGAAATAATGAATTAGTTTTCGGATAAATCAGCAGCCTTACGCTGACGTACAAAAAATGGCGACGATGTCAGTGGAATAAGAGTGTTGATAACTGCAAAGTGAGAAAAAGTGCTTGAAAGCATAATCTAGTCAGTGTTAATCAACACTGCTATTGGAATGAACAGCTGAGTGCACTTGTTATCATTCGTTAGCTTTTTTTTTGTTTTTGTATTTTTTTTATTGTCGCCTTCAGCAGCGTTTTGTACTTTGGACAAGTTGGAATGCTGAGCGATTACAAAATTGAAATAATCAATGTACTATGGATTTTCGTAATGCACGCGCACGCCAACCGGAAATTGTGCGCTCCGTGCAAAAGGATGCACGGTATACCAATGAGTTGGCGGAGGAATTATCCGATGTGCTGCGTCTGACAGGCGCAAGAAATTGGATTAAATATAATCAATTGTGCAAGCTAATTGCCGAGCTTACTTATCATGGCTTCGCATCGCTGCACAATCTGCAAACGTTGGGTGAGGAGTATACTGGCATAATACAAGTAGATGCGGCGTATAAGCATATTCCGTCTAGACTGGTGCGTATTCAATGAGCTTTTATGCGTTTATATACACTGTACCCGTAAGGTAAATGGGTATTTTAAGTTTGTACAAGTGTATGTAACAGGCAGCAGGATGCGTGGCAGACCATATCCTTATACATAAAATTACGGTGTGCGTGTGTTTTTACTTCTTCTCCTCCTAAATGGCTCGACTGATTTTGTTGTAATTTTTATTATGTATAGTTGGTCCCAATAGGTGGCGCTGTAGTTGAGATCTGAGTTATATTCATGACTTGTTCATTTAACTTCCAAGTGTTATGGACGGACGCTTCACAATGAGTGTGTTCCCCCCTTAGAAACCATCACAAAAATGGCACTTTTGACTTTTTGTATGAAAAACTTCACTATTTAGGTCAATATCAGTTTGAAATTTGTTATGGTGGCGTCTTGTGAACAAGCGCGTCACATAAATATACTAATAAGCGTATCCCACACTCTTTGAAGTTATTATTATTAGTAGTAGAGTTCAAGTTTGAATATTTATATAATCACTCCTTTTCGCTCTTCAGACAACGAGTATACGTCCCAAAGCCACTCTAAGGAATAGCCCCTATACAAACTTGACCACCATTTTTAAGTTTCTGTTTAAAAATTTTGTTGGTTTTGTTATTATTTACGTTAGAAATGCTAAAAATGGCGTATCTTACGTCAATCATTACAAAATATTCCATTATTGCAGATCGGACCACTTTAAGGGGTAGCGCCATGCAAACTTTTCACCATAGTTGCTAGACTGCATCTTTTTTCTTGTATTACACATACATATAAACAATAATTGCATTAATGTGTCACTATTTTTACAGCTCCAATTGACTGCTATTATACTCGAATTCGGCGGGGATGCGCTTTATCTAAAGGTATTACAAAAGCTCGAGAAATATGTCGAAGATCATGAGAAAATTGTGCCGGATGCCAAGCAACAATTAAAAAAAATTATCCATATTATGCGTCATTCGCCAACGTACATTAAAGCATTGCACAAATCGCTGTTCTATCTGCGCGCCCAAAAGTACCAGTTGTCCAAGCGTAGCACGGGCATCAACTATGTACTCATACGTCATTGGCTGCAGCCAGAATTTTCGCTCTATGGCTATAAGATACTTGGTATTATCACATTTCTGCAAGTCAGTTTTACGCTTGGCATGAGCGGCTTCGATGTGTGGCGCACGCATAAACGGCAGCAATATGAGTTGGCTCATGGCAAGCATGGCGGTCGCCGATTTTTGCAACAACAAACGAGTAAGGAGTCGACAGCGGATGTAACCGAAGCACCACAGTGTATACTGTGTCTGGAACCGCGCTCAAATAGCAGCCTAACGCCTTGTGGACATCTTTTTTGTTGGTCATGCATACTTGATTGGCTGGACGAGCGTGACGAATGTCCATTATGTCGCGAAACAGTAAAGAAGTCGCAGATTATACAATTACAGAATTATCTTTGAGTTAGTTGGGTAGGCGTATTGAATTAATTGACTTTTAAATTTGTTGATATGTATGTGTAAAGTATTCTAGATATATAAGTGTAAAGTGGTTCTTATGTTAATAATTTGTACTGTAGGAAAAATTATATATGAATAGAAAAACACAAAAAAATGTTTAATATTTTATTTCATTAGTTTTTTTTATCATCTCTACTTAATCACTACATAATACACTATAGGTCATCTTGTCAAAACAAGCCTTAATCGACCTTCTGAATTTCTACATGAACTGCATCAACTATCTCCGCATTGCTACTGAAGGCTTTTCTCCTTACATTTTTATACCATTCACACATAGTGCGAAATGGTATTATCGTTTTTTCTGAAAGTTTGTAACGCATTAAAGGAGGCATCGTAAACCCCACAAAGTATATTTATTCTGGATCAGCTTGTCGAGTCGAGTCGAGCTCGTCTGGATGTTGTTATTTTGGTAACCAATTTTTAAGATATCCAGTTGTAAGTTGGCAAATAGACTTATTTTTATTGCAGTTTAATATAGTATGCATATTGATATGTTACGTACATTTTTGTGGTGGCCCCCATGCAAACCACGCCCCTTACTTTTGAAGTTTTGTATGAAAAACTTTCTTATTACAGTCAATATTAACATAAAATTTATGTTTCTAGAATCTTCTTATCGACGAACTCCTCACATATAGAGGAAATGGTGTGATTTCCAATTTTCAGGCAAATTCAACTTGACTTTTGACATGGTGGCTTCATATGGACGGACTTTGGGCATAATAAGCAAGATATGTGTTACACCCACTTTTAGGGGTAGGCCCTAACAAACTTACATTCCTCTATCAGTTTGTTAAATTAAAATTTTTTTTTCTGTACACCTGTTAAGTTCACAGTTTGCTTCGTGTGAATAGTACTAACGCTTCGGTTCCACCGAAGTAAACTTTTTTTCATATTTTTTTTTTTAACTTTCGGAAATAACCAGAAATCACAAGACGCCAGATTCGGAGAATATGGTGTTGAGTGAATTTCTTTACTGGAAGAGACTGCAATAAAGCTACTAGTTCTTTCAGCAGTGTGAGTTGGCGGATTATCGTGATGTAAAAAGTAGTTCTTTTTGCGGTTTTTCAATATGACATTTAATCCCAGGTTCTAAGCAATCACATCTTGTTTCAATCGTGATTTTTCAAATACATTAGCCGTTACCAGGGTCATATTTCATTCATCTGCCGAAGATTTTGTACGACCTTCTCGAGTCTCGTCCTTTACCGAGAAATATCCAGTCTCAAATCTTCGAAACTATTTGAAAACTGTTTTAATAGATGGTGCATTTGTTTTATATGCAGTTTGACATTCATTGAAAACGAACGCTGCCTCCATTCCAATGCCCGCTTCACCAAGCTATCCTTACTTTACCACCCCTTTTCCCTGCCCCCTTCGATCCCATTAACATGTATACAACATTTCACCCTCTATCTTAAGTGGTACCCTGCGCGTTGCTTTAACTTTACCCCTCCTTCCCTATGATACCTTAATCTACCACCCACTCTAGTTCCCCTACCCCTCTTCTACCCATTTTTATTCCCCTACCACTTCTTGAAAAAACAGCCCGGGCCCGCGGGGACATATTTTTAAAATGCCCTGCTCGGATAAACTATCAAATTTAAAAAAACGAATGACATTTACTCGTATATAAGATATATTCATTCTGTCAGTACGATTTATCATAAATATAAATTTAAAAAAAAAAGCCTTATATCGGGCCTTTTTGGGTTTATTAGTGCATCGGGTTTATTCGTGCCTCTGATTTTCATGGTCATGAGTAAAGGCTCGAGCCCGCACGAAAAAAAAGCCTGAATTAGATTTTGGGACACGTAATTGTTTTTTTGAAGCAGAGGCCCATGGGTCACGAAAAAAGCCCGATCTGTGTCCATCTCTAATATGTAACCTGTAGATTGTTCGGATACCAGAACCCTGCAACGCATTTGACTGTCAAATGATGCAACATTGCACCGCCTTTTCCCTCCACGCACCGGTCCCAAAAGACTAGCGACTTCACTAGGGAAAAAGGACTACCGAAGGGGACTCGTGGATGTTGTAGCGGCTAGGTCCATGTTGCCGTGGGTTTCCAATACTTGGTCAGAGGTCTGGGTCGATTCAGGAATAAAGACCCAATTGCGTCGAGAATATTGGTGGAGGGGACTGGGACCTGCCGCTGGTGTTCGGTGAGCTACAGGTTGCACATTCGGTAAAAGTTACAATACATATAAATTGTTCATAGTATGTGTGAACTGTATTAAAGTTTTAGTTTAACTAAAATTAGAATTATATCTTTTTTCAATATTTTTATTTATGACTTATATATTTTAATTATAATTGAATGCTTGTCAATACACTTTCCAATAAGAATGCATTAGCTAGAAGCATTCAAAATATTACCATAGAAATAACTAAATAATGTAGTTTATCGTATGTATGTATGTACTATGTACAGATGATGAATATAGTATTTAATTGTGTAAATCAAACTTAAATTTTAAATAAAAAAAAAAGAAAAAACTAGAGGAAAAAAAAGTTTGCACTAAAACTATTGGATAATATTTACAAATTTTATATTTTACATTATATAAAGTATTTATAAAACTAGATCTTTATATATCTACAATACGGATAAATATATAGTACGATTGAAAATCTGTCGACGCCGTTTGGAATCAAATGCGGAGCGTGCCTGCGACGGTGATTCGAATGCGACACGCGCATCACCCGTTGGTGTACCGTCATCATTGAAACGTCTAATAATATCTTCCGGATTCAGTTCATAGTCACCGAAGAAACGTAGTATATCCTTGAGATTCGCCTTAAATGGTACATTACGCATGGCAACTACACAACCGGGACGATTAAATTTATCCGGAATGCCGTCATCGTCGTTGTTGTCGTCATTGCTGCGTTCTTTGGGTTGTGGCATATCGTCATCATTACCGTCAACGTCATCGTCATGGTCACTGCCGCCGTCGCGTTCATCATTATCTAAGGCATCAAGATTAATGGGACGATCGGCAAATGGATTGCGATGGGACTTTGAATTGCTTGAATTATGCTGTTGCTGTTGTTGTTGTTGCAGTGGCATTGGGCCATTGTTGTCGTTGTTGATGCTTGGTCCAAAGCGGGTACGCTTGTTTGTTTTCGATTGGTTATTGTTGTTGTTGTTGCTATTGTTGTTGTTCGGTATTAATCCACTGCTATTGATCAGCTCCAGTGCGGCTTGTACAATTTGAGCACCATTGTTGCCTCCTCCAACGCCACCACCACCACCATTGTTGTTGTTATTGTTGTGGTTGTTACCATTGCCACCATCGTTCATAATTCGCCTGCCATTTCCACCAGGCACATAGCCCATAAATGGCTTACACAGCCTATCTGCTATATCCTGTGGCGCAATGTGCATAAATCGGATGCTTCTGCCACGAAAGCGTCGATTGTGAAAATCTTGTACAGCACGATTTGCATGACGCGAATCGACAAACTCAATAATAAATTCGCCTGCGGGTAATTTACGCTCGTTGTAAAGCATTTCGATGTGATTCATGCAGAGATCGGCAGCGGCTAACCATTTTCCGATATCATTGATGCCAGTGCTGTACTCACAGTTCTTAACTAAAACATATTTCTCCTCATCGTTCATCATCATTGGAGGCTCCATGCAGTTCATTTGATAAGGCATAGGACCGCCACCGCCACCACCCTGATTTGAATCATAGTTGGACATGAATGGACCATCATCTCTGTTGTTGTGGTTTTGATGCTGATTGTGATTGTAATTATCACGTTGTTGTCGTTGTTGGTGCTTCTGCTGCATATACATGTCCTGCTGTCCACGACATCTAGGATCTGAATTGTAACCACCGCTACCACCGCCTCCATTCATTTGCGGTGGTGACATATTGCTGCTATTCATTGAGTATTGTGTGGCGCTGTTACTATCTCCGCCACCAGCACCACCACCACAACCTCCGCTAGCAGCAGTCATGCCGTTGTCGCTCAATTGCATGTTACTATCGTGACTGTCGTTGCTATCTTCAATGTGTATGGTTTGCACATCCATTGAAGTTTCATCATTATCTGGCACAGTAATAGTCGTTGTTTTAGCTGCTTCCTCTTCTTCTTTCAACAATTGTTCATTGGCTAGTCGAAGCTTCTCCTTAGCGTCTTCCATGTCTGACATGCTGCCTGGGCGTACACGTATCTTGCGATAGCCAATTGCATGGCGGCTGACATCCATGAGCGCTGCACGTGCTTCCGTTTCGCGTGAGAACTGCACATGTGCCACCTGTTCACGTCGATTGTGCGGACTGGCCGACATAAGTATATCTACTATGGTGTACGAGGAAAAGATCTTCATGATATCCTGTTCAGTTGCCAGTTGCGGCAACTCCTCCAGATAGAGTATAAAGAACGGAACGGACATAGAATCAGTTGCAGCTTGATTAGACATTGAGTTGTTGATAAAATGGCTGTTGTCTGCATCATGTTGACGTCCAGGCCGATAGCTATCCTCGGCTTTTTCAAATTCCTCATGTGTGATAGGTTCTATGTATAGCAACTTGTTCTTAAACATTGTATTTGATAGCGATACTGCCTTCTGTGCGCTTGAAACGCGTGAAAATTCAATGAATGCAACTCCCATACGCTGACCCTGGTTATCGTTTATGATCTTAATTCCATTGTGTGGAATATAGAGACCGGCAAAGAATTTGCGTAGATCGCTGTATGTTGTCGAGTTGCACATGTTGCTGATGCGTACGTAGCACGTATCGCATACATTATTCGAGCGTGGCAATGTTGTCGGCATTGATGATTGTATGCCAGCTCCGCCGGCACCGGACTGAAATGGCGCTGGTGGTGCGCTTCTGTTTGGATGCGTTTGTTGTGGCTGTTGTTGCGGTTGTACTTGATTCGCGCGTGCTGCCGCTTGCTCGAAAAGCTGTGGATACATTTGCGCATAGGGATTGACGCTCGCAAAAGTGATGGGCTCCTGTGACAATTGCTGCTGCTGCTGCGCTTGATTAAGTTGTGGCAGCGCTGGCGTTAGTGATATACCTTGCGGCGCCACCGCAGGTTGCAAGTGTAGCTTAGCAATTGGCATTGTCGAAGTCTGTTGTAGCTTTAACTCGGGTTTTTGTTCTTGCAAAAATGCCGGAAGCATAGCTGTTTGTTGCTGCTGTTGTGTGCCTAGACTCAGACCTGGTATGGTGTCTGGCGAACTACTGCCAGAGCTAGAGCTTAGCGCAGCTAGATATGGATTCTGCAGAGAGATCAATTTAGAAGCATCGTTGTTACCTAGTGCAACTGCGGCAGGGTTGGCAGCGGCGCCACTTATTAAATTGATGCTGTAGTTAGTCGTGGTAGTTGAATTTGTAGTGTAGTTCTGAAAAGCGGGCAATCCAATTGGATTTGGTTGTACACCCAATTTGTTAGCGGTCATGAGACCACCACAAACTGTTTGACTCATATTAGCCAAATTGATGGGCGTTGGAATGCCTGCCGGTAGTGCGGCAGCATTTGGATTCAACTTATATGGATCATTCGGTATGGCTGGATGAGCCACGTTCGGCTGTGTGATGCTCCATGGTGATATGGCATGTACTTTGGGTTTATTAGAATCATGCCGGCCACCCGCCATATCACGATCTCGACTGTTGCGACGTCCGCCACGATTGCGATCACGGTCTCGACGTCGCTCCTGACTACGCTCTCTACTACGCTCATGGCTACTATCACGACGCCGGTCATTGCGACCACCACCGCTTCGGCTAGTGTCACGGTAGGCGCGTTCACGATCATTACTCCACGAGCGACTGCGGTCACGACTACGCTCACGTCGTGAACCACGACGTGTACTATTGCGATCATGATCGCGTGAACGCAGACGCTCCCGTGAGTTGGAACGTCGTCGTTCGGGACTATCATCTTGCTTCAACTTGTCACTACTGCTGACGGTGAGTGTTTCGGCAAGCGTTATGCCTGCCTGCTGCTGATAGGTAATGAATGACGGTGGTTTACCAAGAGTTGTCTGTGATAAATAGTTTTGCAGCCCAGTGGCGCTTATAATCGGTGGAGTTGGCACCGGCGGCATTTGAGGGGCGGTGGGTGCCTCCAAAGCGGTGGTTGCACCAACCACTGCGGTTGTACTAGCACTGGCTGTTGCGCCGATGGTTTGTTGGCGAGCTGTCTCGATTACTTTTTGCATCTCGGCACGTGATGAGAGCAATAGACGCACCTGCGTTTCCATCAGTTTTTCGCGATCCTTGAGCATAGCTTTTCGAGCGTCCTCATCAGTGCTATAAATTTGGTAGTATCCAAGGAAAGAATAGTAAAGAATAAGAAAACATATTTTTATTTAGTTTAATGTAAAGCTTCCAATTGAAATCTTTGATAGAATAATACAGCGGTTTATACTAATTTACTAGTATCTAAAATATATTTCGCTTGAGTTTCACATGGCTTATTTACTTTTCTATTGAGACTAGATCGTATATACTAGCTCAACCTCTTATAAAAAATTTTCTTAAATTCTAAAGTTAAGTTGAGGCCCTTTGATTTCCCGTTTTAATGCCATATTTTCAGAACAATAGGCATATCGAATTCCTGTAGTATGAAAACAAGATAGTAAATATATGAATGAACTAGATTATAGCGAAAGACACTTTCTCCTACATTTCTCCTCGGTAGCATCTGAGCAGCCAGTTACCAGTTTATAAGAAACTGTAAGCGCAAAAGAGATTTGTAGATTGTTCGTTTGACATAGTTTGTGTTTTGGTTTCGTGAGCACGAAAAATATAAGGAGATTTCGTGTTTTCTGCTTTCTTTGCGATTCGCTATTATTTTGGTGACTCAAAAATGAGCGTGATAGATAGCATGCAATCACCTTATATTATTACACAATGATTATTTGCAAGCGTTTTGTTTTGGTTTTTGTTCACTTTTGATTTTTTGGCTATGCTGTAACATTGCTTGTTGTGCCTTTTGTTTGAGCGTCTGTATCTCTGTTTGTAATTGTTCTTGTGACATAACATCAACACTAAAAGAATAAACGCAAAAATCTGCAATATCATACCTCTATCAATATCAATAGTCTACCGTTGGCCGTACAAGTTATTAAAATTAGATAATTTATGTTATAAGATAAGTTATATATCATTGCATTGTCATCGGTTTCAAATGTACATGTCCAAGTTCAGCTTAATCCAATCAGTAGAAGTGGGTTAAAATGAAGTTTCTAGCATTGAACATAATACAAACACTCACATACGTATACAAATACACACACTGTAAATTAAACAAAATTTTAAATAAAAAAATACTACCACCAGTCCTATTCTATTAGAACTATCATATCTATTTTCTACCAATTTCATTGTGTTGATTTGTGCGTTTCGCAATTAAAAAGTGGAAAGCAATATTTATAAATTTGTTTTATTTAATTGCAAAAACTATTCAAAATTTTAAATTGTTGGGAGACAAAGGAGTGATTCCACTGTTAATACTTTTGTTATAACAAAAGCCATCTATTACCTGCCAATTTCTTTGTCATTGGCGTATGAACCACCCAAAAAATATATGATAAGATTTTGATAGTGAGTGTAGAGTTGATGATTTACCTGGTTTTGGTAGGCCATCCACCTTTTCAACTGACAAAAATGTACAAAAAATTAGAAAAATTATTCTTGAAATTTGTTGTGTACGCATCAGGGAGATAACATTCGACCTTGCGGTCCCGTTTCGATCGTAACAACATTAAATTCGTTCCGCAATCTCCATATTTAAATGAACCATGTGACTTTTGTTTTGTTCGAACGACTTTAGTTACCATTCCGTGAAAAGAGTTTTGGGACGATTATGGCGACAAAAGAGAAGTCGTAGAGAGAGCTGAAAGATTGGGAGAATTATATGTGTATATGCATTACATCTGACGGGAATTACTTCGATGGTATTTTTTACTACTTTGTTTGGTAGAAAGCGCCGAATATTAAGTATGAGCTCATTTTAGTTAAGAAATATTGACACAGACTCAGTGTCGCACCACTTTAGCATTTTGATTGAAGGTCTGTAACAATGTTTGCATTCAGCAGAACAATTTAATCACCGAACAGTGATCGACTGAACAGCGATCACCAGCTGGGGAATGTGCTGGTAGCCTTTTTCAAGTATTCCTGTAAATCAACACCGTTCAAACTTACGGCTTTCTAAACTGCAATTATAATGACGACTTGGAAGTCTAAAAGCTAAAAACAGCTTATAAAGGTAAGATGAAAGATGTTAGTAGAATTTCAAATTAAACTTAATAGATACGAGATCATATCACAACACATAAGTACAAATTCGCAGTCATAAGTCAATCAATTGTAAATGAGAGCAGTGATTTAAACGGCTTCTGGCAATGAATTACAATACTGTAATCCAAGCGTGGTTTCGTTTCCGTTCACCTAGAGTTTCGTAAAGGATTTTCAAGAACAGCTGTTGTTTCAAAAAAATACTGCTGATGTCTTCAACGTAGTTGAGACAAACAAGCTATGTGTTACCTATTGTGAGATAAATAAATATCTGGAGAAAAAGTATCGGCTCGATTTGTGCAAAAAAAAAAAAAAAATACTCATGCAATCGAAGGCGATACCAAAAATGATAATGTGGTTATTGCCTCATTTGATTAAACTTTGTAAACGGTTTGGTCCGATTACCTATTCAATTCTCATACAAAATGAAAATCAAAAGAATCAACTATTTCTCCGATTCTTTTGATTCTTACATTTGATTTTAGTAGGGTTGCCTATACTACAAGAGGGAATGCCACTAATGTGATAATAGTTGGATTTACTGAAGCCGAGTTATTAACATGGACTTTTCATAATTTTTAACAGTTTTACAAGGTGCGTGTCGAAGTAAATAGGACTTTGGTATAAAGCTTTTTCTAGTGGTGTTACCTACATATCCATATATCACCCAATCCGTTGAAATGTACATGCTTTCCCAAAATCCAGGAAAAAAGTGCGTGACATTTGGTCAATTGGAAGCGGAGTTATTACCGTTGGCCACAATGTCCTTCAATATGTCGATGCCAGCCTTTTGTATGGCTTCAATGTCTACTAGAACGGTTTCCATCAAATGATACCAAATCAGAAGTATACAGGCAGATCCGTTGCAAGGCGGGTAAATTACCCCGGTGCCGGACTTTTTTAGAGGATCGGATTCAATGGGATCGCATTTTATAGGAGTGCAAAGCAATTCCAACGGCATGAAAAATATGGTCCCGTAATTTTTTAGTACCGGTCCCGACTGTTGACGGTCCTGTATACGGAGAATGGTGGATTGTAAAAACGACATTTTTAGTATCGATCGATGAGCATTATCGTGCAACAACCGCCAACTTTGTTCTACGTGTACAGACCTTCGGTAGCCTAAATCTTCAAACAAAATGTTTAATTCTAAAATTAATGAAGATTTTGGCAGATCTCTAATGATCCCACGGAACGGTTTCATTTGTCCAAATGTTAATCATAATTTAAGTCCTCACAAACGTTTGTAATCCCCATGTACCACCCATGAACTCTGCCAATTATCACTAACAACTTGGTTCATCAATTAAAAAGTTTTACCAAGTTTAAAACCGCACTTAATATTGGTCCTTTGTTCGAAGTTCATTTTTGCAGCGATAACAAAAACATACATACTGCTCCTTCAGACGCAATAACTCCACTTCCAGGGAACAAAATGTCTTAAAATCCTTGACTGGTAGTTGGGATAGTATATAATATTGCAATGGACTATGTCACATATAGGTGACGACACCAGAAAGTGCCATATTTCAAAAGTCCTATTTACTGCGGAACGCGCCTCATAGATTGTAAGCTATTTGAGTCGAAATCGATAAATCATGTATCATCATGAATGACAATCATGCTTTTAAAGTACCTGGCACAAACAGTTTGTGCTATGCTTTCTGCTGAAGGCCAATTCAAATTTAAATTACCTTTTTCTCCAAAAGTTGATCGAATTACTAATTTGTGCAACCGTAAGTTGAATAAAAATAAGGCGCGTTTACACAACTGAAGTTCAACCATTTACTACTAACTTTGACTTAGTAAAAGTTACTGTGATCACAATACCAACTTGTTCCTCTAAGTACCTGACTATAAAAACCATGAAAATATGTGATTGTTGCACTTGATTCCTTAATGTTCACTCTCTATACTAGTAATGAGCAATATTTCACAGTTAGTGATTTGGTCACTGTGATTGACGATTGAAGGTATGTTCGCAAAACTGTGATTGCTCCTCGTAGCTTTCCGAAAGTGTGTTCGCTCTTCTCACACTTTTGCGAACAACTAAATGTGAGTCACAGCTACTTTGTAAGTAGCTTGATTACTTTTCCCTCACTATGTCGCTAACCATTTTTGCTTGCACACACAATATCAATAAATTTCACATTACAGTATGTTATGTCTTCTTTGTGACATGGTTGATAGAAATAAAAGTAAAATTAAATCAATGACATTTATAAAATTACTACAATTATGGCAAAAAAGATTTCTAACTCTGTGCAAAACAGTTACTAGGAATGAAATTTTGATATGAACTTGTAACAGCGTGATACCTAGAGTGTATTTACCAGGACTTTGGTTTCTCTAAGTGTTATAGTTTTTATGAACCAATGTGTCAGACGAAGAGACGGACAGACATGGAATGATCAGCTCATGCTTTATGGAATCACACATTTTTTCTTCGCTGAGTCTTGACATTTCAAAAAATGTAATAATAATTTATTAAGTCTGATATGAGTACACTCTTTTTCTTACGAATACATCTATACATAAATAAAAAAAGTTTTGGATTTATTTTGTTTTTTATGAACAAACAATTTACAATTAGTCCCTTAAGCTAACCATTTAACCAAATCACAGATGTACCACTGTTTCGAATCACTGTGATTCAAGAAGACCAATCACAGCTTTTCACTGCTATTAAAAAGTCACGGTTTACCTCATTACCCAAAATAACATATTTGAAAGAAACTCTCCCAGAGCTATAGATGTTCAAATTGAAAAAAAAAAAAATAGAGAAGGGCGAATTAGTTTTATTCACCTAAAACTCCCAAAAGATTCTGGAATGTACTTAGAAAAAAAAAGTGTTTTCCAGTGCTAGTGCTGAGAAATAACTGTTTATTAACAGATGACTCAGCAACAGGTTTTATTTCACCTGTTAAAAAACTGATATTTCCAGCAATTTAAAGATATACAAAAACTATGCTATTTCTACTTAAATTTTGTCTTCATATTGTTATAATATTCCTTTGAGTTTTCTATTTAAATAGTGGGTATCTAAAATACTTACTTTCTTCCCCGAAAAAATTTAAACAACAAGAAGAATGTCCGGAAAAGTAAAATTTCACAGAACAAAAAAAAAAAAAAAAATAAAACATTTTCGCTCAATTTCTAGGATCAACATAATAGACAAAATATATACACTGGCCAAATCGCCATTTATATAGATTAAATGACCCAGCCATCTGTCCTATCACTTTTTTGTGAGCATGTCTGCCAAGAAATTTTATTGTCTTTAGATGTATTTGCTATTCGTTGTTTATGAAAACACAATTACTATAATTAACTCAATCAGAATCCAAAAATCCACCAAATTTTGATTACAACGAGGCTCTAAAAACTTTTGCAGCAAAATTCATTAATTTAAATGGAAGGTTTATGCATGCCGGATCGTCCAAAAATAATACTGGCCCAACTTTTATGTCATTCAAAGCACCATTATTTCAGAAAGCCATAAGCACAATAAGAAATGCGGTTCCTAGCCGTTTCCTTTCGAACTCCGAGACAGTGGGTAACAAAACTGAAATAAATTATGACAGTACATGCAAACTAAATAAAAAAAAAAAAAAATTTTTAATCATTTTAATTCCATGATTTGAACTATCTGACGTGAGTAAAAAAGTTTTCTTAATGAATAAAATTGTAAGCAACCAAACAAAGCGACAAAATTCGCTTGCTCCGGCGCTACCACCAAAATCGTATTTACTTCGTTAAACACATAATCACGCAGTAAATTTTTCGCCCTACATTCACAGATTAAATAAATTGAAACTATTTTTGAATCCGATCTATGGTCTCCGTTGTTTTTCTTCACAAAATCCTAATAGCTAAAATAAAATCTCTCTATGCATTGCATAATCCATTTTATTAATTCTAATTACTCCGCTTACTCGCCAATATATATGCAGTTCCACAATAAATTGCGATCTCTCCGTTCGTTTTACTTTATTCCACAAACCACACTTCCACACGCTCATGCAGCGTTATCATACCCGGAAGTGTTCTTTTAGATTTTTTTTTTTCGAGTTGACAACGCTGTTTCTGTGATAGCCAATTTTACAAATAGATGTACGCCAGAAGAACGCTTATAGAGTGTTTGCGTTTTGAAAAGATGTGGTCTGTTTAGTTTCCCAGATAGACAGTCTAACGAAATATGGCTTTTACGAACAATTCCCTTAAGAACAACGTTCGCAAGTCACTTTCCAATTGTTAACAAGAATGATTCATCGCTTTTAAAAGCAATTATAAAAAGGTGGTGATGGCAAGCAACTGTTGCTTCACTTAGACCTATTGTGTTACCATATGCTCGCATACTCTTCTAGTTATCGCGCGAAGTGATGATTTGGTTCAAAATGAGTTTAGGTTGATTTGTGGTATCCCTACTATGTATAGTAGAAAGGTGCTTTTCGGATAGGCAAGCATTTTTCATGTAGGTGCTAGACGAACTTTTCGTCCCCTGCATTACGACAGCTTCTACATACATATGTGATTCGAAATGACGCTGAGTCTGCTAGCAAACAGTGTTTCTGTTAGTTGGAGATGTGCTATCAGTACGAGTATATTAGCATGACCTGAATTAGCAGAGAGCCACGTGGTGTGCCCTCGTAGTCTAAAGACTGACGGTAGAGAAAACTGTTTGCCTTACAAGTCAGCAAATATCTGCATGAAGTAATATAGGCCTCATAACTGCTGTACATATCCTATGGACAATGTATGTAGAGAAGCACCACTTAACACCGATAGCTCTTTGGCAACGGTTGCTTTTTTATGCGCTCCGATGTGCTTTCGTTCCATAGAAATTTTTTGTCAATGGTGGTTCCCATGATTTCGGTTGTATTACTAAAATTCAAAAGGGTGCCATTTAGGTTAGGGAATAGTACAAAATACGATTACATAATTACGGGCTAGTTCCTAAGCTCCTTCTCTTTTATAATGACAACTATATTTTCTGCGTAGCTAATCACCATAAAGCCTGCCACCTCCAAGCCTTTCATTAGTCTGTTGACCGCTAAGATCCATAGAAATATCGAAAGAACACCGCATCTCTCTTCAAGTGGAAGAAATCAGTGATTCCTGTCCTGCGAATAAGCATCTCCTAAGTTAGATGCATGAAAGCTAAGGGTATAAAAAAAAAACAGCGCCACTATGTGTAACCAACAACAAAATATAACGGGAGCGATGCGTCGTATAGAGTAGATCCAGACTTGGGCAAGGTCCAGCCCGCACCCTTCCCACATTCCTAATGGTACTGGATATTGTTGTGTTAAATGTAAAAAACTGTAAAAATTCATAACATTTAGGTGTAAAATAACACACTTAGGTTAGGTTACGCCGGCTGACCTCTTGATTTAGGTGACACATAGACGAATTAGATCCTTATCGAGACCGATGATGGAGGTCGTTCAGGAGCTTATAAAGTCCTGTAGAATTTAGCCTGTTTTTTGAGTCCTTCTGGCCGTCTCATAAAGAGACGCGAGCACGATAGTATGAATGTAACATGCATTAAATTTAAGTGCCGGCTAGTTACTGTACCTTTATGATATCCAAAAAGTAACAACCTGTTGTATTTCACAAGTAATTAATATTAATATTGAGTAAACACAGTAATAACTTGTAACTTTTTTCCAGTCGCTTAGGCTCTCGTTCTTCAGTTCCGTGTTGAGGTTTTATTAGTCATATTTCTTAGTATGTGGGATTTAATCGTTTACATTCATCACAACCGGATGTGTTCATTCGTAAAAACGTTTTTTTACATTAAATATTTTGTCATCATCATACGTAAGAACTGTTGCTTTTTGTTTTAAGCGAATAATTTTATTAATAATAATTTGAATGGATTCTGAACTGTGCCCAAGATGATGACATGATCTTGAATTTAATGCAATCGAAGGAAGAGGTTGAGGAATGTTGTGCTTAGTTAATGCTGGTAGTGCCTTCAAAATAGACATTCCATACCAATGGCGTTTGATTAATCTTTTTAAGATATAGTATTGTGGATCAGAGAGCCATGTATCCGTCACTTGCGTTTTGAAACTAAATTAGCTCTGTTCATTAACAAATTTGAACTCCTCGGTGGAAGTGAGAACAATTTTTTTTTTAAGAAACCATTAAAAAGTGCTTAATATAAAAAAAAATGTCGATGTAAAAAATCAAAATTGCGTTTTGATTGCTTTTAAGCTCTGGCAATTTTCACTGTGTTGAAAATTGCCTACAGAAACTCAGTCAGCATACCAAGTTTCAAAACAAAACCCAATGGATAGCGGGAAGATGGGGAGACGAAAGAGTTTACATAAGATACAAGACACGATACAGACGGACATGGATAGATGGATTCATCTCGTCGAGTTGAATTGGAACGGAAGGTATGTAAGGATTATAGGGATCCGGAAAATAGAAAATTTTCTCGCTCATTCCGTCGCATACCAAAATTAATACATCAATTTTTTTCCACTTAGTTTGATTGACGCCATTTTATATAGTACAAGTTAAGTGTTTATTTGAAAAATTTGTCGATATTCTGCTTCGAGTTCCATGTTTGTTATTCTTCTCACCTGTTTCAGATGAACCTTAAGCAGCTTATCGTTCAGCATGTTCTTCCATTCGTGTTTGACCAGGCCCAACGGACTGACTGACTTGACTATCGGAAGAAGTCGCTAGTCTCTTCAGATATGTACGGCTATCAAAGCAGCTCTTGTCTTTACAGCATAGCATCTTCTAAAGACTTACGATTGAGCTAATCTTGTTTATGCTTGGAACGATACTCTTGATGCAATGTTTACGGTTTTATACACCATATTATGCTCGCTAGTTTCAGTTACAAATAACTAAAAAAAAATTACATAACATTGTATTGTCCTCGGAATCACAAGAGCATATCAAATTTCAGCTCAATCGATAAAGATAAAGTGGGTTAATATTGAGTTCTACAATTTGAAACACATATTCTACTATTCTGGAAATTGAGTGACAATTTTTTGTCATCGTATTTTCTGCTATGAAGATTTTTTTTTAATAATATATTTTTGTTCCATTTTGCTCAACATATTGGCTGGCTCCGTAGATTAGATTTAAATAAAGCTGTAATATATTGTATTGTCATCGGATCAAGGCGTGCATGTGAAATTCAATTCAGCTCAATCCGATAAATAGAAGTGTGCGAAATTGATCTCTAAGATTTGAACATAAACAAACCAATACACATAAAGGGGTGGTGTGCTATGAAAACCCTATCGTTTTGAAAACGTTTAATTTCATACATAAATCTTAAGAGTTTTGAATGAAACATTACGGTGTTGAGACGAAAACTTTTTCACAGCACACTCTGGATTGTAAGGATCAGTTTTTCAATGTCCGGTAAAATTTAATGATGCGCTATTCTGCCGGATAACAAAATTTTCATTGTATAAAAGGTGCAAACTGGCAGAAAAATTAACCTTTTATTCATAATCGAATATTGAGATACTGGAACTAAGTCAAATAAAAGCATTAAAATAAAAATTCTAGCTTTATAATTTCATTTCTCGTAAGTTTTGGCGAACTTATTTTATGAAAGTGTGGCAAAAACTAAACTTCGGAAACTATTTCAGTTTAATCCGATAACTGATTAAATTTGCATATATGTATATATAAATTCATATAATATAGTCTAAAAGACTTAAACAATCGTCACTCACACAACGAATCAAACACACATAGGCTTTACATGGAATTCAAACGCACACATACACAAATATTAGCCGCTGGCACGTGAGCAGATAATTATAAGTTGATAATACACTGCCAGCGCGAAAGATTTAAAATATTGAGGAAGTTTTTACTTTGTATGCGCTTCGCTATTATTTTGATGACAATCTTTTTGTTTGTAGTTTCGTATAACAAACTTAATAATATACAAAATTATTCCACATTATAACTGAAAAATCATTCTACTGTATTAATAACACAGTGAGATGAGCTTTCGTCACTTGCGTGCAGTACCGTCAACAGTAATCTATTCTACATCATATCACATGGTTTTGTGCGTGTTTTTCAGACAAGATATCAGTCAGCACATTCGGATTATTCTCATTCCAAAGTCTTGTCTTGCATGATGTTATCTCATCTTCAACCGCTACACTCTAAAACAAATGTGTGTGTGAATATCGTAGCTCAATAATTTAAAATTAACATACATATGTTCCAAGCCTAATACTCTGAAAATAAATTTCAGTGCCCTATTTCTCATAAGCAAAACATACATTCCCATGAATAGTTTTTGATTTATCACGTTTCCATATTAGTTCATTTTGTGTCCATCAGCTAGATTAAACAATATGTCGTATAGGTTAGTCCATATTTATTTCTATACTTAATAAAAACCGGGAAAAGGTCAGTCTTTATTTTTAACAGTATTATATGTGTACATAGTATAAAATCTGACTTATGCGATTCACTCTATTATTATTTCTATAACAGTGTCAATTCGCTAATAGAAAATTGTTCGCTAGCATTTTCTAAGCGACGTCCATTAATACTTCATCATTATCACAGAAATGCAATTCTTTTTGTTTAGTAATACTTCAAATTAATTAACTAAACTGTAGCTGCGTTCATATAAGCTATAAAAATATCAGTTTAGTTTAATTTACTGATCAAAATATTCGTTAGCTAATTTTCCGCTTTGTATCTTTCTAACAAAAAAAATGATAAAAGTTTAAAAATTGATAACTACCTGAAAGCGATAAATGCATCGCCCATTTCGCCGCCAATAATGTGAACACCGCCTTCCGGAATCGATAGACCAGCAAAGTAATTCCGTATATCTCGTGCATTTGCCGCCCATGGCAAATTTTGTAAGCGAATAATGACACTCATCTTCGAAACAATTCTTTATTTCACAAAATACTTGGATACGTTATCGAACCCAAAACCAAAAGATTAAAGATAATTCGTTCACAAAGAAGATATTAGTCCATATGCCCTTGTCTTGTTGTAGTTATGCAGAAAAAGGTTAGTATATCCATCAATTCTGTAAAGAGTTTATAGAAAAAAAAAAAAAAATAAAACAAAATAAACTTTTACAAAAATCCAATATTTTTATAGAGCACCCAGTGTTTTAGATATATATTTTTTTTTAATAATTTGATTACATATGTTTTAATAGAAATAATTTATATTTTTATATGTGCGAAATATTACAAATACCAACAATTTTAAAACAAAATGCCGCATGGCCTACAAAAAAGGTATATGGTGGCCGAAACCGGTACGCGCCATGCGATTATATAAAGAGTTAAGTCGAACCGATTGCAACCATTTGTGGAAAAAAAAAACAACAACAGCCAATAAAATTGTGGAGCATTTTTATTTGTTTCCCTCATTATAAAAATACATAAATAACACATGTTACATTGTACTTCAAAGAAATGCCGTCCTAAAGATTTTAAGAAAACGGCGTTAATATCCTTTGGAATTGCCGAGTTTTAAAACTTTTTCTTTCGTACATTTCCTGTTGATACAAAGTATGCTAGTAGGTCCAACTATGCGCCCATGCATTAACGATTCCAGACGGTCACAGAGCTGTCCTCACATGAACATCATCTTGATTTATGGTAGCAACATTAATTACAACCATATGATTAAAAAAAAAAAGGCGCCACAATTTCCTCATTAGATGCACTCAATTAACTTAATGCCAAAACATTAAAATCCACCAGGTATGCACGCACGCATCTCATCGCAAGAAACGATATTAAACGTCTTTCCATGTTTTGATGCAATAGAAGGAAACTAGTTTCCAACTCGGATGCCACAATGGCTGTATTTATGTATATGAACGTAATTGGAAATGCATTATGCATTTAAAGCCGATTGAACCAAAAATTAAAGCTACATTATCTTAGAGAAGCTTGGTTTGTTTGGTTGGTTGGTTGGTGATGGCATTGGAGGGGTACTTGTAATGGCTGTTGCCTTAGATGCTGTCGCCACGCGTTCCGTTGGTATTCAGTAGCCTTGGCAGGCAGGTTTTGTTTTTTATTTATTCGTTCATTCGGTGCTCGTGTCAAAGACATTAATTTGCTATTGCGCCGAGCTTATTAGTGCAAAATGCAGGAAACTCTGATGCTCCTTCCGCCTGAGTATATAAATAGTAATCACGCAAAATGTATACCGCAGTTACAAAAGATTTGCACGCACGCGTAACAACAGTCAGTGAGCTACAAAGACAATTTTGAACGCGAAAAGGATAACACCGGTGGTTTGGCTTTACGTATTGAGACGTTTCAAAATGATTTACTACATTGTGAGTGTGTTAAAAAAAAAAAACGACATAGAATTTATATCATGCATCTATAAGAATTTTTAGTGTTAAAACATAAGGGCAGATGGAATATAATATTTTACATATCGAAAAAAAGAAAACTCCAACTTAAGGTTAAAATTATGCCTTGTATCTACAGTCCGGTTTAAACTCTAAAAAGAGATTCCTTGTTCAAGTGTAATTTTGCTACTACAATCTTCGGAAATACATACGTGGATATTATTCATACTCAACACGAACGTGTGATAAAACATAGTATATGAGGTGGGAAATATGGTGTCAATGTGAAACAAATCTGCCCGAAACTTTCACACATGTTAGCCTAAAGTTGATATAGTTAGGGCTGCGAGCATTGGCAAAGAGAAGTGCTCGATCGTTTTCCATTCGGTTCGGCAGTGGTGCTTACATTCTAGGTTACACTCGGGTGGCCCTAACGGCCCTTCAGCTTGTAGAAGCGTCACTTGTACATATGAGATAAGCATGGGTAGCAACATATGCAATGTGCAGACTGATGAGAACTAGTAGCTGAGTTCGAAACACGCGTCTCCGCGGCTACAACACGCTTTGTAACAAAAACTTTTTGTTCTTATTGTTCTATCTTTACATTGAGAAAATGAGAATATAAATATCAAAATTTTGTTATATTGACACCGAAAAGCAGAGATTTATTAGACTTTTATTTTTTAATTATTTTGAGTATTATTAGACACTAGTTTATGTTTTTGTAGAAGTGATAAGAGTCACACAAGCCGAATGCAACTGAAGAACCATTCAATTCTCATCTAACAGAACTGATTAAGTTTCATCAGTGGCGCAGTTGTTAGTAAAACATTTCTGATGATTTGATAAGCAAACAAATATATTCGATAGCACCGTGGCTTGTTTTAACAATGATAACGCTTTTGCTTAAAAATAAATAAAAATATAATCTATTCGTTTGATATGATCGCTGCTTTAAAATTAATCACAATAAAGAAAGATCCACAGACTTTACTCCAAGTTCGTTCCAGAAAAACACTTGTTTCACTACGTTCTGGGTATCAATATGATCGACACACCGAGCATCAAATTCTGTTCAATGTTTTGAATCTACAGTGGCACGAATGTAGCTTTCTAAATATTTTAATACTAAATATAATTTTTGTCATGTTATACGACAAGCCGAAAATATTTAAAGAAAAAAGAAAGCTGAGAGTTTTGTCACACCGAGCTAGACCTTAAAAATGGAAATATAGTTGATATGTTTAGGAGGAATTTTTTGAAAAAAAAAGAGCGGGGGGGGGGGGCTGGATGAGATGTAGGTTGTGCTAATTTTCCACATAGGTAGCGGCTAATGTTGTAGGGAGGCCAAGTAACTTAAAGAACACTTGAAAATGTGAAACCCGCCGGACTCTAGTGTTAAGATTGAACCTAAAATCTATTTACAAGTAAATATAATTGTTAACGTTTTTTTTATTTGGGAATGAACGTTTATTTGAAAGAAAATGATAAGTATAAACATGTAACCTAAACAACAAACTATCGTAAGCCACACGTTTTTAACACTGCGACCACTAAATCAAATTTCATATCCAAGAAATTAGGCTTCTGAGGTTATCCTTGAATAAAGCAATAAAAAAAATTCTAAATAACTAAAGTCGGAAGTCGGGCAAGATCGAACACTATATAGAGAAAACTTTTTTGCATGGTCACCACCATCCAGACGGTTCGATCAACCCTTTTTTTATTACAATAGACACCAGGTGTTAAATATTAACATTAAAAAATGTATTTATTCTTTACAGTTAAGGCAGGGTGACATCTGGAGGATTTAACAATTTTCTATTACTTTGTAAAAATTTTAACTATTTTCGATGCAATGTAATGTAGACATATTATTTCTTACTAGAGGCACGCCATCTTCAGACGCGAATTCAATTCAGCCATTACCATATTTGACGAAACATCAGACAAATATTTTAATGCGTGGAATCCTTTCATTCCATTTTAGTATGTAGTTCGCTCGTGCACAGTTTGGTTTCAACATTTTGTGCGGGGAAACTGCAAATTTGTTTATGTCTCTCCTATTCTCTGCGTTGTTGAAGATCAAAGTCAGTTGACGAAGTTTGCATCTGATGAAACTTTCAATCGCGAAAAGCAGTCAAGCCAAGTCAGAAAATAATAGAGGGCTCCACATATGCTCATTTTGTTTAAGAGTTAGGAAACCGGCGAACTTGGTAATAATTTTGCTGATTACAAAACTTTTACATGAAGTTAGTTTCAGTTGCTATTCTGCCATCACTTGTAAGGTAAGTGACTTTGTATTTTTAGAAACAAATATTTATTTATTCATCAATATTTATGTTGTCCCCTTCAAAGTAATCCCCCTCAGATACAATACACTTGTGCTAACGCTTTTTCCAATCTTCGGAGCAGTACGCCACGGTAATCGAAGAAAACAGTGAGCATAACTTTGACATTTGATCGAACTTGGCGTCCTTTTTTCGGTCTTGGCTCATCTGTGCTCTTTCATTGGGACGATTGGGCTTTGGTTTCAAAATTATAACTATATACCCATGTTTCGTCATCAGTTATGACCCTTTTGAGCAAATCTAGATCGTTGTTGAAGTCATTCAATAGCTCCTGAGCTTGATAGCAGAAAATTGCCGAGCACGCAAAAAACTTCCAACCGTTGTCTCTCACAAACAAACTGAACATGCCACATAGCTGAAACTGTAAACATAAGTTCGTGCCGAGTGTACCAACACAACAAAACAAAAAAAAAAATCGATAATCGAATGTACGTTGCCCGCGAAATTTGAAAAGTCACCTTACTTTTTGTACACAACTCGTATAGTATACTTTACATAAAGTTATAAATACTGATTTCCGTTTGCCGTATAAAACAAAGTTTCCAGACGTAGAAAAACAAAATCAATTTTTGCAAAAATATATTTGTCTGAGACAAGCTACACAAAATTCATTATTTATTTCCGTAATTCTAGATTAGATCGATTACATTTTGTTTGTCCGATCATTTGTGATTAATCGATTAAGAATTAATTACATTATTTTAGATTTTAAGTGGAGGTATGCGTGTGGCTACTACTTATACTAAATCTGAAACGTTTTAAAAGCGCATAAACTTTCCATTAAGTCACGGGCATATCTCTAGTCTTGAATCAACAACGCGTAGGATTCAGGATTGCATACAAATGCTATTCAGAGATACACATGAAATTTTTTAGGGCTCATTTTAAATTTTTCAGCTTCGCAAATATATAAATCTTGAAAAATTATGAATTCATAATGTGCATAATATATGAATTCATAATAACTTTGTAAGAGTGAATAGCTTTCTCCCTGCACATACACAAAGATAAATTTGATGAAGATTTCAACTTTTCTTTCTTTATTTAATCTTTCCTCAAAGTATTAAATTTTAAAGCGTGTTACTAACAGTAGGAAACAGTAATTCATGAAACCGCGCATTCTACAATCAATATAAAAGTGTATAGAAAAGATACGACTTTTTACTAGTTTTTCTTGAGGAAAAAACGTTCCAATGTTTAACGTTTAAAACCACAAAAAGGATAACCGTGTGTACTTGCAATATCTTCATATTTAACTCATTACTGTTTACAAAACTTTAAATAATGTTTAGCATATAATCGATACTTAAAAGCTTAGACAAACTCCAGCAGTTTCACAGTGCCTAGTTATTATAAAACTCCAGTTAACTAGCGAGTTTCTTATTTTCAGTTATTTTTATCTATACATAAATATGTAAACATAAATTTTGACGAACCATTTTAATGTATTTAAAAAAAAGTCGTGAATATTTTTATTCAGTGTTACATTAATGAGTTCACTAAGTACCATATTGGTCTCTGTGTGAACTCTATCGAGCGGTTAGCTATAGGTTAACCTATATTAACGAGTCGATTTTAAAAAGAATTGCCGATTTTCCGTTATTTCGGCTTAAAATTAAACTTCAGTTAAAACTTAATAGCACTTATAATTCTCAAATAGTTTTTCCATAATCTTTCTTAAGTACGCGGCACAATAAGTTGATCCAGTAATAGCATTTTCGCTGTTTGTTTGAAAGTGAAGTAGCAAAAAAAAAACAAGAATCTCAATAAATATACAAATTGACAGTTAATTGAATTTAACTAAACTCAAAAGTAAAAAGGCACTGTTAAACTGGCTTTAAAAGGAGAAAAAATAGTTAACGGCTAAACGTAAATACTTGTTTAAAAACATTCTAAGGATTGCTTATTCAAATTTTATTCATAAAATTATTTACAGTGGAGTCGGGGTGCTATGAACACTTACAAGTATGAATTACCAGTTCGTATGAATTTCCAAACTTAATCTCTATTAAATTACTATAATATTAAAAAATTCTCAGAAGAATAACGCTATAATGAAATGTAATGAATTAATTGTTTTTTCCTTCAAATATTTTTTATTTATACTCTGCTTCCTTATTTTCTTTAACCGACCCAATGAAATCGGTTAAATTAGAGAATCAGCTAATGGAGTCGGCGATTTTTTTTTCAGGACGATCCATTCGTAGGAAGATTTTATGCCAGAAAATAATCACACTTCATTGGAAACAGTAAAACAAAAAAAAAAACAAAAAACCCCTTTACTATGGTTTTTAAGCCAACGTAAAAAAAATAAGTCAGTTTGACGTCACGACGTCTCATGGGCCTAACGGTGAACGAGGACAAGACGAAGTACTTGGTGTCATCTCGCAGACCATCAGCGCGCGTCTTATATGTTCTGTGAGTATGGAGAATTTCAACTTCGATGTTGTAGAAAACTTCGTCTATCTGGGAACAGAAACTAGCAGCGACAACAACATCAGCCGAGAGACCAGACGAAGAATCACGCTTGCTAATCGCTGCTACTTTGGGCTCAGCAAGCAAATTAGAAGTAGAGCCCTCACTCGAAGTACGAAGATAAAAATCTATGACACTGATAATCACGCTCGAGATTCTTCTTATGATTTTTGGTCCCCTTTGGCGGCGAGTTTAGGACCCGTATGAGCCACGAGCTGTATGATGAGGTTGACATAGTGAGCTGGACATCCTCATCCGAATGAACACCGAAGCTCCATCACTAAAGGTTTACGATGGAAATCTGAACTTGATTGCTGGACGGCGTCAGAGAGGACGGCCGAGCTTAAGATGGCAAGATCAGGTCTATGCTGAGCTGAAGAAGCTCCGGATTGCGAACGACTGGCGCCGGCGTGCATTAAACTACACAGACTACAGATATAACGGGTGTTTCATTTAGACATTAGGTGCTTTGTTCTCACAAGTATTTTATTGCGTTCGAGAAGACATAAATTCAATTCCTTTAATTTATATGCGATTTCCATGGAATATAGGAGTTCCATAAATGACTTCAGATGATTAAGTACATATTGTCGGAGAAACCAATCATGACAAATGAAACTATTCAAAATTTCAAATTTCTTCGTAAGAACCCAATACTATATACATATGTTTTTCGTAAAACTTAAAACTGTTTGGAAATAGTGAACAGAACTTGGAATAATTACTTCAGTGGACCTCGACTCTGCAACATTTTTAATTTTAGCTATTATATTGCCTTCGTCGTTTGGATTTAGCTATAAAAAGCTATATAATATTGTATATTATCATCGGATTATTACTATTATTTATTATAAGGTAGTAGGCACTGCGACCATTGAAGGTCTATTATCGCCTTACCTGAGTATAATACCTGCAACACCTCTTCAAATTCCGTCTCCCTAATAAAGATTGCAAAGTCCTTCGGATTTAGTGTTCGCACATTCTTCTCAGTCAGCTGACAGTGTCATACTATATAGATCTAACAGTTTCTCACCATATCTAATACCCCACAGTTATTCCAGAATCATACCCGGCTATAATTTCGTCCATTTTCACAAGGATTCTAAATGTTACTGGTTGCAGACAACAAAATGGTTGGGGGCCAATAAGTAGACTGTTCGCGTTCTTTCTCGCTAATTTATTCGTCTCCAATGTCATCGGATACACAAGTGCATGTTCAATTTCAGCTACATCCGATCAGAAGTGGGTGGAAATTAAGTTCCAAGATTAGAGCTTAACAAATTAATAACGTAATTAAAAACTTTTCCATAAAATTAAAAAAAAATAAAAAAAAACTATCTTAGTTATCAATTACACAATATATCTTATATGATATGTCTACTGAAAACATGTTTATCATTAAAGGACTTACCTTCCTTTGTTTGATAATACGTTTTAAAAAACTACAATCTATGATTTGTTAGTTATGGTTAAGAAAATAAAATGTTAATTATTTTGAATTCTGTAAATTTTTTTCTTTTTTCAGTTAAGCACACTGCTGCTTATACATTTTGGCACTTCAGACGTGGATGCGAAACGAATAATAAGCATAAAATATGAACCGAATGACTCGCTAAATGGCAATTATGGCCAGCGTAGCACAGACGCCGCACAAGCTGCAAAACATATGAAACGTGATCTTAGTTTAAGCTATACGGCAACAAACATCGATTCCAAGGAGGGCACACGCGTCAAGACGTTTACAGTGATTAAGAATGTGGGCAATGTTGGCAAAACGAATGGCGGCAATGCAGCGGGAAGAGCAGAGCTACAAGAGCAATTTGCAATAAATCCGGCACTGAATAAAGACGAAACATGGGCAAAGGTGTTTCGAGATAATTTTGAATCGTACGGCGTGCTGCCAGATGTACCAGACATCGATGATCTATTTGAATTTGTAAATCGCAAGAAGCCGAGTGCTAAAACTGAAGAAGGAGCTAAAGATAGCGGAAAATCCGTGGCGACTGCAATGAAACCAAAAGAAACAACCACGGAAAAGGATGGTACACAACCGGAAGCAACAACTAAAAAAGTTGTGCACGCCAGCGAAGCAGATGCAGCCGCAACAGATGATGACGACGAAGATGACGAAGGTACGGTGGAAAAAATTAAAGGTGATGCCGAACTATTGCCGCACACAAAGCAGAAGCATATATTGCGTATGCAGTCCTTGGGCGGCGGCGGTAACAAAAAACTACTGCGCACGCGTGAATCACTTGTCAATGTAAACTATTCGACGCCATTGCATTCGGTGCATCAGTACTATGATAATTATGTGCAGGAGATACCTAACAACGGTTATGATTATGCAAAGCCAGCATGTCCTTGTCCACCGGGCAGCATACAAGTAACGACGCCATCGGGACGTACGTACGATATACCGTTGGGTAATAGCAGCGGCACTCGCGGTGGTAATCCGTATATAGCGCCCACCATCAATAGAAAGACACAAAACCCAATATTAACGACGCCACAATTAAATGTTTTCACAAATAATAATATACCAGCGCAACCGAATTATTCATCGGTAAATTCTATTTTGCCACCGCTAACGCCGCTGCAGCAGCAGCCGCCTTCGTCGTCTTTATTGCCACCAACAAATCAGCAAGGTAATCGTGCATTACCTGCGCCTACGCAAACACCTACAACAGCAACTGCACCGCAGCCGCAAACACCTAGTACAACTGTACAGCCCGCATTAACTCCAGCGGCAGCGGCACCGGTTGCACAGCCGCAAACAGGCTTGGGTGGCAGCAGCAGCAGTTTTTCACAAACCAGCCAGCGTCCGTATGTAGCACCAAGTTTACGCAACGGCTTGGGCCTTAGTCTCGGGCCGCCGCAGTCACCCGTCTATCAACAACAAAACGGCGCCGCCGCCGGCGGGGGAGTGCACGGCTTTGCCTTTGGAGGAGCTCTAAATCGGCCGAATACATTTCGATCGCGTGGCTTAAAATATTAAATTAATCTATTATTTTTCTTTGTGTATACATACTTCTGTGCTTGTTACTGTGTAATATGTTTTAAACAAAAAAAAAAAATAAACGACTATAAAAATAAACACAACTTTGAGTCGGTGTGTGCGTGCGCGCGTTCATAACTTGGCAATAAATCGATAAAATCACTTGACATTTTATATTTACATACATATATGCATGTATTATAGAATAGAGACAAGTTGCAGCAACGCCAGCGTTTTTCTTTTTTTTTTTTCCAATGGCGTCTGCTGTCTCGTAAGTTGTAGCACTTTCACTAAATGACGTCTTAAACACTTTATTTTTTATTTTTAATATAAATTTTTTTCGTTTTGTTTAGCTACAGATTTACTGCAATATGCGCTGCAACGTTGCACTGCGCATTTTTTAAAATTTTTTTTGTGTAGTGTGGCGTAGCGTGGTGGCAATTAATTTTCACGCAATACAACTTTTACTCACCAAAGTAAAAACCAAATAAAACTTAAATCAATCCATTCAAATCAAATGCACAAAGAAGTATAAGTATTTGTTTGTTCAATATCTGTATTTATTGCTCCAATATCAAACGTTTATCCAGTTGTAAAATGAGTTTTTCTCTTGTCTGCTGCTCGCTTGTTACGCAGAAGAAAAGAAGTTGTTGTAGCAGCAAAGCGAAAAATGTAATTGACAAAATGGCGGATGTGACAGAGTTGACAGCGGACTCAAAAGTGTGTTGATTTGTTGAAACACTGTTTTTGCTACAGCCCTGATAGGTGTTGCCATCTGACAAATTAAAATAATTATTTTTGTTGGAACACAAAATGCTAGATTTAAAAAAAAAATGCTAAAAAAAAAGCTAGTTTTATTATGATTTTATTCCACAAATAAGTTTTTCATATTAATTAATATACAATAATTACATAATCGAATTATATATAAAATAATTACAAAATCAAAATATTGTATGCATATATATAAGTACATAAAAAATCATTTTAATTATATCTTGTTTAAGATTGACTAACAAAAGACATGAGATTTTGAATCGACCTGAATCGATTTTGAATCGTTGCGCATAAATTATATAAGCAGAAATTTTTACTGTTATGCTGGATGCAAAGACCCAATTTGGTCTTGTATTTTACATGTCGACTTAATATTTTTGGTTTGGAAATGATGTTTGCTGTGAAATAAGTCAGTGTGAATGAAAATCAATAAATTTTCCTATTCTCTTTAAAAAAATTCTTGATGGATCGGTTGTCCCAATCATTAGTTGTTTTATTGACTCTAATGTAGGAAATTTACTTTTTCAGATGGACAACACAATTCAAGTGGTTGATTTTTAAATTTTAAAGCATTGCAACATTGTAAAACGGGCTGTGGGTACCCCAGTACAGTGGACATGCGGTGAACGAATACTGGTGCATTTTTACTCAGCAACGCTAGGCTTTTACATCAGTTTTTAAATTTTTTGATGGAAGCTTAGATTTAAAATTTTTTAGTATAATAAAATTTATTTAAATTAGTGTTTGGCATGAATTTTTCTTTTTTGTTGGATGTAGATGGAATAGAGAGTTATGGACAATTTTCTTTCGCATGAATTTATTAGAAATAATTAAATTAAAAATTAAAAAAAATTTTGATCGAGGTGAGGTCAATGGGGATGAAAGTGGAAAATTATTTGGCCATTCTCTTGGAAACGGCCAAATTACGCAACCCCTCCCCTTAATTAGAGGTTAGTGCGCTGCGTTTGGTTCCCACCACCGCAGAAGAACATTTACCAGTGAAGTTACAGAGAAAGCCTCGGATACGATTCTCCTTTGATGACCTCCGTGAATGATGTATGGACCATAAATTATGAATATTCATTTGGAATGTCTTGTCTCTCCAAAGTGCTGATGCAGATATTTAGGAGATTGATGGCCTCGAATACGCAAATTCGCTGACATCACCGCAATACAGGAAATGCGAGGGATTGGATAGGGCTGCTCTAAAAATGCATCCTCCATCCATCACCTAATATAGTTGCTATGCGAGGAAGCACGAATTTGGATGCGGTTTCGTGATTAGTAGGAAACTACGGCTGGTCTCCCGTTTTACTTAGCCTTATTTGTGCACACGCCTCGATGAGAATCGCAGACGATGAGTTCAAAGATGATTTAATCACGATTTAAAAATCGTGCTTGGCAATTTCAACGCCAAAATTGGGAAGGAAGCAAGTAGATTCCTCTCCCGAAGTACGAAGATAAAAATCTATGACACTGATAATCGCGATCCTGCTGTATGGCGCAGAAGCATGGACCTGACATCAACGGATACAGCGTCTTTAGGAGAGTTCAAGAGAATTTAGGATTTTTGGTCCCCTTAGAGTTGGCGTCGAGTTTAGGACCCGTATGAACCACGAGCTGTACAAGCTGTTTGATGAGGTTGACATAGTCCAGCGCATTAATTTCCAGCTCCTGCAATTGGCTGCGTTTTCCTACGTGGGGCCTTGACCGATAGACCGTTGTAGAACACAGGGTGGGGCAAAAAAATAATCACCCTATTGAAAAACGCTATAACTTTTGCAAATGGCGCTAAATGTCAAATCGGTTTTGACTTTTGTGAAGTAAACAAACGCAGAATACAAATCGACAAGCCATGAATGGGTTTACTCAACAATGGGTTTACTCAACAAGAACGCGGAATAATTGTTTTCATTTTTTTTTTCGCAACGATTTTTCATCGAAAATTATCATGAGCGATGAGGCTCATTTCCATCTTAGCGGTTACGTGAATAAACAAAATAATCGTTTCTGGGGTACCGAAAATCCGTGTATCATCCACGTAGAGCCATTACATCCGCTCAAAGTTACTGCGTGGTGTGCTGGAGGAGTCATCGGGCAATTTTTCTTTGAGAATGCGCTACAGAGCCATGATTACCGAATTGGATGAATTGGACCTGGAGAACATGTGGTTCCAACAGGACGGTGCAACGGCGAACCAAAGTTTTTCATTATAAAAAAAAATTACAGCAAAAGAACATCGGGTGATTACTATTGCTCCACCCTGCATACTTTATAATTATTAAAGCGCGTACATTTTGAAAGTTTGCATACTAATTTTTAAAACAATATTTCAAGACTGCTAGATAAAAAAGCCAGATTCGAATTTCTGAAGCTAAATATTGTAAACAAAAAAAAAAAGCTAGACATAGCAACAACAATGCTAAAATGCCAACACTATAATAATGTCCTATTAAATACCAATATAAACATTATCTTACAACACTGTTCAACTTATTGTTCGCACTTTTTCGCAGAAGTAGGCACAGAGAATAGTCGTTATAAGCACGTATGTCGAAAATGTTGTTTTATTACAACAGAACAATTATAACGTAGTGCAGTAAAAATATAAAGCAAACGTAGCTAGCGCGTAAAGTGTGCAATATATTTTTAATATTAAAAAGTGCATAAATTATATATTTTGCCAATAAATTGCTATACCTGAACCGCGCAGTCAGCAGTTTATACATTCGCTGCTCATCTATAGCTGCATGTGTGTGTGCGTGTATGTGTGTTGAAAAATCCCACGACTACTTCGAACGTTAGTCTCTTTCACTGTCTCTCTCTCTCTCTCTCTCACTGTTTACGCGTGTGTGTGTGTGAATTAACAGCGCTGACGCCGTTAACGCCGCAGTCAGCCGCGCGTTAGTAAAAGTTGTGAAAAATTTTCATTAGTGAAATAAAATCAAAAAAAAAAAAAAAAAAACAAATAGAAATATTTATATACAAATTAAAAAATATATACAACTTCAAGTCAAAACAACGCTCCAAGTAGCAATAAAGCTTCATAAAAAAAGGTAAATACATAGGAGACAACAGCTGTCAAGAAACTAAAATTAATAGATGAATGTAATGAAAAGTAGTTTTCCTTCGAAATGAAACTCGCCTTGTTTTGGCTTTTCTACTTGTTTTAGTTATAATTGCAGCCTGTTTTTCCACAACCACTTAAAAACGATGACGAAATTTGGAATATACATATGTATATGTATCTTTTTATTAATTTAATATTTTCACGCTACGTAGTGACATTTTGTGTTGTTGTTGTTGTTGTTGTTGTATGAGTATTTACACGGAAACGACGCTGTCTGTGATAAGAGGACGGACGGACGGACGGACATACACAGGTGCTAAAGTATTTCCTAATTAGTTCCAAGTGTAAAGTTAGCGCCTTCATTCACCATACATAACTTACTTATATAAAAGACGTCACACATGTTTTGAGTTAAATCCGCGATACAATGATGCTAAAAGTACGCATTTACTCTGCATATAGTATTTTACTTATAAATGTATACATATACCTCTCTGTACATACAATATACATACATATATGCATTCATTTTAACGATGACTACTCAAACATTTACTGAACCGAACTCGGAACTCATTACTGAAGCCGTAGAATGTTTCTCCATCAGCTTTGTCATATGGCGAAATGTGTTTTTGATAAGCTTTATTTTGTGGTGACTCTTTGATTTGATTTCTTTCCTTATTTTTTCAATTTGCCATATATTATTTGTGCAGATAGATAGATAGTTAGATAGATACTTTTTATGTACAGCGCGAGGGTCGTATGTTAAGTGAAGTATGCTGTACTCCAAAATACCATTGAATAATTGCTTGTCTTTGCATACAGTGTTGCACATATAATTAGATACACCCTCTGTTTCATATTTAATTGGTTTTACCTATGTTTTTAGGTTTAATATCTAAGAGCTAATATATTTAAAAAAAAAAAATGAAAAATGCATGTATTCATACTAGGAATGTACTTCGGAAAATCTAACATTCCGATAACTCGAAAATCATTGCAAATGTATGAGTGTGTAAGTGATAAATAAAACTGCTATGTTTGATAATAGTGCATACTTTTATGTATAATTGCTATTGCAATTTAAGTAGCAAAAACATTACTTACTTTTGTGGCACTACATCCGTATATTGGTCATAACTCATCCGTATATTGGTCATAGCTCATACACCGACTGGTTCATACGTATCAAAATATCGTTGCCAACAGCAAAGAGTCTACGAAATATATTTCTCTTAGCACACCCAAAGATGGTGTATTGGATGTATTTCAGGTCCATGCTTCTGTGCAAAACTGCCCGATCAAGCTCATCAGCATCTATCGTAGTTCGAATGAAGTCTGTATATACTTCTAATTTGCTTGCTAAGCCCAAAGTAGCATCGATTATCGCGTGATCTTCACGCTGACGTTATTTTTGGTAATTATATCTGTTCCCAGGTAGACAAAGTTTTCTACAACATTATAGTTGAAATTCTGCTTACTGATTGCCAGTTGACACCAACTACATCGCCTTCTCCTCGTTCACCGCTAGACCCTTGAGACGAGACTCTTTTCTCAATCTCCGAAAAAGCCCTGTTAACTCGCCGTTCGTTCGTGCCATTCATGTCAATGTCAGCAGCATACGCGAATAGCATCACTTACTTATAGAAATGCCCAAACATTCTAGGTATGGGCATTAAATAGCTCATAAGGTACTTATCAGTAGACTAAAAAAAAATCAGTAGATTAAAAAGAATATTGCTGGGATATCAAGTTCAGACAGGACTGTGTAAAACTTAGTTTTTATCGACGTGGCGAAAGCGGGCTTATAATCGATGTTTATAAGAAGGTGTTTTACGCACGGGTCTTTTGTGTTTGTCGTTAAGTGATAATTTGTTCACTGATCGATTTTTGTTGTTGTCTGAAGCCACACTGATACTTTCCTATGTACCAGTATCGGCTTTTATTTTCTGAAATTTAGACTTACATACGTTTTAGGACAAATTATATTAAAAAGGCAACCAAGAATTTTAGCATACCTTTGATCAAAGTTCTTAAAAGGGATTATTAATCCACCAAGTATCATTTACAATTGGTCGAATCAGCTGATTTATTTAAAATAATGTTTGCTTTCGTTCATTAGTACACTAAGTTGCTCGGAAAACTCAGTATTACGTGTATAAAGTGTTTTAATAAAAGGTTGCGTAAACGCAATAAAACTGAGGCACTCACGGCGGTAATTTTAAAAAAAATTTAACTCATACGGAGTTTATTTTTAATACGTTCAACTCTTTTTTGAACGACCCTCGTAGAACAGCAACTTGTTGTTGCTATCAGTCGTTTTCCACCCTTTTCTTCTTGTACATGTTTTGTTTTTTCATCATTGCCATGATTTGTTGTTGTTGTTGTTGTGTTTGATATTATTGTTGTACATCTTCTTCTAGTCAGTATTGTTGTTACCAACTAGTTTCGCACTTTGACGGTTTGTCTCTCTGCCTGTCTGTCTGTCTGTCTGTCCTTCTGTATGTCTCTTCATTGCCAAAAAATACGTGTTTTTTGAATTCAGCTTCTTTATTGCCTCATTGATTTTTTTGTGTTTGTGTTTGTGTTTGTGTTTGCATTTGTTTTTATTTTTTTCTTGGTTTCTTTTGCAGTCATCATCATCATTGTCGTTTTTCAACTGCTATTTAAACTTAAAATTCACGTTTGTTAACTTTATGCGTTTCGGTTTTCTGTTATACTATTTAAACATTTTGAGTCATTCGTAATTATACAAAAAAAAAAAAAAATATTTTAATGTCAGCTTATTTATTTGCTTTTCTTCTTTCTCCTCGTTTTTTGCTTGCCAATCTCTTTTTTAGCTTCAATCCGGCAGTGTTGGCTAATTGCTTTATAAGTACTCTGAACGGTAAATACGCAGTTCTTGACTGGCTTGTTATACACTGTTATATGGAAAGGGTTAAGCGGTATATTCGATTTTTGCAAATGTTGGCAACACTACGATTCCCGGGGACGACAGATTCTTGTAGAACTTGACAAAATAAGAAGAATGAGAATAGAATTGATCGAATCGATCGATTTTGAGATATTTTCAAGATACAAAAAAAAAAAAACACTGAAAATGGTATAGGGACACTGAAAAATTATTGTAGTATTTTACAAAACTTCGGTATCTTGAAAACTAAGCAGATATAGCAAAATTTTATTTTTATATTTGTCTTATTTTGACGAGGGAGATATCGAAAAATGGTTCTTTGAAAAAGGCTATCTCGAAAACTAAGCGAGATATTCAAAAATATTCATAAGTTTCGTCTTATTTTGAGGAATTCTATAAAAATATATACATATTTTCTTCATTAAACCTCAAGTCGATGTAAACGTGTCCATGCCTGCGTGCGTATGGACTCCCATATATTTAGACTATCTTCTATATAAATACCAAACTTAAGTATTATGATTTTCTAACTTCATTATTGTAGTTCGAAGTTCCAAACTTAGCACCCATTTTCATGAAGTTTAAACTTTACTGAGGGATACGTTATAGTGCAAAGTAAAGTGAGTAATCTTGTACAGCTGATCGAGTCGAGTTGATCTGTTTATATCGCTTTGCGTGATTAATTTCAAACTAGTTCCACAGATTTTAAAATAATTTTATAGTATCTCCCATGCCATTTGTGAAGGTACTAATAATTTCAATTATACCCCACTTTAACGCTTTATTTTGTATTCACAATTCTCATGTCTATCGCGTTTAGCAGTTAGAGACGCTGTTCTTTCATTTTTTAGAAAGGCAAACTTCCAACTGATTCTATGCAATTTGGCGCAGTTTAAATTATATCGCTTAATAGATAAATTTTAAAGCACAAGATAAAGAACTTATGCAAAAGTTTAAAATATTTTATCTTAGCTTAAAATTCTGCATACAATCAAGAAAACTAACCTAGATACATTTAAAGTAACGTCGTCATACCTTAGCCACTTTGGTACTGCGTATGGCTCACTTCTTCAGTGCTTTCATAACAAATGCGGATGCTGTAAATCAGTTGGTTGGTTGAGTATACTATTGGCTGTTGCTATTGCTATTGTATTTGTAGTAGACGTTGCTATTTTTCCTCCATCTCTCGAATTTCTTTTGTTGCTTATCAGTAAGTAGTAGTGGCAGAAAACAATGCTCTATGCTTCGATTTTAGTTCAATGAACCAGTTTTGTGGTTACCTTCAAGTGCTGTGGGAACAAACTTTTCTTTTGCGCTTAAAATTCGTTCAATGAAGCGCTGTAGCTAAAACTATTACAATACGTGTGTGTATATTGCATAGAAAATGACCTCAGCTGTTCTATACCACAATATCGAATCGAACCATTTTCACACCTATTTATTGATTTTCTTGGACACGCTAATTACGTACAACGCCAACGCTGCAGAATCGATAAAACTTTAAATATGAAAATGAAACAGCAGCAAAAAAAAAAAAACAAAACAGAAAAATACTCATGAAGAGTTTTACATGCTGAAACGGAAAATGACATGTCATCGTAAACATAGTATTTAAATGGGTTAGGTTGGGCGGTATTGTGACCCTGAACGAAGTTAAACGGGGTAACGTTAAATTTAATATAAAAATTGGCGTTTTAGCTAGTTTTGTCCAAAGTATCTGCATGTGTATGTATCTGCGTGCTCCAATTTTTTGTGTCATTATATTTAGGTACCTTTTCATGATGATCTAATATGCAGTATGTTTGAATTGTTATTTTTTTTTTCTCTAGCTAGCAATATACAGGGTGCTACAAAACTTCAATTACTTTTCTTACTATATAATTCATTATTTAAAGGCATTTAGTACATTTCACAATATTGTGACTAATAATCAAACCCTTGGAAAACTGTTACCTTTGATAAGTACAAACTCCAGAAAAATATGATGTTAGAGAATGGAACTGATAGTCCTTGAAGTAAACTGCGAAAAACAAACGAAAATATTCTTTAAACAAAATTGAGGTGCTCTAAATGCAGCAAGAATGCAAAGGCTGTTATCAGGCATTCTTGCTTTGAGAAATGCAGAACAACTTAAAACATACAGCGAGATCATGTCATGGCAATATCGTTGTTCATATTCGCATGCGGGCGAACTCGACTTTTGTTACTGATAAATATAAATAATATATTTACTTTATGTGAAAATTTGATATGCGCTAAAATATGGTTTTACACCACTGTTGATCAGCTGTTTTTTGTTTGTGATTATAGTATGTACTATCAATTTAAAACGAAGCCAAAGTTTGTTTTAATTTTGTTGTGAAAAATGGAAGATATAACGAAAATGATAACTAGTGTTATACAGTAGTTGAGCAGGAAAATGTAAATTTATTGGTAAATAGTATGTTGGAAGCGCAAGTCGATCTTTTTTATGAAACTCCTGCTTTAAAAACGAACTATAAACAATTCTTAAGACGAGCTTCCTCAATCCTCTGGGACCATATAGCAATACCTCATGTCATAGAAGTTTCATAAATAGTACTAGTATGCATGGTTAGCGGTCGGCTCACTCGATTGTACGATAATCTTGCTATAATTTTTTATTTTATTGCGTTTATGCGTTTGTTTTTATGTCTATTTCACCAAAATAATAGCGAAGCACACACAAAGTATAGTAGTTAATATTCTATATCTTTCGCGCTCGCGAGTTTTATCAACTTGTAAATGGCTTTTATATTTGTGTGTGTGCATTTATATTTCATGTAAAGTTATGTGTGTTTGATTCGTTGTGTGAGTGATGATTGTTTAAGCCCAAAATATTAAACCGATTTTAATAAAATATAGATTGTGCACAACGAATTATTTTCAAAAGGTATATATATATATATATATATATATATATATATTTTTTTTTTTTTGTTGTTATAATCAGTACTATGAGCATAGCAGCCATCACAAAAAATCTGCTAGCATATGTATTATATTGCTCATTTTCCGAAAGGAGCGCATTCCCGAGCGGCACACCTAATCGAAGTTCAACTGTATACGAATATTTGCATATGTATTTACTTATCAAAGAAATATATGCACATTTGCATAACTCAAATATGCATTATCCAGCAAAAAAATTTAACTTATAGATAATTTGATAATATTTAATTTTTGTGGCTGAAAATAACCTCTTTTGATGGTTATCACTTAAAGTTCGATTGTTTAGAGTTATGATGTTCTTTCTTGTCATCATTTATGAGCAAGCAAATTAGATAACACTGTTTTAACATCAACCATTCGTAATTAGATTTTATCATGCTTTTATTCTTATAAACATTATTTAAGACAAAGAAAGTTGCTCATCTCTTTCGTTCGAGGCAGAATGTTGATCAAATCCAGCTTTTTGACGCAATTCGATATCGTTTGATTAGTGACGTCACAATATACCATTTTATGCATACATATTCCTTTACAAGTTTACACATATAAATATTTTTTTAATATTCTGCTTCAAACGTAACCTTTTTAAAATCTGACGGAAAAAAAGTAGCAGCTTAACAAACAATAAAATAAAACGACCAAGCTTTATGAGAGATTTCCCAAGAAAAAAAACAAATCACAACGGAAAGAACCCGGCATAATTAAACTTCCACCGAAATCAGTGCTTTTTCCAATAAAATGAAAATTGTATACAATTAATTCACTCTTAAAAAGCTATTGACACATCGATTTATAGAAGTCTCAGTTACAAAAGATCAACTGTAGTATTCGATTTAAAATATAAAGACAGCACCCTGTCTCAAAACAGCTGACCCATTTAGGTAATGTTTTTGTTGTTCGTTCGTGTCAATGTAAATAAATTTTCCACATTCTCTTTGTACATATTACATGCAGTGTTGGAAAAGCTGCGCAGCCCAGCACATCGCAGCGCAGGTGTTGGTGTTAGTGTTGTAGTAGACGAATTATAGTGGGTGGCTCTCAAAGTTTTGTCTCTTCTTCACAACAACAACAACAACAACAACAACAACAACAACAACAACAACAACAAATCAAGACAAATGTAAAGAAATTAGAATAAAAGTGCGCTTATCTTTTGTCATGCCATGCTTTTGTATGTGTTTTGTTTTTTTTGTAAAGTGTGAGATAAATATTATTTGTGTCGTGTATTCACTTGTATTCTATTTGAGAAGACGACAACAAAAAGCTTATACATACAAGCACATATGTAGGTATATTATTTATTGCAAGACTGCTGCAGCACAGAAAAAATGCGCACATCATTTAACTTGAAGTGACACGCCTGAACTGGAGTTCAAGTTATACCCACATATGTGTATAGTACGTTGACAATTTATAAACGGTGTTTTTTAAAAGGTGTTGAACTTTAAATTGAATTTAAATACTGAGACTACATAATTTAAAACTGAAAATGAACTTTATTAGCAAGATAATTTTATGCCATTGGTGTTTAAATATGATTTCGGGCATGTGGGCGCCGTATCTTGGAAATGGTTCGCAAAATGTTGTCTTCTAAGCCGTCCAATGTTGCTGGTTTGTTCACATAAAACAATCGCTTAACGTAATCGCAGAGAAAATAATGCACAGACATTAAATCGCACGATCTCGGTAGCCAATTGACTGGTCCATTTCGAGAAGTAACGCGTTCGCCAAATGTTTTCTTCCGTAAATCGATTGTTTGACGCGCTGTATGGATGGTATGTGTGCCGTCCAATTGGAAAAACATGTCTTCAATAAACATCCCATTTAATTGGGGCACGAAGTAATTGCTAAACATGGTTCTGTAGCGCTCGCCGTAGACAGTAATGTTTCCGTCGGCCTTATTTTGAAACTAGTAAGAATCAATGATTTCATCGGCCCATAATTCGCACCAAACAGGGTTTTTTTTTGGATGTAACTTGGCCTCAAGAATATTTCGTGGATTTTCTTTGAGCCTCTCCATTGAACATAATATTGCGATGAAACAGTGGGTTGCCTTCTAGCTGATTTTCAGCCCAATAACTTAATAAACGGCGTCACCTGGATCATATAAGCTCATTGGCCGAGATCTCTACGTATAAATTTTCCATGCACACAGCACTAATTGCTGCACGCGATTGCGGATCGACTTATTTGGATCCTCCGCACCGAAGAAACAATTCCTTCTCTACAGCATCAATTGTTTCTTCGGTGCGCACTGTACGATGTCTTTGCGGATGCCTAATATCATTTAGAGTATACGTGGTGCGAAAACGATGCATGGTTATTATCGAATGAAAGATTATGTTGATCGTAGAATGGATGTAGCACGGGGTAACATTCCTGAACTGAATCAGGTTTTTTTTTTCAAAATAAATAAGCACAGTTTCCAAGCTTTTTTCTGGCTTTAGTCTATACATGCTAAAATTTCAAACCAAACTGAGCACAAACGACAATAGTGTTACCAGTTATGACCAATTTATGACAGTTTAATGCCCGTCGGAAAATGGAATCTATAAAAAAATACCCTGTATGTGTATCGTATGTTAACAATTTAAATTTATAGTATAAAATTGAACTCGATTGTTGTTAATGACCGATGTGTATGCATGCTTACGGCTGTTAAGTTCATTAAACGCTTTGACGTTTGTTTATTTTGTAATTATAAAACGTGCAAACAAATAATGACATCTAATTAATTAATATGATTGACTTTTCTTTATAGCATGAACACAACACCAAGCAGTCTCATTGAGGCGGCACTGAATGGCAGCAGCAGCAACGGCACAGTAGCAGTAGCAGCCGGCGCAGTAGTAGAAGCAGCAGCAGCCGCAGTGTTAGCGACGTCAACTACACTCAAACCGAATTACGTTGTACAAGCCAAACAAATGTCAGCCGCCATCTCGCCCATAGATCCACTCAGTCATGTCGGTGATGGCATATTCCTACAGACAAAAACCGCACAAGGATTGGCGGGCATATTTGTCTGGGCGGCGCTCTTCATTACATGTCAACAGGTGGGTGTGACACGATTGTTTGCTAGTGGCACAGACATTTATTTAATGTTATTATTTCTTTCCTGAATACACTTTTAGATCTATCAACACCTACGCTGGTATACGAATCCACAGGAACAACGTTGGATAGTACGCATATTATTTATTGTGCCCATCTATGCGACATATTCATGGATCAGTTTGCTATTTTTCAATTCGGATAATGTTTATATATATTTCTTTACCGTGCGTGATTGTTATGAAGGTATGTGGTCGATGTCTCCATAATTTTATGTATAGTTTAATATTAATGTGTTCAACCAAACTAAAAATGTTAAGGCTACAGACTTCGCACCAAACATACGATATGGTATGGTTTTTCCATGAATTTAGAAAAACTAGTAATAGTTTATTTAAAGTTTTATACGATGGGAGAAATAGATACAGCATTTAGTACATCTCGCGAAGCCGGAACCTTACATAAGACTCCATCGTGCAGTTACTAGTGCCAGATTATTACTTTCTAGATAGCTATGTAACATAGTTTTAAAAGATCAGTTCAGAACAGGACAGATTGCCGTAAAGTCAAGGGTAACAAATAGTTAAATAACTTCTCGTCACAAAAAATCATCTAGTACATTAGCGATGCGAAAGGTCACTCTGAGTGTGTAAACTGTTTGCAATATTTAAAAAAATGACAATGTGCTTCAAACCAGGATAAAAAGTGAAGATCTGCAAAGAAAGCATTCTTTGCAGATCTAAAGGCTGCGTTTGACAAAGCTCCGAGCCTGTAGCGCAATTATTTACAAGCTACACATAATGGGGGTATCGAAAAAAATGGCAAATAAAACTTGTATGCCAATATTAGCTTCGTCAAATGGACCGGCGAATCAATGTTTGAGCTTTTTGATATATCGATTGCAGTAAAGCAAGGATGTCCTATGTGTCCTGTTCTTCACTTTGTATTAAAACGAGTTGCATGACTTGTTTGGCGAAATTTAATTTTATTTTAATGGTGAAGTTTCAGAAAAAATGATTCATGATTAAAACTATACTGTGACATGTGGAATATATATGTGAATTAAGCTAAATCAGCGATAATAGTATTTAGACCAATGGATATGGAATAAACTTCGGACCAAAATTAGTTTCTATAACGGGTTTTATAATGTTGATAAAACATACATATCGACTATCAGACAGACGGACATGGTTAGATTGACACATATTGTCCAGTTGATCAAGAATACATGTACATATTTATTTTGTCGCCTTCAAAATAGGCTCCATTTGATGCAAAGCATCATTTCTTTTGCATTGATAAAACACCTTTTATACACATTTATCTGATTCCACAAATTTTATTTCGTGATTTTTACTTTTTTATCTTCCATTTTGTTGACTGTTAACTTGTTTGCATGTCAAACTCATAGATCCATGTCTCAACACCATCAAAATCCAACGAATGGACTAGTGAATGTTCAGGTGATATGCAAACTCTCCTAAGCTGGAATTTCGATTATCGAGCACTATTTGCATCACTTTTTCGATGTTTTCGTCTGTTGAAGAGGTCGTCCCGAACGTGGCTTTCTTTCAACGATCGCTTGGCCCTCCTTGAATGCTTTGTTCGGCCGTATTCTTGATTGAATTGATTCACCATAACACTTCTAACAGTCTAAAATTGTTTTAAATACCAAATTCCCGGTATTTTTTTCGTCTTAATGCAAAAAAACATGGATATTAAAAGCAAAGTCTGATCTTTATTGAAAATATGTGTTCTGCAATATGTACAATACAATAATATAAACGATACTGAAAATATCCAGTACTTTTCAGGATGATGCACAATATATTCATTATGAGGTTGTTTTTTACATTTTAAATAAAACATTTAAAATAGAATTGGATGTCGGAATCTTTATTATGACCCGAAAGAACTATCTCTGACATTGGCGTTTTTAATATAATTTTATTCAATTGTTGGCCACGACTATGCTGTAGCGGTGGTTCATTCGGAAGATCCAATTTTCGATTACTCTTTCCAGCATTGCTACCGGCATCTGGCGAATTACGCGTGAAATGAATCATAGCTGGCTTATCGGCAAAGGCTTTTGACTTAACATAACACCAAAGAAAAAAATTCAGAGATGTGATTATCAGGTCTAAAACGCAAAATTAGTTGCTCAACAAAATTAGTTCTCCATAAAGCTGTTATTTCCTGCGCTTTGCGTGCCGTAGCAGCGTCTTGCTGAAACCAATTGTCGTCGACATCACGGGTTGCACGTCAGCCCAAATGCGGCAATTTTGCTTATTGACTTATTCATTGAGCCAGAAATTTGCCTTAACACTGCACAAAATTCGGCGCGAAAACAGCGGATCTTCATTTCGCTTTGAAATGAACTGAAATTAAAGCGTAAATTCAAGTCTGGCGGCTTCAATTCATGGACAAGTTGGATTTTGTAAGATCAAGGCGTAAAATTCGCCAAGTTCCATACGAATGGTTAAGATGCTGAGTACGGCGTCGAATTTATTAGTCATGATCTTCAGCCACATTTTTCGCTACAGCCGCAATATTCTCCTCAATCATCCAATAACTTACACTGAGACTCATCACAAGCGCATGGGTTTTATATATTTTGGAAAGTTTCCATTAAATAATGAATAAATTTTAGACAAATTAAATGGAGTTCTCGCTGTATGGAGAGATAATATAATAGGAACAATATAGTGTATATATATTTTAAATGTAATGTAGAAGTAGGTAATTGTTGATTAATATTTTATCAAAAGTTCAACAGAATGAGTTAATGTTCATTTGTATAGGCATTAGGATTAGTCATAGTAAACAATTGTATTGAATTTTAATAGTATTAAATGAACAAAACATCTATCTATCTATCGTTCTGTATTAAATTTTATAATTTTTTTTTATCTATTTGCAGCATTTGTAATTTACAATTTCCTCTCGCTTTGCTATGAGTATTTGGGCGGTGAGGGTAACATTATGTCTGAGATACGCGGTAAACCTATAAAAACATCTTGTTTATATGGCACCTGTTGCTTAAAGGGCAAAACCTATACGATCGGTTTTCTACGTTTCTGCAAGCAAGCTACGCTACAGTTTTGTCTGGTTAAGCCTTTAGTTGCGTTTATTATTATATTTCTACAGGCATTTGGACATTATCATGATGGTGATTGGAGGTATGTACTATTTGGAAATTCAAAATTCAATATGATTACCTAATTTCTGTTTTATACAATTTACAGCGCTGATGGTGGCTACATTTACATAACCGTAATCTATAACATTTCCGTATCTCTTGCTTTGTATGGTCTATATTTATTCTATTTTGCTACGCGTGATTTATTGACGCCTTTTGATCCGGTACTCAAGTTTTGCACAATCAAATCGGTCATTTTCCTATCCTTCTGGCAGGGTGAGTAATACATACATATGTGCATACATTCAATTTTATTGATTAATTTTGTTTGTTTTTTTCTTTACTCTACTCCTACACAACACACAGGTGTCGGCTTAGCCATACTCGAAAAGGCCAAGGTTATTTCACCCATTGTGGACAGTGCTGGCACTGTTACTTCAGCTGGTACTGTCTCTGCAGGATATCAAAACTTTTTCATTTGCATCGAAATGTTGTTTGCAGCAATTGCTTTGCGATATGCCTTCCCCTATCAGGTAGATTTATTATTATTTTTCAATTTTTTTAATAACTGCACGAGACCAGACCGTAAAGTTTAGTTGTGGTACATATTTGTTTTTGCGCTATAGTCAAAGGTTTTGCTATAAATATATGTATGTATACTATTAGTAAATTGTTATATGACGCATATGTTAACCAATCTATTTTTAAATTTTTGGGCGCAGTTTATGACAGTTTATTGCCAACGCTAAAACTGTGATCAGATAAGAATTCACTTGATATTGTTCTGTTGTGTTAAACATGTGCTGAACAAGTGCATCCGAAATAATGAAATCACAACAAAATTAACAAATGGTTTTAAAGTTCTTTTTTTTTTAAATATTTTATTACTTGCTAATTTGGTATTTGATTGTTGTGGTTTTTAGTCATTTGTTTGATAATCATGCTAATGTCTGTTTTTAATCAATTTTTCTATTTATTCTATATATACAGGTTTATGCACGCAGCTGCATTGGCGATGGCCATGGACGTTCTGTTACTATGCAATCAATTTCCAGCAGTCTAAAAGTATTTAAAATAATATAAAACCTTCATCTTTCGCTACATTTTTTTACATTTACTAATCGCTTTTTTCTTTTGTTTGTCCAACTTATAGGAAACCATGAATCCCAAGGATATTATGACAGATGCTATACACAATTTCCATCCACAATACCAGCAATATACGCAATATAGCTCAGGTGAGTTGTGCACGCTTTATTTGATTGGGTTTCTTTTTTAAATGCTTGAAAACAATGTCATATTTTGTTGTTTGAAACATTTTTTTTTTGCACTTAATGCTGCACGTTTGTCTGCACTTTGTTATAAAAATAAGTAAATCGATTTATATTTTATATATTTAAACAAATGCAACACACACATACAACACCGTACACGCTTTTTATACTTTTCAAGCATATTGTGAAAAAAGAGTATTCTTTGTTTGTTGGAAATATTGTAAAGCAGATATTAGAAACTATATAGCAACACAAATTAGAACATGTCTGTATAAAACAACCGCTGTATAAACTTGCAACCTGGCTCTTGGTTCTGTTTAATTCGTTGGATGAAGAGTTGCCGAAGTATAAACTCGGTTTAGTGGTCCGGGTGTGGCGAATAGTGCCCTTTTCGAATCTCTCTTTGAGGCCTCACTCTGATATAGACTTCACAGTGCAGTTTGTTTTCAGTTGTCGCTCAGCTCCTATCAACACATATACAAATTCCAGCTGTAGCACAGTTATTATTACACCAACATCTAATATTACTGCAATAACTACCTTACTGCTTTGTCTGCTAACTGGATATGCTCCGTTTGTGGCAATTCGATACATCGCAACGTTATGTCTGTGCACAATGTAACGGTTGCCACAATTGATGTTATACGAGGAGATACACTGACCTGAGACCTCATATGGATTGGAATGCAGACTTCCTTGCATAGTGCTGCCAATTCATGCGGAGGAATGATTCACCCGTGCGGGCATCATATAGATTCTCTTCTACATAGACTTCATCAGGCCTCCCGCCGAGTGTTTGTTATCTACAATAGGGCAGACTGGTCGGTGTTTACGCGCTGTATTCAGCAATCACTAATTGATCTCTTGCCTCCCAATGACGTTAGGGTGTGTGAGAGAATTCTTAAGAGCCGCTGCCAAAAAGCATTTTCTTGCTGGAAAGTTTCCTAGTATTAGACCAGGCTTTCCAACAAAAGCTTCAAGATAAGTGACCTTGCGTGTTGCAATTTGAGACAACGATCGTGGAGACAGCAGTATGACCCTGTTATCTAGCAACGTGAGCAATCTAGTTGCGGTTCATAGGAAGACATGGCAAAACTATTAAAAAACTTGCAGGTGCTGCACAGAATGGTGCTCTCTCATTCATCACATGCGAGGTAACGCAAGTAGGATTGTCAAAGATCTGTGCCACCCAATTCTACAGATAGTTCGTGCAACACCCTTCGATGCAGTATAGGCTAAACTTAAAACAATACGTTATATTTGAATGAAAAAAGTACAAGAGATTTAAGAAAATTTTACATGTGAGACGGTGTCTGCTGCTACTGGAAAAATTAAATTATACATTTGCTGAATGCTGAAGCACATTGGACGTATGGCATTAGGAAATCTTACGTACGTATTAAAATTCTCTGTTTCTCAAGTAATTGTCCCAGACGTATGGCATGTAGCTAGGATTGTAACTTGGAAATGAAACTGAACTTGGGTCTTATAAGCTGTCTGGCTTTTGTGGCTAGTTCCGCAATAGTTCAGTGTGCCTGTTCTGCATTGCGTTTGTTTTTGTTAAATCTCAAAAAACGACTATCGATATCTGGTTAATCATTAACACAAGAGAAATCAGACTAGGATAATACATAAACCTATACTGTGGAAACTTGAATGTCTCTATCGCTAGATATAGTATGCTTACTGAACCACGCTTTATTGTGTTCGAAAGGTACAAATGAGAGCTAGTAAGCGGTTTAAGTGGGAAGACTATATCTTCAATATTTTGAGAGCTACAGAAAATTTGCCAGAGTGCTAAAACAGATGTGGCCAAATAATTTTTGAGATGAACTAGAAGTTATGCGACACCTGGAAAGTCTTTCCCGAGTTTGGTGCACCTAATTCTTATAGTCTCTCAGAAACACTCAGCTAGGCAGACGGACGAAGAATAATGGCTAGATCGATTGTCCCAAAGTGCTGTTCATAAAAATATATACTTAATGGGGTATCAGACTCATTCTACATTACATTCATTATGTAATTTCAACAAATCAAATGTATATATATCCTATTTACACACTTTTTTCTGTAAATAATTATGCTGATGTAAAAGTTAGTCAGTTGAATTTACAAAGTTGCCTGCCTTTAAATTCGGCGATACTCTTTAAATCACTTATACACGGCCATATATTTATTGTTTATGCTAGAGCAAGTAAGTTGGGGTACATTTTTTGCTTTATAATACTTCCACAACAAACTGTTACTCTATCGTAGCGCAACTGAGGCGTTTAAAACACTTCGGAACTTTCGAAGTTAAGGCTTTTTTTTTATATTTTTATTAACTTCTGAATAGACGATTTCAATTCATTTTTAGTTTTTTTTTGTATCATATAATTTTTTCATATAATTTTAATTTATTGTTTTTCTATCATTTTTGTTTCTCTCTAATTTCTTTTGCAGAAGTAACATCATCTCAACGTTATGAAAAACTCTAAACACGCTCTAAAATTAACTTTATACATACAAATTATATATACATACGATTCCAAATCGATTCCAAAAGCAACAACAATAATGAAAAGCAATCAAAAGCCGACGCCACACTACAGCAAAGAAATGAGATATAATTATTGTACTTAATGCTAAATGCTGCTAATTAATATATTAATTAACATAGTATATGAAAGTTGATTAGCAGAACGAGTAAGCGAATACGAAAATGCTGCGCAAATTGCCTTCGTATAATACATAAAAACATACAATATATACATATATATATATATATATATATAGATAGAGAGAGTTGAGTTGAGTTATACGTACATACATACATACATATATATATATATATATATATATATATATATATATATATATATATATATATATATATATATATATATATATATATATATATATATATATATATATATATATATATATATATATATATATATATATATATATATATATATATATATATATATATATATATATATATATATATATTATATATATATATATATATATATATATATATATATATATATATATATATATATATATATATATATATATATATATATATATATATATATATATATATATATATATATATATATATATCTGAAGACAAACCACAACCAAAGTGGCCTTTGATTAGTATAGCTATTGCAACAAAATTTTAGTAATGATCTATTGATCATATGACGTAAATTTTATATTAGCCGTGTTTGCACGTAAATCAAAATTTATTATTAGCTAAGCAGAACTATTTGGCGTTAGTTTCTTAATGTTCGATAAAAAATTTAACGGTCCGTTATGCACGGATTGCAAAATTTTAACCGAACATTGAGTAACCGGGCTTTAGTAGTACATATACCTAAATATACGAGTTACAATATGTGTTTGTTTGCTTCAACAAAACATTTGCTTATATAAACCTAAAAAAAAAGAATATATATTTCAAAATCTTGAAGCTAAGCTTTTATGTTTATCTAAAATCGATATCAAAGTATGTATTAATTGAAGGAATTGAAAATTTAAATGAATGTATTCGCAAATGTTTTCTTTATTTTTTTCAAATATTTTATGTAAAAAACACATACACACAAACAGACACCTTCATAAAAAAACACAAAAACATATTTTTTTTTTTAAATTTGAATTTCTATGGTTTTATTTTTTTGTTCTTGTGTTTTATTTACAAATTAGTTCTATTTAAATGCGAAATTCTGCAAAACTTGTATTTCAATAACCTTGTATTATATATAGATATACCTAAATATGTACTTATATTTTAGATGTTTAATTATAAACTATTTTTTTTTATTTTATGAAATATGCGCGCTCTTATACACAACCACTAAAACAGTTATGAATTAAACGGAAATGCTGGAGAATTTCAGTCTCCTAAGTGGAGATGATCTATTAAAAGTTGCTGAAAGCTAAAAGAGCAGCTATATTAGTTAGCGAATAACTTAAAAAAAAAGAAATTTTGTGCTTTAAATAGCTTCAGATTTAATAGAAATATGATAAGCATTTTGTATAACTTTTTTTGTGCATATTTTAATTAGTTTTCTTTATTTTGTGAGTAGGACACAGGTTCCAAACACACAATTTTTAAGTTTTTAAATTTCGTCGAAAGTCTTCTTCAGAATGTCAACGCATAAAACAAGTAAACTCTTAATTAGGCACTACAAATTACAGTATTTACAACCATCTACTAATGAGAGTGAAAAACGTCTCCATCGTAGCAACAGGACTAAGGTGCTACAGGGAATGGATTAGGATAAGCAATAATAATTGCTGCCCCAAATGCGGTCAGTTACCGCACGATACAATCCATCTGCTCAATTGTCCGTCGTCCCATCCGACTCAATTGAGTCCTTTAGACTTCTGGTTACGATCAATAGTAGTAGCTTCCTTCCTGGGACTTGACATCCAGAATTACATATCGGTCTATCTTTCTCTCGCATCCAAAATCGCTTTGCACAATACAATCATAATTCGAACTAACTAATAATAGTGTGAAAAGTTAATAGTAATTCATGAATTTTTCATCAATAAAATTTTTTCAGTTGTTCGTAATTGCCAGGAGAAGGTTTTTAATTTTGCGAAAACCCTCCGGAAAAGTAAAAAAAATCATAAAATCGAAAATGACTTTTTTTGTATAGGCCGCCAACAACTGTCAAATTGATTTTTCTTATTTTATTTCTTAAATTTATATGATAAGTAAGTTTTTTGTTTTTTTAAGAGAATTTTCTTTCTTTCAAAAAAGTCTTTATTATTTTTTAGGGAGACTTATTTCCCTTGACTAATGCCTCCTATTAGACTGTCAAACCTTGGACGATGTACACGTCGTGCAATAATTAGTCAGAATGTCCGTGATAATCAAAAGCAAGAGGAAAGTGCAGAAGAAAATGAATGGAGACGTCCCAATATTGCACAGGTTCGCGCTGCAGAATCATCACTTCAAATTCGACAAATTGTTACTACAAGAAGACCAGTCGTAAATGTGGACTTGAAACGAGTTGCTTTCGAATACGATTCCGCAATTGCCTACAATTATGTTTGCTGTGGTGATATCGGTTCATTGTTTGTCGCATTGTAATGCACTGAAGTTTAAGTCTGAAACTTCTGACTTATGCTGCGCTGGTGGCAAGGTAAAATTGCCCGTTTTGACTCATTCGCCAGAGCCATTGTATTCGTTTCTCTATGGAAATACAGTACAATCCAGACATTTATTGGCGAATACACAAAAATTCAATGCATGCTTTCAAATGACATCATTTGGCGCCGATGTTGTTGATTAACCCGGCTACAATCCGAGTTATAAGGTAATGGCATCTCATCGTTATCAAAATGAACAATTCCTCTAATTTTTTTCTTTCGAAATTGCCACCAAATATTCGCATTCAAGGGCAAATTGACCATCGAGCGTGCACTTTGTTACCACCACCAAACGAAGAACATAAGTTCCTTCAGATCTATTTCGTTGGTGACTCGGCAATTGAACTACATCGGCGTTGTGCAATTTTTACTGCGATTAAACGTGAAATGATCGAACAATTGCAAAATCTTCTGCATGAGCATAATGAATTGGTCAGATTATTCAACACCGCATTGGTTACAATGCATTCTAACGACCACAAAAGCATTATCAGAGCAGACAAAAGACCCGCTGGAGGCCATGCGAGACAATTCAATGCGCCCACTGTCAATGAAGTCGCAGTGGTGATTGTTGGCGAGAATGTGGAATCACGCGATATTGTTCTCAAGTGTCGTGATGGTGGTCAGAAAGTAGGGAGAGGTAGGGGAAGGAGGCTGCGTAAGGGGTAGAAGGGACAAGAAGAGGGGTAGGAGAATTGAAGGTAGTGTAAAGTGGCATGGGGAAGGTGTGGCAGGAAGAAGGTGGGGCAGGGGGATGGAGTGACAGGGGAAGGGAGAGTCAAGAGGAAGGGCTGCAAAGCGCCGTGTACCAGCTAGTATAATATATTGTATTTATGCACACATTTCCTGATACAGCCCAAACCAAGCTTTTAGAACAACAACAACAACCATATTTAGAAAAGAAAGTAAAATAATTTTTCATTAGTGCAAGTACGTATCAGTTACTCTTGCAGGGACAGATTTATTGCACAATTTTTAATGCAACATTTACTATGACTGAGTCGCAGAGAATTACTAGGAATCAGAAATAATTTCCTGCACTTGGTTCATCTTGGAGCTTAGAATCGAGTAATCAGTTTACTGAGTCGTCATTTACTTACGCCGATGTTGTTATCATCAGCAGCAGAAACAGCAGCAGAAAGCACAGAACAGAAGTCATCAACTGAGTTGGAAGAAAATTTGGGTATACTCAGGATATGTTCTGGTTTATGGTGCAGGCACAGATGGAGATGTTAAAAATGCAACAAGGTCAAATAATACCAATTCTCTTGGCACAAATCCTCAGAAATAGGTCTGCGCATTGGAATCTGAAATGACAATGCCAATCAAGCCAACGAACTTGTATGTTTTGATACGCCAACTGCATTTAGACGTCATGCTTTAGACGTCATGCTTAGAAATGCAGGCCCTTATATGTGAAAAAGTGCAGAGTCTAGACTTGCAGAACAGAAAACGAATTTCAATATTAGCTTAAATTTTATATTTCATAGCGCAGAGAATCCAATTCATACCTGATTGTAAATTTGTGTCTTTCAATATTAAATTTTTTTGTTTTAGGTCATGAAAGAACGCCCTGAAGAAGACCTTTGACGAAAATTGGTTCAGATTTGTGTTTTATTTTTAGACCTCATGTTTGCATCAAAAAGATTGCTAAAAACCATAAAATTCTTAAACTGTTTTACTGTTTGTGTAGCTTTTATAAGTTTTATACAAAATATTTTTATTTTAAATAGCACACTTAGTAATTAGTTATGTACATACGTATATACTAAACTCCCAACTAAACTGCACAAGAAATTTATTATAGAATACTGAGCCGTACATCAGTTTAAAAATTTGATATATGCCCAAGACAGTAACAAAACAAAGGAAAAAAAAAACTCAGCTTCGTATACTCAATTCTATATGGAATAACTACTCTTATAAGATACAAATTTCTGTTTGGATATTCAGTACACAGATTCTAGCTAAAGCATTTAATATTCTTTCTCTGTCCATATCACATTGCATTTACTAAATAGAAAAGAAAGCTATAGATCATTGAAACTCTTCTAAAGAATTTACCAAATAGCATAGTTCATTAAAAAACCTCACAAAAGTGCCTTTATACTTTATACCAAGCAGTAGCTCAATAGACGTTACATATACGAGTATGTTTTGTAAATGGTGCACGTCAATTTTAAAATTTAATATGGTTGAAATGATATTGATGTTCGTAAAAGAAAGATTTCATTGGCATTAGTCGATGCATGTGTTCTATTATACGAAAACTTTTTTAACTTAGTATATATATGTATTTCTGCAATGACTCCACTCATATTGTTCGTCAAGCGTTATTGGTTCATACATAAATAAAAATGTTATGTCGTAATATCGTAGTTTTTAAATGGCTACAGAGTACAATCGTCACTCAGTATACACTCTTTACAGTTGGGAGACTTACATTACCGTCTGGTTTTTAAGTATATCTGAACTACTTTGTTTCCTTATTTGCAAATTCCATGAATAACGGAAGAAACTGATGGTTCACTCGGCCGGAGATTAACAGCGCATTAACAGACATTCACCACTTTTCTGAGCCTATTCTTTGCGTCTAGACTATTTTTGATAAAACTGGCCAACCAACTATCGGTCTGGATCGACTGACAGTTTCATTCGGCCTAGATGTCAGTTGAATGCACGGAAATGTGTAGTATAGTATATCAACGTAAGTGGAAGTCATTGTACGATATGCCAGGGTCTTCAACTGCGCTCTATTGATTACTGATACTTTATCAGACATCCACTAGTGGTATAAGCTCATATTTCTATTTGCAGAAAAACCACAATTAAATGTTTAAAGTTGACGCCTAACAATTCGAGCACCCTTTTACACATAATTGCAAATATAATGCGTCTAAACTCTCTTTGCAAATCACATTAAATCAAATGAGATTTCTTTTTCCTAAATAGTGTAAACGCAGCATAACTAATTCAGCTTATGTGATAGTTTGATTGATATCTATCTTTTTATAATTTAAATTTAAACACAACGCTGTAAATTTCTATATACGAAAAATTGAAAGAAAAAAAAAAAAAAAAATTGTACAATAAAAACTGAAACTACTCTAAATAAATTTATTACTTTTAAGCTTAAACCAAAAATACAAAACAAAAAAAATCTTTTCAATTTCATATGCATTTCTTTAATATAAAATTTCTTTGTACATTTCGGCATGTTTAATTTTTTTTTTTGTCATATTGTAAATTTATTGCTGCATGTTGTGTATAAACTACAATTTTGTTCAATCAATCAACGGCAATACAAAAAAAGTCTATACATAACTTTAAATACAGGTGGCAAAAATTCACGTGGTATACGTGTCTCCTCACACGATCCGGATGATGCGAGCAGCGGCGGTGGCGCAGCAACACATGGTGGTGATGCTGGCTATAATGCATTAGCAACGAACGCCGGTGCGAATAGTACGGGTTGCATGGCATCCAAGACGTTGGGCAATCAACGGAAATTCATGCCAGGAGGACAACGTGTGGCTACTATTAGTCAGAATTACAACGAGAAGACTATGTTGCTAAGCAGCGATGATGAGTATCAGTAAATCGGGTGAAAACAAATTTGAGTATTCAAGAATTTAAGCGAAATCCTGAGGTGCGGGAACAATGCGTCTGAATTTGAATTACCGAAAGTAGTTTGATGAGCGAGCACACAAACGATCTGTTGTTATTTAATAATGATTATAATGAGATAAAGTGAATTTTTTATATCTACTATTTATATTTCCATTATGTTTTAACTCTGTCTTCTTCGCCTGTACAATATTCTTAAGTAGCATGAAACATAAATTTAAATGATATGCATAAATATTATTAACTATTTTGTAATTTTTACAAAGAAAAAAAAAAAAACAAAACAAAAGAAAGAAAGAAAGAAAGAAGCAAGAATATAAACATTTATGTTATGTATTGTATATTGTATTTGTAACATAAGTCGAAAACATTCGCTTTACGTTCTTTTTTTGTTCGTTAATTTCTCTCTTATTACAATTAGTTGCCTGAGCTAAAGGGTATATAAATGTAAAAATAGTCGAAGAAAACTTAATTTAAGTTGTACATCTTAAAAAAAAAAAAAAAAACAGAAACAGAAACAGAAACAAAAACAAAAAAAAACAGGAAAAACGTTAACTTCGGTTGAACCGAAGCTCTAATACCATTCACACGAAATTTTAAATAGTATTGTAAAACATAAAAGTGGGGGTTTAAATAGGGGCTACCCCAAAAAGTGGGCGGTACACACCCACTAGTAGATGGTATGAAGCGATGTAATAGATATGTAAGATGCCGCAATATCGAATTTCAAGTTGATGACCATTTTCCGGACAAATGCATAAAAGTGAGCTGTGGGTTTATATGGGACTACCTCAAAAAGTGTGTGGTAGACGCCCATTTGTATATGTACATAAAGCAATTGTCCACTAACATCCACCAAATAAAATGTCAAGCTAATATTGATTTAAATGAATTTTTTCATAAAAAAATCTCAAAATGGCACGGTGGGTTTGTATGGGGGCTACCCCAAAAAGTGGGTGGGTCACGCCCGTTTATCTTTATATGTTAAGCGGCTGACCATAAAAAGGCACCATATTGCATTTAAACCTAATATTGACTTTAATAAAGAAGTTTTCATACAAAAAGTCAAAAGTATTCAGTAGGTTTTTATGAGGCCTACCCCAAACAGTGACGGTGTGACGGGTAAATCTTGATACTCTATTGAACTGGAATAAAAAGAAGTGTATGTGCAAAATTTTAACTGGATAGCATAAAAATTGGTACCCAGAAATGCGCAACAACATACAGACAGACAGACAGACAGACGGAAAGACAGACAGACGGACACGGCTAGATCGACTCGTCTCGTCGTGCTGATCAAGTACATATATACTTTATGGGGTCTCAATGCCACCTTTAATGCGTTACACACTTTCAGACAAACCGATAATACCATTTCACACTATGTGTGAATGGTATAAAAAGTAAAACCTTTTACTTCGGTGGAACCGAAACTTTTTAATACCATTCACACGAACTCTAAATGTGTGCACTTAGAGCAGCTATAAACAAAACAAATTTGTAAAACGTAAGAACCTAAACGTGAATGATGCGTCTTGTTGGGGCCACCCATAAAACTGGGTGGAACACGTCTATTAATATATATAGTTGCGTAGCTTCTGTCCGTTAGAAACCACCATATCCAATTTCAAGTTTCAACTATAAATTTGTTTATTTTTAATACAAACAAAGTGAGCGGTGAATTTGTATGGGGGCTATCATTAAAAGTGGACGATTTTCGATTTATTGCGTGATAAGTTGCCAAGCTGAATAATTTCGTCGGAATCATGCGATTTGAAACCGGTGGACTTCTTTTTTTTTTTTTTTGGGTACGCTATGTTTAAGTGTATAATCTTCAAACTTTAGAGCACTTAGAAAGAAACGCTTGTCAAATACCGCCTAAAATGTAAAAAGTGGTCGAAAATTCTTCATAAGATCGACTGTTGCAATAGATGCTGAGGCTGCAATTTATATAATATAATGTTTCACTCATAATGTCGAGGTACAAACTTTATATGGAAAAAAAATTTAACAAAAAAAAAAATTAAATTTTATACTTTTGAAACTACAAAATGGATGGTGTTGAGGGAACTTATTTTGTATATTTTATGGTATTTGATATTGCAGTGCAGTGCAACGCTTTCGGGCCAAAAAAATATTCCATACAAAAACTTGAAAATCAAAATTGGTTTATATGGAACTACACTATAAAGAAGACTTGACAAAGGTTTAACTCAATTTGTCTGAAAAAAAAAATTAATTAAGTAAGAGTCCTATAGACAAACAGACAGGCATTCTTTAACTTGTTACAAACTTCCATACAGACTAATAATACTATACTATAAATAGCTAATTGATATATCAATATATGGATTTCAAATCAAATTGCAGTCTAATATCAATTGTAATAAATAAGTTTTTCATACAAAAAACCAAAAGTACATATGAAAATTCGAATTTCAAGCTTATTATATTGACGTAATTAAAGAATTTGTTCGTACAAAAACACAATTGTGGGCGGTGGTTTTGTATGAAGAACGACTAGTACCTATAAACTTCAGACCAAAAGATGCTTGTCTATAATGTGGAGCATATTTCAGACCATTCGAAAGCAATTAATAGTCTATGAATTAATATGAACTTTAGATGGCGATTGATTTGAGCCACAGACTTTTGTAATGTTAATCAACATAGTTTCTTCATCAAGTGCACAGCTCCCAGATACTCTAGTTTATGTACAAATTTTCATTGACATTTTGGATATAATTATATTAAATTCAAAGATTGTCGGATTAGTATTTGTAGCTCCGCCAGATTATCTAAATTAAACTAATTTAGCTTTGAAGTTGCAAAAAAAAATTCAAACACTTTCAGCCAAGGAAAGAATGAATGAAATGGTTCGAATCATTCCATTAAATGCAGTATACTTCGTGTGGATATTTGAATTCCTGAAAGTATGTTCGCAAAGATGAGTTTACTCTAACTTTGCGGAAGTCAAAACAAATAACTTAGTATTAGACTTTTAACGCTTTTCGACATACATAAGATTGCGACGTACTGCTGAATGCATAATACAATTCATATGTAATACACTATTATGCCGCGACAAGCGTCGAACTGGTGAATGGACTATTGCGAAACTTGTCGTAGCACAAACCTACAGTTTTAGCTCCAAAGAAACGAATACAAAATGACTGCGGAATTGCTTTATCATGTCAAGACTTTGAGATATTGTGTAGAAAAAGTCTGTTTTTTTGGCAATATTCGACAATATAGTATAAAATAAAAGAAGAAAGTAAACTTTTTGGTTGAAACGAAGCTCTGATACTATTCACTCTATATGCTAAAATTGATGGCCAAAAAAATTCACAACAACTAACAGACAGACAGACAGACAGACAGACAGACATAGTATGTTTAACTCGGTTCGACGAGCTGTTCGAGAATATATACCAGTATATACTTTATGGAATTTACCATGGACTCCTTTCAATTGTACAAACTTTCAGACACAAACTGATGTGAATGGTACAAGAAAACAACAAAAAATACAAAACAATTCAAAGCCGTAAATAAATGCCGTCAATGATAACTTGTAGGCTGCTTCTTTACAATAAAATGAAGAAATTAGTAAAAATAATCAATCTTTTTTAACAAGAAATAGTTAAAATATTTATAAATTATTTTTAAAATACGTACTTAATAAAATAAAAAAAAAAAAATAAGAAAGAAAGAACTAACATAAATTATGCTTTGCATAAATTTAAAAATTATTATAGAGAATAACAAATAAAATACTTAAATAAAAAACTAGCAAAGTAAAAACGAATTTGCTGCAAATTCAAAAATGGTATTGAAATTGATTCTTTAAACGAGAAAGATCTAGTAGCAAGGTGAAGGCGCTTATGAAGTTAAACACACAACAATTAAAACTAAAAAATAAAAAATAATACTAAAAAAATCTTGTAAAAAATTCAAGTTTCTTATGTGTACAAAACATATTTTCTAGTTTCACTTTTCCAAAAATCTAAGCAAGAAATTATTTCATTAAAATGAAAAGGCTTCAGCGTACACAAAAAAAAAAAAAACAAAAACAAAAACAAAAACAAAACAAACAAATAAAAATGCGCATAAAAATCAAATGAAGAAAACAATTTTTAAACTATGAAATTAGTATATAGATATATTATTGTATATGTGTGTATATGAATGTACGTATTTATGTACCTACTATATACTATATACGCATAAATTGAGAGTCAAATTATGTATTGTTTTATTATACTAGTATACGTATATGTATACTCATTGCAAATGTGAAGTGACAAGTTTTTATGTACTTCATATTATCCATTTTATTTGAATTATTTTATTAACAAGAAAAAATATTTAAGAACGACGACATTGTTCGTCAAAAGGTATGTAAAAAAAAAAAAAAAACATGAAAGTACATCAATAAAACAAAGAAAAATTTTACAATTGTGAGTCTTCAGTTTTATATTTTATAAAATTTCTAAATTCTTGAATACTGTGTAGCGTAATTCAGACCATTCGCAAGCAATTGATATACCTAGTATGATTTAATATGAATTGCAATTTAATTTCACAAGTCTACAGTTTTAGATCCATAAAACTGCATACAAAATGGCCGTAAAATTGTTTTATCACGTCAAGACACGTCATGACGTCATGGAGCGATATCAATTATAGCTGCTTATCTATCAAAAGCATTTGAACAGTTGATAGCCAAACAAATGCATAAACCTACTCACTTCAGAAAAAAATAGTAGCTGTACATCTGCAATTATAAATATCGCTGAGGACATTCGTAAGCAAATGGTTAAAAAATAACGTTACTTTTCTAACACTACTTGACTACAGTAAAGTATATGACAGAGTAAACAATGAAATTCTTTTCACCAAGTTAAGTAAACTATTTAATTTTTCGCACACATTTTACGCTCGTATTTTACTGAAAGACTTCAAGCCGTTGTTACATACCTTAAGGATCAGTTTTAGTACCACTACTATTCTCCATATAGTATGTATAGATCTTCCAAGCGTATTGAGTGAATGTGAAGTCCATATGTATACTGATTCGAGTGAATGGTACCAGCATTAGGATACAAACAGTTAAGGGTTGCCCACAGGTGACAGGGGGTGTCCTTTCTTCCCTTCTGTGGAGCCTAGTTGTAGATGCATTACTATGTAGACTATCTGAAAATGGTATACGATGCCAAGAATATGCAAATGACATCGTTATAATAGCAGGTGGGAAGTTTGAAGAGACACACTGTGACATAATCAACACAGGACTTAAAATCACACAAGAGTGGTGCGGTGTGGTGTGACTTAACATCAACCCTGCCAAAACGAGCATTGTGCCATTTACTAGGAAGTAAAAGCTTCCTACATTAAAAGAGATAAGGCTCTCAGGGGTCACAGTAGAACTTAGCAATAAAGTCAAATATCTGGGATAACATTAGACAGTATGCTCCTACGGAAAACACACATGGAGAAAACCATAAGAAAATGCACGAAGGCAATACTTGTGTGCAGGAAGCTGGCCGGTAATCTTGGGGGTATAGCCCGAAGAATATGCTGTGGCTATATAACATAGTAGTAAAACCAATGCTTATGTATGACATAGTCGCGTGGGGGGAGCGAGCGAGCCAAGTGACAGCCACTAAATCGCTCAACTCCCTACAAAGACTAACGTGTGTTTGTATCACAGGGGCAATGCGCACGTGCCCAACAGTGGCGTTGGATGCTATCCTAGATTTGACACTACTTCATCTAGAAATCGAACATAGAATAAAAGAAACGCTCCTAAGAATATGAGTCGATGGAGACAAAGCTACCTCGGAAATATGTCAGAAACGTCTCCATACATGGACGAAGAGTGCATCCTTAATGTCTATGCCCAGAGACGCAATGACACAGATTTGATAGGAGATTTATCGTCAAATGGTCCGACAAAAAATCAAGTGTTATACGGATGAATCCCTGACAGAAGATGGTACAGGCCTAGGAGTTGTAGGCCCAAGGACTCACTATTGGGAGTCAATGGGAAAACACACCAGTATCTTCAAAGCAAAGATGTGCGCTATAATAAGATGTGCGCAGTTCAACCTAGGTAGAGGCTATCGCAACTGTGATATTGCTATCCTATGTACGAAGGACGAAGTTAGTACTAGAAGCATATGGACTATTGGAAAAACTAGGCGAACGTAACAGAGTTTCTCTGCTGTGGGTGCCGGGTCATAACAATATTCCGGGTAATGAGCATGCAGATAAGCTTGCCAGACAAGGAGCGGCAACGCTATTGATAGGCCCTCAGCCGTATTGTGGCATCGGGAGACATACTATATCGGTAGTATTCCGCAAAGGGAAGGATACAGGAAAAGGAAAACACTGGACTACTAGCCAAGGATTATGACAAGCAAAGTTACTTCTAGGCGGCTACAACCCGAATAGATCGAAAACTTTGCTTCAGTTAGGTAGGAACCAACTAAGAATATTAACAGGACTGCTAACAGGCCACTGTAGACTAAAGAAACATTTATATGTTTTGGGGATACATAACTCACCCGAATGCAGTTTCTGTGACTAGGAAGAGAATAGCTAGAAGCAGACTACCGTTACTAGGTGCTTTATTAGAAAGGAGCAAGTGAGTAGTTTGGACCCGAGGAAACTACTAAGATTCATTCAACAAATAGGTTTAGGGCAGGTCATCTAACTCAGTAAGACAAACAATAGACCTTTTTGGTCGCGGTTTCTATATGTACCCTTCATAAATAATACTGATGATGTTTTATTATATGTTAGTCGTCGTTTAAGGGGAAACAGATATCTACCGGAAGAACAAAAAACGGAAGCAAATGACCAGCAGATACGTGAGGGCAGACAACGTTGATGGTTGTGTCCAATTTGCGATTTTTCAAGGCAGTAATTATTCACTTTTCAACAAGTTTTTGGTATGTTCGTTGGTTTGAATTATACGATTTCTCAACTAAGAACTATTACTCACTTTTGAGGCCGAATGTCATTGTTGGCACTTGAAATGACCAGTCGCGGATTCACGGGATGGAATCTGGGGAACTAAGATGACTGAAAAATTCGATGTTAATATAAAAAGGCTTAGAACTTTTGCTTGTCAAAATTATAGAAATAACCAACCACCGCAAAGCTGTGAGAACTATTAGAAAGTAAAAGCATATCTTTCATTCATTGAGTGTTTCTGTGCAAGTCCTAAAGAGATGTAGTGAAAATTTTCGCCTAACTAAACTTCTTACCGAGTTAAAACCAAAAGATATAACCGAACTTATCGAACGTATCATAGAAAGTTACAATGTTATCATGACACGCAACAGAGAAGAGAAAAAATTGAAGTTAAGATTGAAATTGGTACTTTGGCAACGAATCTAAATCAGACATGGCCTCTGCAATTGAAGCTCTAAAAAATTGTGACATATATCCCACCATTTGCTTAACATTCTTTGCATTTAACCTTAACAAGGCTACTTGGCGCAATCCCGATCAAAACATGCAAAATCAAATTGATCATGTTGTGATCGACGGAAAGCACGTATCCAGCGTGTGGGATGTGCGATCGTTAATAGATCCCAACATAGTCTCGGACCACTACATAGTCAAAGCCAGGACTCAGTATGGAAAGCTAGACGTAGGAAAGCTGCAATCACAACAGACCACCTTTTCAGCCAGATTCTTCCAACTGTTCCGGGAGACCTCTTCAACTCTGCAGATATATGTGAAAAATGGAGGCTTATCTCCCACTACATGAATACGGGTGCCCAGACAGTCCTTCGATACACCATATTTTTGACGAGCTCTTGGTATGACGAGGAATGTCACTAAGCTTCAGCGGAGAAAGACGTACATAATACTTCTGCATTAAGGATCGACGTGATGTGCAGTCTGTTGAGACGTGATTGAGAAATACTCACGTCTCATGGGCCTGGCGTTGCTTTTTCGACGATCTGTGAGTATGAATAATTTCAATTTCAAAGTTGTGCAAAATATTGTCTGGGAACAAAGAAAAACCAGCAACAAATAAAACAAAAATTCGCTAATAATTCCGGTGCGTAAGGCGCAGAAGCATGAACCCTGACAACATCGAGAACAGTGTCTCTGAGAGTGTTCGAGGCAAAGATTCTTTCTATGATTTTTGAACCTGTTAGCGTGTGCGACGTGTTTAGGATACGTATAAACCATGAGCTGTATGAGCTGTATGATAGGATTGATATAGTCCGGTGCATAAACTTCCAGCGGTCATCTTAACATGAAACATGAACTTATTTGATGCACAGTGTCAGAGAGAACGTACGATGGTAGGACCAGGTCTATGATGACCTCAAGAAGTTTGGTACTGAATCCGACTAGCGACAGCGCGCAAAAAATACAACATTTGGTACGCCTTTCTACGTGCTGCCATAACTGATATACGGTTATAGCGCCACAAAAGTAAGTAGCCGTTGATGTGAAACGACCATATTAAATTTCATGTTGATGTTTAGTGTAAAAAAAAAAGTTTTTCATATTAAAGCCCAATACTGAGAGAGAGAGAGAGAGATCGATGAAAACTTTTGTTATCAAAAAAACTTCATATAAAAAAACGTTGTCAAACAACAATTAAAAAATTTCGGCACGAACTGTTTTTCATCGAGTACTCGGATAACAAAAACGTTTGCTACCGAAAACTTTTTATATACTCAAACAAGAGGTGACAAACAGTGTGACCTTTTCCATCTCCTTCAGAAAAACCCAAAGAAAAATCAAAATGTGTGGACTTTTCACCTAATAAATATCTTATTTTAGTATTTCATGTAGATTTGGGAACACTGTTTTTTGTTTGTTTGACATAGCAGAAATAATTAACAATTTCATCATCAAAAATTTTCATCGATCTCAGTATTGACCTTAAAACCGAAAAAACTGTGCTGTGGGTTTGTATGGGAGTTATCTCTAAAAGTGGGAGGAGAACATCCAATGATATATATGTGTGTGCAGTATACATTCTTAAGAAGTGTCCATATCAAATTTCAAGTTGGTATCAACTGTAATAAATAAGTCATTCATGGAAAAACACATAAGTCGGCGGTGAGTTTGTATTTGGCAACTCTTAAAAGTGGGCATGACACATTAATATGGATTCTCTTTCTGCTTAGGATCAACATAAAACGGTATTCAGTCAAATATCGCAAAAATGTATTTAAAAAAAGAGACAGAGAGACACACATCTCTGTATCGAACCGTCTCGCCGAGTTGATCAAGAATATATAATACATACTATACAAATGTCTCCTTTAATTCGTTACAAACCTCCTAATAACATTCAGCAATATGTATAAATGGTATAAAAATGTTGAAAACCAAGCTTTTTGTATTAATAATCGTATAATTTCATCGACCAGTAAAGTTTTTATTTGCCAAGCTCTACTCTAAGAATTTAAGCAAAATGAGTTGCAATTTTAAGTTTTGGATTTAAAGAAGTAAAACACCAAAACCTCATCCACTTTACTATTACGATATGTTAACCAACAAATTAAATCAATTACATCATTCCTACACATACTTATATCTAAGTACATAAGTACAGCATATGTATTATTTTAATACATATATACGAAACAATACATAATCTATCTGTTTATACCTATATGTACATATATATGTACATATGTATATACAACGAATTCACATTAATAAAGCAGCGTCACACACCCAGATCACTCAACCGGCATACACATAAACCGTATCCACATAAACGGAAACCGTAGGACAATCGTGTATTTCCCAATAATTATATTTCAATGCATCAGAATTTCAGTGACAGTTGTCGGGTTTCCTCTGAAATTATACAAATATCTATGGATACACATATCATACATATATGTACGTACGTATAACCATATCGTGTATATTTAATGGCACGAACAATACATATAATGTATGCAATGACTGAACAACATTGATACAGTTATAAACAATAACAACAACAATGGTGCTGAAAACGACAGGCGGTCAAATTGTCTGTCCATGGAGAGACGGACAGATTGAGGACAACAACTGGAGCGATATTGTTTGGTCATTATCTGTTTAACAGAACCATATTAACTTTATGCAGAACGTGCCACAGACGCAGGCGGCGATGTGCAACTGTGGCAAGCGGGTGTAATGGCTAAATGGAACTCTGTATCTGTGTCCGTCTCTCTGTGTGGATGCTATAGTCAGCGCCGCCAGTCATACGCCTGTTAATCAGTTTATTACATTGACGTACACACGGTTGCCCAGCTTGGCTGTGTATATATGTACAAGGTCTGATTTAAGATTTATGCTTGTCAGTCTTGTTATCATAGTGCTTATTTAAAAAAATGGTTTACCATCAAAAGATACACACACCTAAGTTCAATTTCAGCTTAATCCGATCATTACAAGTGGGTTAAAGTTGAGTTCCAATGTGTGTAAAACATTTTTTTTTGATTCACTGACGCCATATATAAATCATTAGCAATGTAAGGCCTATCCGACTGATGCAGGGTTTGGCAAACCCTGAAACACGTGTATCGGAAGCCGATCATTTTTCTCATGTAAACAAAATGTTGTTCATAATTCTTTCTTTCGCATTGAGGAAATATATATATACATACATATATAAAAAATATAAGTTTTTCGATAAGGACATAACAATTTTTTGTATATTATTACTAACGCACACTATATATAAATTGGTAAGTACCAAACGTTCACACCCATTTTAACCTCTTTGAACACAACATATTCACTTGATTTTTTTTGTTGGAAAGTTTGTGAAGAGGAGTAGGGAGGAATGTAATGTAACGCCCTCGGTGAAACACAAAGGCCTGACCTCTCTCCCTCTCTAAATTCTCTCAATTTGTTAAAAAATTACAAAAAAAAGTCAGTGAAGTTAGTGAAGCTATAAAAATACGTAACAGACAACATGTTGGCTAGCATCAGTTGAGTTCGTGGCTTCATAGAGTTGGTAAGAATTTAGAAGAAGTGGAATCAATATTTCTTAACGATCTCAGCTCTTTTCAAATAGTACCGAACAGTTTTGTATTGTCGCTATAATGGTTGAATTTCAAACACAGGGAGAACACTAGTTATTAAAAATTAGTGCCGAAATTCTGTGACGGTGGTCGCAACTTTAAGAGCGTTTACTCCAATGTTCTTACTATAGTGACTAGATTCGAATGTTCCTATGCCAATGAGACAGTATCGCTCACACTAAGTGCTTCAGTTCAAAATTTCCAAATCTGTCGATTCCACGTCGTTCAAAGGAATTGGGAATCACTAAAATCACAATTTGGTGAATTTTGTATAACGTTTTTTGTACTACACCCGAACAAGATCGAACTAACTCAACAACTGAAGCCTCTTGATCATTTGAAGCGCCGAAACTTCTCAGATGGGACTCTGCAAAAGTTTGTAGAAAATCTTGAATTTCATCGAAAAATTATGTTCAGCGATGAAGCACATTTTTCGCTTAATCGGTTTATCAAGAAGCAAAATGTATGCTATTGGACAGCTTCAAGAGACTCCATTGTAGCCACAAAAAGTGATCGTGTGCTGGGAATTTTATAGCACCATGTTGGAAGACTATTTTTGACCACAATTGGATGAACTTGACATCAGTGATATAAATTGGGAGTATTGGTTCTAAAAAGATGGTGCCACATGCCACACAGCTCGTCAAACAATTGATCTATTGCAGCAAAGTTCGGTAAGTTGGATTTCATTTTATGGGGTTAGGTTAAGTCGTTGGTTTATGCCAATAAGTCAACAATATTAGAGGAGCTCAGGAACAATATCGAACACAAAATTTCAATGTCATTGACTCCATCATCGTCTTCATTATCGTCTTCATGATTATCTCCATCGATATGATTAACTTAGTTTACATCACAATGGCCTTCTTCATCATTCTCAATATTAGTTGACGCTATTTGTGAACGTGCCATTCTTAATAATTCTAGAACACTTTCTCAATCCACTACATGAGCCGGATTTAGACTATTGACAGAAACTTCAATGAACAATCATCATTGGCAACCGTTCACACCGCATCCATTTTCGTGCAATAATATTGACAAAAACATGCAGTCAATGAATTGATATCTTTCAAAGTGCTGTTTTTATTGTCGCTACCTTGAAACCAAATGGGTTGATTTTATTGACGCGTTAGTTATTGGCTTAGTTAGCTATTGGCTTAGTTGTTGCTGCAACTTTTGTTCTGGTGCATTAATGCTGATGAATATGGATGCGAAAGTAAAAGAAAACGTTTCAACAATAAACAATACCGCCGTGTCTGTGTTCGCGAGCTGTGGTAGTCTGTTTCATAAGTTAAAAGTGATCCTGCTTCAAAACGATCACGAACTATACAATAGCTTCTTGCGAATTTATGCAACTGAATTTGATTATTTGCTTTAATTTGTTCAATCACGCATCGAGAAAAAAGATACGCACCTGCGAAAGCTATAAGTGCTGCAGAGAGATTGGCAGTGACCCTGCGATTCCTGGCTAGTGGGGATTCATATATCACGCTAATATACCTGTTTCAAATGTCGAAGGCGTCTATAATGAAAATCATAGAAGAGACATGCAAGTCATTATATGAGGAATTGAAAGACGAGTTCTTTCGGGTGAGTTCAATTCAATTTATTTAAACAATTTGAACATCCGGCTCATTAGTTTCAACAATAATAATTTGTTGCTGTTCTTGTTCTGGCTGGAAAAGTATCGATTCATATTGAAACATAATTCTTGATGTCTTCAATTTCATGTGATTTGCAAGTAGCGGCTTGGTCTACTCAATATTTCCGTCAGTCACTGCGACGTAGTCATAGATCCTTGTCTTGATGTTTGTGCTTTAGTAGTGCTTGAACAGTCTCTTTCATTGAATTGATAATGGCTGTACTCTGTAGCGTAGACGTAAGACGAGACAGATTGCATTTCAACCAATTGCGAGTCCATAAAAATATCGCAGTTTTCCATTCTCTAAAAAACAATAACTAAAAAAAGCACAAAAAACGTACATATATCGAAGATATATCTCATTGACTTTTTTGTGACAATATTTCATAACAGTGCGTTAACACTATTGACAGCAATGAGCGCTGGCAATGCAACAATGGAATTGTCAATAGTCATTATCACACGTATTGTCACCCGTTCACACTATTGTATTTATTACTAATTATTACCAGTTTATTTTCCGTTTTGTCAATAGTCTATATCCGGCTTAAGATGTGACTATCATTGCAATGTAATATTGACATTATTGCAGTTACCGGATCCTTGTATTGGTTGATCGTATATCGATCCAAATCCAAAATCGTTATAGGTACATATTAAATGTAGTGTACTTTTAGTATTTTACACTTAAAGAAGTATAGAAGCTTACCTCGTATATGTATGTGCTTGAGATACAGTTAAAGGTTTCAAGGCGCTTCTGGCTCAATGTATGTAGATACATATAATGAAATGACGCATATAAGTACATAAATACATAAATATGTATGCCATTGCAAGTATATACGTAATTCTCGTACATATGCATGCATAATTCATAAACAAGCGCATCAGCATTGTACTGTACTGTATCTGTATCGTCCTTGCTCCATGCTATCTCCCTGCCGCGCCTTTTATTTATTCATATGCATGTTAACCATGGTTGTTGTTGTTGTTGTTGATGATGTTGTATAAGTGAAATCGTAATATAAAAAAGTATATATATACATCTATATATATATACATATGTATATAGCTACACATACATATGTATATAGTATATATGTATTTAATACTTGTACATAAATTTATTGCAAATAACTTTTCACTCAATTGTTATTGAATTTAATTAAGATAAATTAAATTATTTTTGCGCTTTTATTTTCACAGCATGTAAATCAGATTTCATTTTATTTCAATGGTCGTATTGCCGTAGAGAATTAAGTGGTTTTCGTATAATTTTTTTTATAAAAGAGTATAAAGTACAATGATAGATTTTAAGGCTTGTTTTGTTTATTCAATGCTTTGTTTTAAACCTATAAAAGCTACAGATACCTAAGCTAATGTAGTTTAATATATACTAGTTATATAATTCTTCTCCACACTATCAAAAACTATTTGTTTATTTCAGAATATGAAACTCATATTCATTGTTTCATAGCGGTTAGCATAAATACAATCGATCTATTCTGAAAATGATAGAATTGGACTAAAGGTTTATTTGAGACTACAGTCAAGGGCAAGAGCTGCCTGCGATTCAACAGGTCGTCATATTGGGTACTTGCTCGATAAGATAGCTAAGACGCTGACACTTTGCGAAGTTGATTAATTAAAAAGCTATAGTTTTGTGAAAGATTGTAGACGTTTAGATGTAGGATGTCGGATGGATAAAATCGAATTAAAATGAAATCTGCACTATAATTGGGAATAATCGGTCGGGATATAGAAAAGCATACGCAGTACAAACTCTTTTTTAATTTAATTTTCAAATTTGGCATTTATTTAAAATTTTAAGTATTTTGTTTGTATTATCTTAAATATTTATTAATTTATTTATTTAAATTTACAACTACATATATAAAACATATAATATTGGGTGTTGGAATTAGTTTTAAAGAATTCATAAGATATGGCGTAACTAGCACTAAATCGCATCGGGTAAACCTGTGACTATATTCATTTGAAAGCCTACTTCATAAGCTTCAATTTTCAGTATGTGTCATTTCACTGAAGTGTAAACAACAAATTTTTTTTTGCTCTGTGAACATGTCGACTTTTGTTCCAACGAAACGCAGTTTGCGGGAATGTTTACTTTTGTGCTTTCATTTGAAGAAAAAAGCAGCTAAAACCCATCGTACGCCTTGTGAAGCTTACGGGGACTATGCTCCATTGATTTCAACTTATGAGTACTGGTTTAATCGGTTTAAAGGTGGTTATTTTGATACGTAGGACAAAGAACGTCCGGGCCAGCCCAAAAAGTTTGAAGATGAATAATTGCAAGCATTACTCGACGAAGTTCCGTGTCAAACCCTTCAAGAATTGTCAGAATCATTGGGAGTTGACTTGTCAGCTGTTGGCAAACGCCTCAAAGCCATGGGAATGATTCAAAAGCAAGGAAATTAGGTTTCGTACGAATTGAAGCCACTAGACGTCGAAAGGAGATTTTTCACTTGTGAACAGCTGCTTCAGTGCCATAATCGGAAGAGTTTTTTGCATCGTATTGTTACTGACGGTCAAAAGTGGATCCATTACGACAAACCGAAGCGATAAAAATCATGGGGACCACCCGGTCATGTATTAAGATCGACGGCCAAGCCGAATATTCATTGTGCCAAGCTCATGCTCTGTGTTTGGTGCGATCAGAAGGGTGTTGTGTACTATGAGCTGCTGCAACCTAACCAAACCATCACTGGTGAACGTTACCAACAACAATTGATGCAATTGAGCCGAGGATTGAAGCAAAAACGGCCGGAATGTGCCAAAAGACCCGACAAGGTCGTTTTTCAACATGATAACGCTCGGCCACATGTTGCAATATCCGTCAAGGAAACGTTAGAGGCTTTGAATTGGGTTGTGTTACAGAACAAAGAGCTCAGAGTGAATTATTGAGCGCGTAATTTGTCGTACAAAAAGGCAACTATTGGCACGTAGTGACGAGGTGGCCGAATGGAGACATTTAGTAATATGGAATGAAGAAAGTAGGGAGAATCAATCTCCCCAATAAAAATTTTAAGAAGAAAAAGAACAGAGAGCATAGAACGGAGCATAGAATTGAGACTCCTAAGAGCAATCAGAAGAAACTTCTTTTGGACTGATTCAATACAATCCTCGTGAATAGCATGATATGGGTGCCAAATACAAGAGCCAAATTAAAAAATCGGACGAACAAGAGAAGTAAGTATATAGGAGTTTAGTGGTATAACATTTTTAATCGTTAAGTGGGAGTTAAAAATGCAGAGAAGCGTTAATACCGTTAATACTTAAACTGTATTATTCATTATCCATTTATTTTTTATTTTCTTCAGATTATATTAGAATCGTCTTAAGCTCGAACTAAAACAACTACAATTTGAACAATAGGATCAACAACAGGATGCATCACCTACCAAACAATAGTGACAAGTATATCGCTTCAAATGTAATTGTAACTTGTCGCAGTTGTCGGGTACATTAAACGTGTCACTTTTGTGCATAATATGTACATATATATGCACATATGTACAAGCATTGCATATAGACAATGTAAGGACTCGCACGCACACACGTACATTGGACACGCATACAGTCAGGCAAACACTTTGTGCATAATTATTAGCATACGCTTAGGCGCAGCGCACCTACAACAAATGACAGAATGCCATACATGGTCTGACTTCAAAGTTCGCAGAAGATTTATGTAGATAGAAAGTTATAAAAGGGTGTTCCGCGTTTAGACGTATTGTACTTTGTTTTCAAAGTAAAGATAAACGTATTGTGTTCGAGATTATTGCCGTAGGAACTCGACTCTTTTGATCATATTTCCGATGACACTATGGAAAATTGCGAATGGAATGGCACGAATAGCTGATGTAACGAATCGTTCTCGTATTGTCTATCCTTTGTGTAGCCACAACGAAAATTAGTCAACGGTGTTAAATCGGAGGATCTAGGCGGCAAATTCAGTTCTTGTATCGGTTTTTGGTGTTTCGAACTTAGCGTTTTATCATGGACTTGGAATATAAGTTCCTAAATTCGATGATTTCGATTGGTTATGATTTTTTTTTTGCAATAAAGTCTCCTATTTGTGTACTTTATTCAAAAAAGTTATATATAGATACGGGAGTTGGCTGAAAAATCATTTCAAGATATAAAAAATTTACCACAAATGCAATCGTTTGAGAGTGCAATCGCAAGAGTGTTTGGCGTTGTTCGTATGGATTCCGAACTAGTTTTGCGCCATACTTAACCGTGAATGAAAAGTGAATGCATCCAACACATCAGAGACCTGGGAGAAGTTGAAATCTTGAGTTTCTGTGCGTGTATCGGCGCGGTAGTATTCTGATTTCTGTCCCACTGATCCTCTGTCTTTCTGTCCGTCTTTCTGGTCTGCTTTCAAATGCTATCAAATACAAACTTAATGATATATATTGTTAAAAATTTGACAGTAGTCGAATAAAAGATGTACTTTTCAGAGACAAATTTCTTTAAAAACCACGAGTATCAACTCTTAGAATTTGAAATGACTTTTCCTCCTGCACAGTAGATAAACAAAAAAAAACTCTATTAAACTTCATTTTCTATAATGCATGAGAGAAAACAATATAATTAGCTGTGAATTATAACAATCATTTAAACATTTAATGTGCGCTTGAAAATCACAACTAGTTTTAACATACATAATTGTATGTTAAATCTCGTTTGAAGCAGAGGAGACGCGGAAATGATGCGAAAAATACTGAACGGGAACGAAAATAAAGATCAAAATTCAAATGCAGACTACAACAAAATTAGTTACTTTTAAAAAGTTTTGAAACTTTTAAAATCACACTTTGTATAAAAGTATGTTATAATACGGGTATGTGTGTACTGTATTCCGGCCACTTGCTGTTGCTTCAAACGCTCGACTGCCGCTGTTGCTACGGCTTCTGTTTCGGCCGCTTTACGCTCTTGTTGACACACTTCTGCCAACAGTTGATCTTGTGGCCGACCGCAGGCATGCGGATTTAATCCATAAAGGATACAAATGCGTATACATGCGTAGCCATACTGACTATGTGTGTGTGTGTGTGTGTGTGTGTGCGTGTGTGTGTGTGAATGCTTGAGTATGCATGCATTTTAAGCACGTCCGCTGGCCTAACGAGGCATATTCGGCTTGTATTATTGTTATATGTATCTATAAATATATATATGTATGTATCAGTTTGTACGTACTTGCATATGCCTGTACATCCGTCCGTCTGTCCGCCTGCCTGCATTTTGGTATAGATTAAAGCGTTAAGTGGGCAATTTTCGGCTACCAGAGCACGTAGAAGGAACTCAGTTTGGAAGTTCAACTTAGTTTGGCATGTAAATCTTATTTGTTTGAATTTTAAACATTTTCACATTTATTGCTTCTGGAATTTCGACGATTTTCTGCTTGATTTATTAAGATTAGTTTACAAAATAACACCTCACATACAAATATATATCAAAGTATCTATTTAGAAGTAAAGCGAGCATATTGATTGCCAGCAACTTGATGTTTTTGTTTTTGCAGTTCTTGATAACCATACAAAATTTAAAACAAATATCTTTGTTAATTAAAATAAACCAAAGACTTGTTATTTTATTATGTACAATGTTTATTTAATCACTTTACAGAATGTATATGCAAATGCCAGAGAGTAAGCAATACAGAACTTGCTAAATATTTAGCGTCATCTGAATTTTCTATAAAATGTATCATCTTTGGGGATTGCTGCATGTGAAGAAGTTTTCTGTGAAATAAAGCATGGTAGCAGTGCTTCAAAAGTCCACACTTAATTTTGTCACGTATCTAGAGCTGGATTGATGTTACGGTAGATCAGAGAATCGGTTCGTTGATCTAACTCTCCTATTTGGAGCTATCACCGAATTATAGATTTAGCGGTGGTACATAATCGTTGGTTGGGAATATTTTGGTAGCAAAATCTTCTAATTCCATGTATCTGTGAAAGTAATGTTATTTGCAGTAGTGTCAATGAATTTTTTTAAGTGAAAAAACTGCAGAAAAGTGGCAAAAATCGAAAAAAATTACACTAAAAAGACATCAAAATGACTTAAACTTCAAAAAATGCGAATTAAACTTTTTAATAAAAATGTCATTTTAAATATTTGGTAGTACCTATGCTATGCACCACTTTTTTCATTAGTAGTACATATTAGTATTTTTAGCTCACTTGTCTTTGTATTAATAACCAAGGGGTATAATGGGGAAATCCAGGAAATAGAACATGTATGGATCAAAAATGAAACAACTGATTTTTAGTGCTCTATGTTTAATTTTTTTTCACAGATGCGTGCCATTTTACACACGGTGGTTAGATAAATGAGCTAATTTGTTGCATTTGGTACTGTAAAATACCTCAAATAATCAAAGAGAGGCTATTAAATCCAGAAAAGTCGAGGTGCGCTACGGTGTGCTACGGTGTGCTAGTTTACGCATTACGGTCTGGAAGCGTCCGCATCAGTCCACATTTTTACGAATACGATGCTGGAAGAAAGGTTACCGTCTATATGGAGCGTTATGTACATATGACAATCGCCTTTTTGGGGCTTGCATTTGAAGTTTTTGACGAATTGCAAGATATGTTGTTTCAACAAGATGAAGATTTTGGCTATATACTGCGAAAAGCTTCCGGTACGATTAATTTTACGTTTTGGCGACGTCAATTGTCCGCCGAGATCATAAGATATAATGACGTTGGATTCTTTTTGTGAGGCTACTCGATGGCTTGTGGATTAATGAGAACTTGTAGCTGAGTTCGAAACACGTCTTCCTGACTAAAACATTCTTTGTATCGAAACGTTGTTATTATTTTTCTCTTTTCGCATTGAGAAAATGATGTCAAATGTTGCTCAATGGAAAAATTACATTCAACCAGCTATAGTTGATATACTATATTGCCAATAGTTAAAAAAGTCTACAGAACAACTTTTAAACAAATATTTCAAACAGTGAGGGAATATTGCGCATACACAGACAGTTGGAAAGACGGACGTAGCTAGTACGACTCGCCTTCTCGTGCTGATGCCGAATATACATTTTATGGTATCTCAGCAGCTTTGAGGCGTTGGAAACTGTGTGACTAAATTATACAAGTTTACAGCAAAGAAATATAAACTTTCTCTTACACTTTTTTACAGTAATTTGGGTGTGCTGAACATGAAAACATATTAATTTTTTTTTCATTTGGGTCATTCTCCAAAATAACGATATATTTCTGTTTTTCGATAAATGATTTTACTTAAACATGCGTACAGAGTGAACGGCAAGCCCGATTGAAGTGACCAATATAACGCTATATTAAATTACTTGTCTAATGATATTCGATTTGTTTTGTTTGAATAAAGAATAGCTTAGTTAGAATTGGTGAAAGTTAAAATTTCATGCAATTTTTAACGAGCTTCATACAGTATTCCCGTTTGTGTAACTTTTTTCAAGAGCAAATAATGCTAATAACTAATTTTTCGCATTTTTAGTCGATATATCGCTTATTTCAATCGGAATTGCCTTTCACTCTATACTCTGATTTAAGTAAAATTCTATATCGAAAACCACAAATATACCGTTATCTAGGTTAATAGCTTGAATGAGAAAAAATACTAGGTTTTTCGTGTTCAGTACACTCAAATTACTCTAAAAAATTATAAGAGAAAGTTTCTATCACTTTAAAGTTGTAAAAAAAGACATGAACTAGTGCCATAAATATGACCATTGCTGTAAGCACATGAATAATATAAACTGAACATGGCATTCTTTAAGAATTAGCTTTATGAAGTGTTTTCTTATAGTACAAAACAATAGAAACAATGCAGGCAATGCACGAAAGAAAGTAATCTTTACGCACAGCACACATTGCGTGGGTAGTTTTAAGTATTTTTGTATCTTTTACAATGTATTTAATAGAACTTTTCATGGTGCTCAATTATTTTTACACTCACATCATGTTGACCAAGTAGTTGACTTGTGCAAATATTGAATAATTTTGTGGTCATTTAATGGCTACAAAATTCGTATGCAGATATATTTTACTTTTATGTATAAAATTGTTGTTGTTGTTAGTTTTGTAATGGTTATTTTGTTTCTTAGAATTGCTGTCAAAATACATTTCGGTATTTATATAAATCGAGATGAATGTGTTGAATTTTTGGCTAAATAAATGTGTAAATATTTGTTGGCATTATGAGCAAACATGCTTATCCGCTTATATCGTTTGTATATGTACCTACAAGTATGTGCATATGTATCTTAATAAATAATTATTATATAATAAATATCAAATCAAAGTATGTAGTTTCTTAGTGGCTTAAATTTGTTTTGAGCAGTTCATTTTCTGTACGGAAATCAAATAAATTAGTTATGGTTATGCAAACATATCGTATACGTAATTTTGAATATACTCGTATATGCATGTACATACAATACTATTGGGTGTTTGAAGTAGTTCTTAGTGCTACCGAAAGCCATCGAGAGCTCTAGCTGAGCAAACGTATCGGAAGTGGTTTGCTTAGTTTAAAAGTGGTGATTTTCAGCTGAAAGACAAGAAACGAACTGTGAAATCGAAGAAGTTTGCTCGATGAAGATCCATATCAAACACTTCAATAATTGGCTGCATCACTGTGGGTTGACTTGTCAATAGACAGTAAACGTCTCAAGGCCATGGAAGTGATTCAAAAGCTAGGAAATTGATTCCCAAACGAATTGAAACCCATTGAAAGGCGTTTTTCACCTTTTAACAGCTGATTCAACGATAAAAAAGAGACAGCATTTTTGTATCGAATTGTGACTGACGTTGAAAAGTGGATCTACTGTGACAATACCAATACCAATACCGAAAACAAAATCAACCATCAACATCAACGGCAAGGCCAAAAATGCATGGATACGAGCACATAATCTCAATTTTGTGGCATAAGCATGGTATCCAGCCTAAAATCTAATCAAACCCTATGTAACCATCGCGGAGCTTCGCTATTAATAACAATTGATGCGTTATTGCCGAGTTTGTAGGAAAAAAACGAGCGCAATTCGAGCAGCGACAAGACAAAGTTACGAAAATTATCGGTCCCATGCTGCAAAACCTTTTAAAGTCAAGTTGGAAACGTTCAAATGGAAAATCCTTCACCACTAAAATATATATTCATCAGATATTGCTCCCTCCGATTACCACTTGTTTCGATCAAATGTTTTTGATCTGGCTGTACAGCACTCTCATCATTACGAGGAAACCAACAATTGCACTGATTCTTGAATTGCTTCTAAAGACGAGTAGTTCTTCCCACTTGGAATTCATATACTATCAGAGAGATGAGTCAGAGATATACTGTCAGAGAGTGGCTAGCGATGTACAATACTTTGAATAATTTATTTGTAACCATATTCGCAGAATAAAGCCTCAATTTCGAAAAAAAAGAAACGCTATGAATTAATTTAAACACCCAAGACATATTTGAGTACTCCGCTTAATGCTGCATATGGTTTTAATAATTTGTATACATTGTAGGAAATTTCTTGTTTTTATTGTTTGTCCGATAGTTATTTATAAGCATTTTAAAGTAAGTATTTATGAAAAAGTGTTTGTTTAAAAAATTCATAAAGCCTATATTGCACATACAAAAACAAAAAGCGCATATAATGGCGTAATTTACACTCGAAATTTTTTCACATTCATTGTATAAAAATATTATAGTACAACATTTTTTACATTTGAATAAACTGAAGCTAAAATTTGTAGTTCGATGAAATGGAAGCTTTAGTACTCTTCAGCTGTAATTATAATAAGTGCTTTTCTGGAATTTCTGGCATTCTGTTTATCAGTCGAAAATGGAACCAACCTCCAAACCAATTTCAAATTTCGTTACTAAATCCATTCAAGAGTAACATGCTCCATTTTCAAACAACGAACAAGATGTTGCACTTTTTCGTTGTTTGAAATTGAAGATTGTGTAAAAACTATTTGTGAATTATAATTTAATAATAATACAAAATAATAATACGAAATTTGCAATGTGTGGCTTGTGGATTGATGAGAACTTCTAGCTGAGTTCGAAACACGTCTTCCTGACTAAAATATTCTTTGCATCAAAACATGTAGCGCCAACGAATTGTTAAAAAAAGTTTATAATGAGGATTGTTTGAGTCGTATTCAAGTTAACACGTGGTGTACACGATTTAAAAATGGTCGTGATGATTTAAATGATGATCCAAGAGCTGAACGACCCAAATCATCTAATCGTGCTGAGTTAGTGGAGAAAGTAAGTGAAATAATCGTTATCGATGCAAATTTCACTGTGAGAATGCTGGCAGAAGTATTAAATTCATCTCACTGTACAATCTACAAAATATTAGCTGAAAATTTGGGTAAAAGAATGTTCTGTAGACATTTTGTTCAACATCAGATAAATGATGATCAAACATCGCTCGTATAGTCAATGAATTTTTGATGAAAAAACAGATTTGCCTCATCGACCACACCTCGTATTCGCCTGATCTAGATGCACTTTCTTATTGCACGACTTGTGCGCGGCCGACTATATAATATATAATATAACGTAGAATAACCTATCCCTGTGTGTGCGCCAGCGATTGAAGGGGCAGCGATATTTATTGGAGTCATCAGTTGTTAGTTGTTGTGTGAGGTCAGTCGCGCACAAGTCGTGCAATAAGAAAGTTGATCGCAAGCCGTCGTAGAGATAAGTCGCAGTCGTCACAGTAGCAGTTCTCATATCAAAAATTAATCGTGAAGCATAGTCTATTTAAAGGTTGTCATATATAAACTATATTCTTACTTACTTACTTATTTAGGTGGCTCTACAACCGTCCATCGGTCAAGGCCGCACGTAGGAAAGCACACCATTCTGTGAAGTTTAGTGTACGCCGGCGCCAGTCGCTGGCAATCCGGAGTTTCTTCAGCTCAGCATAGACCTGATCTTGCCATCTTAAGCTCGGACGTCCTCTCTGGCGCCATCCACCATACAAGTTCAGGCTTCCGTCGTAAACCTTTAGTGCTGGAGCCTCGGGGTTCATCCGGATGAGGTGACCAGCCCAGTGTAGCCGCTGGAATTTAATGCGTTGGACTATGTGAAACCTCATCATACAGCTCAGACAGCTCGCTGTTCATACCGGTCCTAAACTCGACGCCAACTCTAAGGGGACCAAAAATCCTACGAAGAATCTTTCTCTCGAACACTCCTAAAGACGATGTATCCGTTGATGTCAGTGTCCATGCTTCTGCGCCTTACAGCAGGACCGGGATTATCAGTGTCTTATAGATTTTTATCTTCGTAGTTCGAGAGAGGGCTCTACTTCTAATTTGCTTGCTGAGCCCTAAGTAGCAGCGATTAGCAAGCGTGATTCTTCCACTGATCTCTCGGCTAAGGTTTTTATCGCTGGTAATTTCTGTTCCCAGAGAGACGAAGTTTTCTACAACATTGAAGTTGAAATTCTCCATACTCACAGACCTTACAAGTCGCGCAGATGGTCTGCGAGTGGACACCAAGTACTTCATCGTGTCCTCGTTTACCGCTAGGCCCATGAAACGTGACTGTTTCTCAATCTCCGAGAACGCCCTGCTTACTTGCCGTTCGTTGGTGCCGATGATGTCTATATCATCAGCATATGCGAGTAGCATCACTTCCTTATTTAAGTTCGTGCCCGACCGTTCTACGGCATTGGCGTAGGATGTACTCCATCAAGAGATTGAAAAAGTTGCACGATAAACCATCCCCCTGCCTGAAACCTCTCTTGGTAACAAAGGGTTCGGAGATGTTGTTTCTCACCCCGACGACACTTTGGGTGTGAGATAGCGTCATCATGCAAAGACGAACAATCTTTGCTGGGATGCCAAGCTCAAATAAAAATTAGCTTTGGTACGAGAGCAGCCAAAGTCAAACACTACATCGAAGTTGCCCAACGATTACGTTTGATCTCAATTTTGACGCCAATCTGGTTTCTGTTCGTCTGTCTGCCTTTCATGTCTGCTTTTAATGGCTCTCAAACAGAGACTTAATGATCAAGAATTACCCTCAAATCAATATAATTCGAAATTCAAAAAGTCACTGTCATATCAAATTGCCAGCCATTCTAAGTGGTCTTTATTTTTCTCGGTGCCCTTTATATATTTATTTGTAGACATTTACATTAGATATATACAAAGGTATAAAAAGGTAGGTAAGTACTTTTAAACAAAATTTAAATCATCCTCTATTTTTATTTGATTGGTTAAAACATTTTTTATTTCTTACCAAAAGTATAGATATGATGAATTTTTCTATCCCTAACTTGAGATATCATGGGTTGCAAATACAAACTTCCATCGCCTATCATTCCCTTCATTCCCGTCAAGTTTTGTTTTCGCAACAAAAAAGTGTCCAATTTCCTTTTCCAAAGTTAAAAAAATTTGGTTCAGCGGTTTAGGCGATAAAAGGTAACAGGCACAGATAGAGTTAATTTCTCATTTATAATATTAGAACTCATTTATAATATTAGAACGGATATCATGTATGTTGGCTTCTTTTTTTAAATTACATCACACAAGAACTATTGAACCGAATTTAATAATTATTTTTTATTAGAGTGCGTTTTGGTAAAAAATGGGGGCTTGCCATACCCGCGGGAGCTGACCATTAATAAGGCACAAGTTAAGACTTTCAATAAAACAGGGCGATGACTGCTTCTCTCATAGTCTCTGGTACGTGTGTTGTTCAAGAGTAAATATACTACGATAAATATATTTTGACGTAACAAATATCATAACAAAACTTATATACTATGCATATTGAGAGTAGCGTACAAAAAAAAAGTACAAAGAGAAAAAGGAAGCTCGACGAGTAAAAAATAAATAAATTAAAATCAATAAAAACCACAAAAGCGTGCCAGATATGCATACTTATATGCAATATACATATGTATACGAGTATAACTACAGACATATGTGTATATATATACACAAGTAATGTTATGTTAATGTATTTGCTCATGTATATAAATATGTATATTTTGTTTGTGTCTGTTTAAAAAAAGTGGCACTTTTAAACATGCACATTATTACAATTAAAATTAATTTAATAATAAATTTCAATTTAATTGCATTTCACTTGTTTAAATAAACGTTTCCAAAGTTACATATTTATATATGTATACATCTACCTATATCTACCTACCATGTATATACTACAAGTACCATAAGTACATATATTGTTTACATACTTGTATGTACAATGGTGTATTGCTGCAGATGACTCCATGATTATAGCCATGAATAATCCATTATGTAGTAACATAGATTAGGGTAGTTCAGAAAGTTATTGAACTTTAGCAGCGCGCGTTTAGTGATATTGTATTAAATTATACGAGTTTAATGCATAAGAGTTCTCTCGCTCGCTCTCTCTCTCTCTGTGATGAAAATACTGGTACCATTTAAAATATAAATTACTTTGAATTAGACTACCAGAGTTGCCTTGTATATTGTGCGTCTTGGCAATCCAAAGTGTTGTTTGGTGCTTGCTGACATTTTCATTGCAAGGTTTGACATTTTATGGTATATAAGTACGCAGAACGTTTTGATGTACGAGCACTATTTGTGTTGCTTACAGTGAATTGAAAAAAATTTTCTCGACCAAAAAATGTTATTAATTCGTGATGTGGATTATTTATTTATTCCTTTAAAAATTTGCAACAACATATATAAAAAAAGTCGCTTAATACAATATAAAAATGTAACTAAACTAACTTAAAGCTAGAAGAAGGAAGTTGCGGACACTCAGACCCGTTGGAGGAATTTTTGTTTGGCACGCCAGGTTGACCGATTGTGCCCCTACTCACAGCCTGGGAGGTGGTCCAAGCGGGCGCAATTACAAAAATAAAGAAAATAGAAGTTGCTAAATGAAATTTACAAATTTATTGAATAGTGATTTGTTAGTACAGAGTATTTTTACATAGTGTAAGGAAGAGTTATAAGAAAAATAAGGTGAAAACTTATGGTAGATAGAACAAAGAGCTAGGAGTGAATTAATTATTAATGCGCGTAATTTGTCGTACAAAAAGGCAATTTTATTGCCACGAAGTGGCGAGGTGGCCGAATGGGAACATTTAGTAATATGGACTGAAGTAAGTAGGGTGAAACAATCTCCCCAAAAAGACTTTTCTGAAGAAAAGCAACAGAGAGCATAGAACGGCGTGACAAGAGGATTGGGAGATCAATTAATTTCAACCTGTCATGATAGGGTGGAAGATTTACATCGGGTTCCCAATTGAGACTCCTAAGAGCAAACAGCAGAAACTGATATTCGACTGACTCAATACGATCCTCGTAAATAGCACAATATGGGTTCCAAATACAGAAGCCAAATTCTCTTAGGTCTCTGAAATATATGTGACCCCATTGCATTTGCAGTGGACTTCTCGTGGTGTTCCCTCTGTACCAATTTAACTTGTCCACCATAAATCGGGAGTGAATTTGAGCGGTGTAATTTCTTTTTAAAGTGTTACATGGTATTTAACTGACAGGCACTCTCGACTATAGCATTCTTACTTGTTTTGAAAAGATTTTGCGAATTTGAATTGGTTAAAATGTTTAAATTTTCGCTTCTATTTTCGCGATTTGAATTTATTTGGCAATGGACATGTGAGACTTATATTTCTCAATGCAAATCTTTCTGAAAGTGCAATATGGAGAATTTTAACGAACTATTTTTCGAAACTGAATACCGCAACGGGTACATATAAAAAGGATAACTTTGCTGGAACTATATTATAATTACTTATGATGGGCACCTAAAAGGTCTATTGTTTGTCCTACTGAGTTAGATGACCTGCCCTAAGCTTATACTCGTATGTTGAATAAATCGTAGTAATTTTCTAGGATCCAAACTTCTCAGTTGCTTCTTTCTAATAAAGTGATTACCTAGCATCTGCAGTAGGCTTCTAGCTACAGTATCACATTCAGCAACAATGTGAAGAGGGGTCTCCTCTTCGTGGTCATAGAATCTGAATTCGGGTGAGTTATGTATCTCCAAAACATATAAATGTTTCTTTAGTCTACAGTGGCCTGTTAGCAGTCCTGTTAGCATTCTTAATTGGTTCCTACCTAGTTGGAGCATAGTTTTTGATCTGCTCGGGTTGTAACCCCCAGAAGTAACTTTGATTGTCTTATTCCTTGGCTTGCAGCCCAGTATTGTTCTTTTCCTATATCATTCTCCTTGCGGATTACTTCCGATATAGTTTGTCTGCCGGTGCCACAATATGGCTCAGGTCCTATCAATAGCGTTGCCGCTCCTTGTCTTGCAAGCTTGTCCGCTTGTTCATTTCCTGGAATATTGTTATGACCAGGCACCCACAGCAGCGATACTCTGTTATGTTCACCTAGTTTTTTCAATAGACCATTTGCTTCAAGCACTAGCTTTGTCCTAACTACGAGGCATATTCAGAAAGTAAGTGTACTGAGGCTCTCATGGCCGGAGGGACTTTATTTTCGTCATGTTGGCAAAACTGCAGTGTAGCCTGACTTCTCCCCTGTGCAACGAGACCGGTTCGAAGTCAGTACGTTGAGAACTGTCGACGCGACAACACGTTTCGTGAACAATGTCAATCCAGTCTCCCGCCAAGTGCGAAATACGCGGCGTCATCCGTTATCTCGTTTGGAAGGGAAAACCTCCGTTTGAGATTTATAATGAGGTGAAAACTGCATAACGTGATAAAGCTATGAATCGTACAAGTGTGTACAAGTGGTGTCGCGAGTTTAAAAACGGTCGTAGAGTAGCGGAAGACCTTAAATTGTGACTGACGAAATTGTGGAAAAAATCGAAAATATGCTCCGTGACGATCGCAGATTGACTGTGGATGAACTTTCTGCGATGTTTCTCCAGATCTCTACTACACGAAACAATCACAGACTCTCGGATATCGGAAACTGTCCGCGAGGTGGGTCCCAAATTGATACCACGCTTCACCATCTGCATAGAGACGAATGGTGACTATGTCGAAAAATAGCTTACATTATGTACTAAAGTATCACGTAATTTTTTTGTTTAAATAAAAAATTTAAAACCTACAAAAATTCAGTACACTTACTTTATGGATATGCCTCGTAGGTTGGAGTTAAGTGCCTTCAACGCAGCCTGGCTAACGGAGCGAATAGCGATATCACAGTTGTGATAGCCACTGCTTAGGTTGAATTTTGCACATCTGATTATAGCGCACATCTCCGCTTGGATGCTACTGGTGTGTTTTCCCAATAACTCCCAGTAGTGAGGCCCTAGGCCTACTACTCCTTGGATTGTACAATCTTCCGTAAATGATCCATGCTGAAACTGTAGCTGTCATACCCTTCACATAAGCTATAAGTGGCTCTATGTAGTCTCTTTGAATGCTTTACATATTGATAAACTGTTGATACCATTTTAGAATGGCAAGTGAAGGGTATTGCAAGAAACATTTTTATAGAGGGGCATAAAGTCGCTGCTTTAATTACTAATGCCGCAACATTTATTTGCTCTGTGGTTGCCATACAAAGCATATTATAACTGTTGGATTTTTTTTTAAAGCTCAATTTATGCATATAATAACTATATACATAGATATGTATATACATAGACGCCATTTTGTTTTTGTGAATTTATGATGCTCTATTAAATTACGCATACGCCATGTTGTATAAATTGACCACAACAAAAACTACAAAAGTAATAATTGCTTTCACTTTTTTTGTCTGTATTATTTTATTTATTTATATGTATATTTTATTTTTTGTTGAAACTCTAATATTATTATTTATAGTATATATGTATATCCTTTTTTTATCGTAAATTAATTTTATAATATTTAAGCGCATTGCAACACTGAAACCTTTATAGCGCCATCAGCAGCCAACCGGCAGGTGTCGACCACTCTTCGCTTGCAAACAATTTAAAATTTTTTTTTTAACCACATTCACCAGTGCCCCAGGCGAACAAGCAAAATCATCGAGTGAGTGCATTTCATAGTTAACATGACATAATAATAATCATCATCAGCATGATCGTAATGATGTTCAAGTGGAATGCCGCTGGTTGCACGTATTTTTCTTTTTTACTCTTCATACAAAGTGTGTAAAGTATTATAATTTAGTCACGGAGTTTGCAACGCCTAAAAGAAAGCATCGATAAGATGAGTTATGTCCTTCTAGCTGATCGTTTGTCTGTCTGTATGTCTGTATGTCTGTCTGTCTGTCTGTCTGTCTGTCTGTCTGTCTGTCTGTCTGTCTGTCTATCTGTCTATCTGTCTATCTGTCTATCTGTCTGTCTGTGCCTTCCTGTCCGTGCAATTCTCTCATTCTTAGAAAAATTAGTTTGATTAGTATGTAGATTTTTTTATAGCTAGAAACAACACAGTTTCAAAAATGAACGTGATTTAGTCACTAGAAGGTAGAGATCTCATACAGAAACCCTTAGTATTAATTTTGTTGTATCGAACATGTTTGAACTAACGCAATTGTTTTTAATATAACTATTTTACAATTGGTAAAAGGTAAAACCAATTTATAGTAGCAGATATTGTATAAATTGTTGAATGGATACTTACTTATATCAGTATATATTCCATGCAGCCTAACATTCCAGACGACGCTCGATTCAAAATTTACTTAAATTGAATTCTTTTTAATATTGAGGTGTTGGAATTAATTTTAAAGGAATTTTTTCGATTATTGAGCGTTTATTTAAAAAAAAAAAATGCTACAATGTATATTATTCAAAGTATTGTCCATCGTTAGCTACAATATTTCGCCATCTTTTTGGCAGCATATTGATTCCGCGTCGGAAAAATTTGAGGCAATCTACGAATCGACCCATTTTTTTGTATACTCGTAAGAAGTAAAGCGCTGCTCAGCCAGGGCTTGGGTCATCGATCTGAACAAGTGGTAATAAGAAGGGGCTATGTTTGGGCTATAGCACATCCCAATTTAAAGCCATTAACGTTTGCTCGACGGAACTTGCAACATGTGGCCGAGCGTTATCATGTTGAAAAACCACCTTGTCGTGCCTTTTGGCATACTCCGACTGTTTTTGCTTCAATGATCGGCTCAATTGCATCAATTGTTGTTTTTAATGTTCACCAGTAATGGTTTGGTTAGGTTGCAGCAGCTCATAGTACACAATACCCTTCTGATCCCATACAAATGCAGAGCATGAGCTTGGCACCATGAATATTCGGCGTGGCCGTCGATGTTGATGCATGGCCGGATGGTCCCCATGGTTTTTTCGCTTTGGGTTGTCGTTATGGATCCACTTTTCATCGCCAGTAACAATACGATGCAAAAAACTCTTCCGATTATGGCGTTGAAGCAGCTGTTCGCAAGTGAAAAATCTCCTTTCGACGTCTCGTGGCTTCAATTCGTACGACACCCAATTTCCTTGCTTTTGAAGCATTCCCATGGCTTTGAGGCGTTTGCCAACTGTTGACAAGTCAACTACCAATGATTCTGATAATTACTGAAGTGCTTGACAAGGAACTTCATCAAGTAATGCTTGCAATTCTTCATCTTCAAACTTTTTGGGCTGGCCCGGACGTTCTTTGTCCTCCGTATCAAACTAACCACTTTTAAACCGATTAAACCAGTACTAACAAGTTGAAATCAATGGAGCATAGTCCCCCGTAAGCCTCACAAGGCGTACGATGGGCTGCAGCTGTTTTTTTCTTCAAATGCAAAATGCGTTTTTTTGGACAAAAGTCGACATGTTCACAGAGCAAAAAAAAATATGTTGTTTACACTTCAGTGGAATGACACATACTGAAAATTAAAGCTTATGAATATAGTCACAGGTTTACCCGATGCGATTTAGTGGTAGTTACGCCATCTCTTATGAATCCTTTAAAATTAATTCTAACACCAAAATTGCAAAAAGTGCAAGTGTTAAGAGTATTAAAGCTTCGGTTCCACTGAAGCAAACTTTTTTTTTTCTTGTTCCTAACTATCCTACATAATCGTATATAAATATATGTGAGGCAATTTTGTATCTGGGAGTGGGTAAGTGACATGTGTGTAATTTCTATAAATACTATTCTACATAGAATACAATATATTCATTTATGCATATGTATGTATCTATGTTGTATGTAAGTAGGTGTATATATATTTGTTCATCTATTGTTACCTCATAAAATACCATACGTACAAGCACAATTTAAAATAATTGTTTTTAAAAATGATTTTTGTGTAAGCATATGCGCCATTGTGCTTTAATGCCTTCACACATTGACACATAAGTTTTTAACTATTGATATATGCGAAATATTTGTATGGTATGGAAAGCAGATTCATTAGTTTTTATGCTTTTCACACAGAATGTGCACAGAATTGTAAATTAGTCATAATATTTAAAACTCCTTACAGGAAGTATCGGAGACCCCATAAAGTACATACGAGTATATTTTTGACCAGCTCGACCTGACGAATAAATCATGAATGGAATGAATAACCAAGTCCGTCTCTTTGACTGTTTGACGGAGGTTTATTAATGAGCATCACTTTTAGAGGAAGTCTCCATTCAGTCAAATTTTGTAGGATTCGCATTAACAACATTTTGATTTTTGGAGCTAATCACCTTAAAAATGAAAATGAATACTACAAGTCATTATTACAATTGAAATTGGCATTTTTTCGAATACCTTAAATAACTTCGTTATTCTCCAACCGATTTTGCTCTAATTAGGCTTGAGATAATTGCAAAAAATCAGTTTCCAGAATTACATAGTTACAGACATGGTAGAAATTAATTTGATTTTGAATTTATTCAATTTAAACGTTAAAAAAAGTGAAAAATTTTCGAACTAAGAAAAAAACTAATAATAGAATTCATGGGCCTGTCATCCCGAATCGACTTATCATGGACTAAAACTGTTTCAGAACATTAAAAAAACGTTAACTTTGGTTGAATCGAAGCTCTAATGCCATTCACGTGAAAATTGAAATCATACTGTAAAACATAAACGTCGGATGGGTTTGTTTAGGGGCTACTCTAAAAGTGAGCGGTACACGCCTATTGTATATCACCCATATGTATATCAATCGACCATCCATAAGAAGCCACCGTATAGAATCTCAAGCTGATATTGACTTTAATAAAAAAGTTTTTCATACAATAGCATGAAAGTGAGCGGGTTTATATGGGGCTATCCCAAGAAATGGAAGCGACACGCCCATTTGTATGTGTATATCTAAAAGCTGTCCATATAAAGCCACCACATCGAATTTCAAGCTAATTTTGATTTAAATAAATAAGTTTTTCATAAAAAAACACAAAAGTGGACAGTGGGTTAGTATGGGGATACCTCAAGAAATGGGAGCGACACGCCCATTTGTATATGTATATTAAGCGGCTATTCATAAAATGTCACCGCTTCGAATTTCAATCTAATATTGACGTTAATAAAGAAGTTTTTGTGAAGTATGTGAAGCGTTAATATTGATAAAGAAGATGTGTATGAGCCAATTTTCAACTGGATACCATAAAAATTGGTCTCCAAAAAATGCGTAGCAACATTCAGACGGACAGAGAACGGGCATAGCTAGATCGACTCGTCTCGTCGAGTTGATCAAGAAATTATTTTTTTTATGGTTATGACGTAGATATTGACTGCAATAAAAATGTTTTCCATACAAAAAGGCATAAGGGAACATGTGGTTTGTACGGGGACAACCCCAAAAAGTGGGGGGGGGGGAAATCACACCCGTTAGCACATATGTAAAGAGTCCTATCATAAGAAGCCACCATGTCAATTTTTAAGGTGATATTGATAGAAAAAAAAATGGTTTTTCGTGTTCAGCGCACTCAAATTACTCTAAAGAAGTCTAAGGGAAGGATTTTTATTTTATTTATTTTTTTTTATTGCTGTAAACTAGTGTTGCAAGATAGACAAACATGTATTTGGAACGTATTTTGATGTATTATTACAACAACAATACGAATTTTTTCATTGATTTGAGATTTCATAGACCTTTTAGAGACTTTTCAAAATTTATGCATTTTGTCCATATCGGTAACAGAAACAAAAAATGTTCGGATTGACTTAAAATGAGTCTACAGCAAATTGAATTGAAATAAAATTAGTGTACAGAATTGGCAAGTTTGGAAGAAAGGCAATCTACAATCCATCATACAAAATTTGCTGGATTAATGCCGGTGTATTTAAAGATCCCAAATTCTTTGGTGCTATGTTACTTTACACATATTGGAGACCGTTAACATTTGATGATAATTTAGTAATAATGGTGTGTTACTATATTTTACTAAATCAATATGGAATAGAAATCCAGCAGAATGCATAATGCTGCCAATCGTTTGCAATACAAAGTTTGATTTGAATATTATCTACAGATATGGTCCCGTGAACTGAAGGTATGTGGTATACTATCAAACCATAAAATTTTATTCTTTGGATAATATAATCCGCTTTATTGCTTACATACGGTCTGCTTTATTGGAAAGACAGACAAATTGTTACAGAATGTGGATAATGAGAAATGTTTCCTAAAACCTTTTTCTATCACAAAATTCCATGGATTATACCAAAATTTCTAATAAATCCAATTTAATGTTCATTTGGTTTTATTTATTTGCTTGCTTTAGTTAACATTCCAATCCCATCCCTTAAGCAAAAACACGTTTTATATGACAGCATGTTGGAAACTCTAAACAAAACTTTTATAGTCTGACTCCCGTGCCCAACCAAACAGCCAGTGTGTCTTCTTTATCTCTGTGGCTTTGAAAATAACTTTTTAGCCAGTAAACAGGTAACTCACAAAAAAAAAAACAAAAAAAAAAAAAAATAAAAATACAAAATAATATTATTGTATAAACCCTTTGTGCATAGTTTTTATCCAAATAATTGAAATGGAATAAGCTGTAGATTGTGTAAAAAGTTTTTAATTTTCAATCGAGTGGAAGAATTTATGCAATTCATAGTTTAAATGTTACATAGTTGTAATAATGGTATGAAGATTAGGTTTTAATGTGAGCTTTTTTTTAAAACAAAACTCAAGTTATTTCTAACCTCAAAAAATATCAACATAAAGTATAAAAGAAAATCGCGTGTTTTTGCTCTTGGAATCGACCAAAAGTTCACATTCAGCAGCGAAAAATACTTATAAATGTTTCCTTTGGGCTGCTGTTCCCAAAAGTGTGTATGTACGGATAGGCCTACTTTTTGGACCAGGCAAGTCATCTTCCGTAAAATCATTCATCCTATTTCGAGTGTCTTACTATTTTATTTTCAAATAAGGTGTACATTCTATCTGCCTTGAAACCGTTGCTCCATCTCGTCTTAATTTTCCTTGTACTTCACCCTTTCTTCAATACTTTACTTGTAATCTCCACTGATGTCATTGCCAAGTAATTTATTTTTTTTTGATGTTTTTAGAGATTATAAAGGAATTATGTTGTAATGTTTGGAGATTCAGCAGCTTCTATTATATGAACGATAACTTGAGTGGACGTACAAACACTTTTTGTACATCAAAATAGTAATGGAGACACCAAACAAACAAACCGAAAAAACGATGTCTTTGATGTTAGAGAGTAATCAGCTATTGAGGGAACTTCTTCCACGCATTCAACGATACAGACTCAATAGAACATGACTCCTCCGGTCCGTCGTTTAACCTAAGAAGAAGAATACTGATCTGAATGAAAAATTTAACTAAAAAAATTAATAGAAAATAAAAAATCTAAACGAACCAACACCTTTCATGTTTGTAGATGACACTTTTAAGAGGAAAGCAATTGTATCTCTTTTCTGTTGCTTTAGTTATCTACGAGTATAAGCAATTATTACAAATTTATATAAAGGGTTTTACAATAGGGACTTCTATATGTCAAAATTTAATATAATAACTCTAGCGCATGCTGAATTTCATAGCCATATCATCCAATTTGAACAATTTTGTTGTACATCGATCGAAAGCGCTATCCGTTGATGGTAATGACAATGACATCGTCGGTTTCAAAATAGTACGAATCGTTGATCCAGCCGGCCCACAATCCACACCAAACTTTCTGACTTTCTGCGGATGCATTGCCACTTGGTGAACCTCGTGTGGATTGACATCGTCCAAATCCGGAAATTTTACTTGTTCACGATGCCATTGAGCCGGAAATGAGCCTCGTCGCTGAAGATGATTTTTATGCTGCGGTTCTAACTGCTCCAGAACACACTCATCGAACACACGCCGTTGTCTATGGTCGTTTTCCTTCAGCACCTGGAACAGTTGAATGTGTTGGGATATAGGCCCAAGTCCCAATGGTTTGCGCGATATGGCAAGTGTATGATTTCTTGACACAAACTGGGCGACAAAGTGTGTGTCTGCGAATCGGTTGCGGATAGTTTTATCCGCAAAGGCTCCGGAAAAACGTTCTACTGCAATATCGTTTGCGTATTTTCGAGCAACCTACCTGGTTACTTACAGGGTAGCTATAAATAGTAATGCGAATACTTTCATTGTAAAGCGAATGTACATCGCAGTGCACTCCGGCCCAATGGGATCGTTGGAAAGAGAAGTCAACTTACGAACGCGCGGTCATCTCAGCCATCTCCGACTATTCGAAGAGTAACGACATTCTTTTCAGTGAAACTCGCTTCCTTCTCCCGTACAATGTTTGTTCGAAAAGAAATGTCAGCGAGTAGATTAACGAAAATTACTGATCAGATTGGTATAACACATTAAAAACAGTTAATATAGGGACCACCTGCATCGTACTTTCTACTGCTGATAAGTATCACAATTACCAAAAAAAAAAAAAACATTTTTTCTGGTCTGAGGGTCAGATTACTTTCAGATTTATGACCTAAACAAACAACCTTCACAGCCAAAAAAAAAAAAAAGATTTTTTCTTTCTTGGAAAGATTGTGAAGAAGAGCAGGGACAAATACATTTTGTTTCTAAAGAATTGCGTCTAAGGCAGGTAAAAACCAGGAAACGTCCTCGGCCAATCAAAAAGACCTGAGCTCACTTCCTCTCTCACTTTGCTAAAATATAACAACAAAAAAGACAAAGTGAGTGATGTCATAGGAATAACCAACAGACGAAAACGTGTTGTATACACACAATGGAAAAGTAGAACTTAATTGCCCATTTCCTTATTTACATCTTTCTATGCACTTTAAAGTTTATCCCATTGTTACAATAATATAATATATTGTAGCGTATTCCGCATAGCTGCTCTCGTTTTTGTTTTCTTTTTTGGTTCCTTTGCTTTCTGTTGGCAGAATAGAGAAAACAAATATTCTCTATCTCTGCTGTGCTCTAAAGGGTGATTCACATTGTAGCGCATGTCGGTCGAGCTGCGCGACGTTAGGGCGCACTTGTCAACATGTTGGCGAGCATCAGTTGAGTATGTTTTTGATAGTGTTTTGGTTGGTAAAACTTTAATAGAAGAGGAATCAAATTCTATGGATTAATATATAAGATATACGGACTTGAATTATATAACCTAATTTAACATATTTGCATTTCTCATACTCCACAAATTCTATACAATGTATTGTAATCCAGATGTTCAGAATGTCACCACTTGAATGTCACCATATTGTCAACTTATATACTCGTATATAATGTTTATTTCAATGGACTATTTTTCAATAAACAATTCGGACAATGCGATTGATTATTAAGTTATAGAATATGATACTATATACAAAAACTTTTTTAAGCTTATTGAATAAAAATGTGGGTCAATAAATTTTTTGTGCATTCAAAATCTATTAGTATAGTGACAATCAGATGTTTAGAACGTTAAAACAGCTGTTACTGAAATTTATAAAGTACAATAATACCAGTGTATTGTTTTTTTCTGCAGATTTTCAATAGATCGCATATGTTTATTTTTTCATTCTGGCCTGGTCTAAATTGCTATAAAAGTGCAACCGCTGTTCCAGCACGACATTGCATCAAAATGAAAATCTTATACGTTCTCTTCAGTTTATTTGCATTCCATGCTTTGCTGGATATTGTGCAAGCACAAGGACGTTCCCGACATTGTAATCTGACTCGCGAACAGCAACGATGTGTACAACGACGTCTGGCGCCGGTGATGAACTGCTTGAGACCCGATGTTAAGTAAGTACTTTTTGAAAAATAGATGCTAGATGTATTTTAAACTATTACATTTCTTTAAATAGTTGCATACTGCGACGTTTGGAAGAACAACGCATTACACTACCAGCTGGATCACGTGAGAGATTGTTAGAAGCGCTCTTGGAGCACGGATTATAGAGCTGCGATGAAGAAATATATTCTGAAAATATTTTGATTAAAAAATAAAACAAAAAAATGTCCAAAAAGTGACAAATGTGTTGTAAATTTTTATTTTAAATTTAAATAGCCGCATACAAAGAACATATATCTTAAAGCAGAAACGGTTGTGTCTAAACTTTTTAGCCATATGATGAATACCTAATACTTCATAAAACTTTGCTTCACTGGAACACTGCTGCCTACGCTCTACTCTGGCAGTTTAAGTTAAAGCTTGCGTCAAGAAAAAGTTTCAGCAGTTTGCATTTTCGAAGAAAAATATTCGCTTAGCCAAGGCTATGATACAAGAGTGGCACTATGGTTCAACATTTATGGTGCGAGTTTTAACTGACTCATGCTCTGAAGAAACCCCTTTATTTCTGTACGATTTCATAAGCGCCTGTCGAATCAATGCAACTGAGTAGATGCGAATGTATCCGGCTCGAAGGACCATAAAATGTTATGCTACTCCTTAAACGTAGCGTACGCTTTTCTGTTAGTTTGTCAACTAACATTAGTCAACTTAAAAATAGGGTAAATAACTAGTAGAATACATATATCTGAAATTATTATTTTCTTCAAAATCTGTTATATAAAAGCTTACATTCAACGAGTTGCGTTTAGTTTACTGAAGTTTGTCGACATGTTAAAAATGCAGCGCTATACTAGCTTATTAATCATGCTGCTTATAAATATTTTCAATTCGAAGCTGTCAAATTGTGATTTAATTTACATCCCAGAAACTAGTATACCTCAAAGTGAAAATAATTGCGGACTCACCAACTTGCAGGCTCAGTTATTTGAAGTATTAAAACTTCTTAGTGCTTCATATATCTGTTTTCGCCCATAAGAAGTTGTTTGTTCATTAATTGGATTTGCGTGATGGAGAACATGAGTACAGTACAAAACATTTCTCGCAATACAGCAAATGGATAGTTAAATTTTTATGCAAGTATTGTGATGGCTTTTGTGAACGTAACAAATAAACTACCATAACATTAATAAAATAAAAAAAAAAAAAATGTATAAACAAGAGAAACGTTTTACGTTTTTTTTTCGCTTTCCTAACCTTCTCTTTCTTTGTGCTGATGTTTAATTTTTTCCCACGAATACCAAAGAAATATCTGTCAACCCTTCCAGAGCTTCGTTTGGAAGGGTAAGAGCTAAAATACATAACGGTTCGTCTTGGTTCCCTGTGATGGTACTTTCACTTGGACCTATGCGCCATTTTTCAGGTTGAAGCATAATTGTGTCTAACCACAGTTCCGGGTTTAATTTTAGAGCTGCTTCTAGCAGGTTGCAAGCCAATGCTAATGACTCCCATCCAGTCAAGCCGCACTATCCGAGTTATGCCAGATTTTAAAACGTGCTATCAAATTTGTGTCTATACTGTTCATCGTTGAGGAAATCAATCGCTGGGACTAACCCTGAGTGCAACAGCCGTCAGAAAGCAAGACAAGTTAATCCATCTTGGAGATGTGGCCATATTGAATTTAGTGTTATATATTACCGGAGATTCTCAAAATGTAATCATAAAAATCTTTAAATAAAACTTAAAAGAGAAGATAAGGTGAAACATCAAATAAATAACTAATCAAAAAAATTGTTAACTAAGAAAAAAAAAATGCAAATGAGAAGAACTTTAGAAAATTAAATCATAAACTGGTTGCGAATTATAAATTATTCAATTGGTTTTATTTACATTTTTTAATAGCATATGTATAATTATTACTTTTTCAATGAATTAAAGTGGACGAAGAAAATTTCATGATATATAATATAATAACTATATATGTAATATATTAACCGAAAGCTGGACGTGGCATGGTTGCTGTTATACTTATTCAACCAAGGAAGATAGGAAGTCTCTATACCTGGTTTCAGATCGTTATTTAAAAAAAAAAAAGCGTTCTTCATTGCGTCGTGCTCCATTTTGGATAATAAGTAGCACTAAAAACGTCTTTCATAACTATCGAAAATAGTACAGGAAATGAGATTGTAAGTTTTTCATGCAGTTTGCTACATCGTAACGTACGTCAACAAGTGCAAACATTTTGTTGTGGAGACCCATTTTGAGTAGAGCTGCCCAAATGCACTCCGGGTCTAGACTATCGAAAGCTTTCTCAAAGTCAGCAAACATGCAGAAGAGTTTTGAAATATACTTAACGCATTGTTCCACTACTATGCGCAAGAAGTTGATGTGGTGAGTACCACACTCTGCAAAACCACACTGGATTATGGCTTATTGAGCTAGTCTTTAATGCGATTCAATATCACCCTGACCATGATTTTTGAGATGACAGGTAGGACACATACTCACTTTCCTCGACTCATAGGGAATAGTTCATCGGGGGAGTTTAGCATGGAGAACGATGTTGGTGATGTCCTTATTCGGAAATAAAGAATCGTTGAGTAGCTACTTCCAATCGGTGGCTTTGTTTCTCCGCAAACGGTATTGAGAACACTTTGGAAGTGCTCCCTCCAGCGTGTTAAGTGTTCGACGTCGGTGTTCCGAAGGGAGCCATTCAAGTCACTGATTGATTGATTAGTAAAAAAGCTTTCATTCCACAAATTTCCTCTTCACATTAAACAGTGTCTGAGAGATGTTTGCTTCCGCTGTGGTTTGCGATTCAGTGGCTAGCTAGTAAGTTTCTGGTAAGTTTTCTCTTATTTTAAGCATATTGCCTGCCTTCTTTCGTTGTCTGGTGGTATGAAACATATTCATTCAGTTTTGTACGTGATCCAATAAATTTCTATGTATCCTCACTCATCCACGGTTTTTTACCCTTCGGCATGTCTCCGATGCTTCTTGCTGTGTCTTTGGTTAGCAGATCTTTAATTTTGGTCCATTTAGTATAAGGTGTGGGTGAGCAGATACTGGATGTCTGTTATTGCAGATGTGCAGATCCGCACTTTAGCGATGACGAGTGAGTGGTCGTGTACTTGTTCCATATCAGCACCACGTTTACATCGCGGCAAACATTTTTTGAATCTTGCACTAATGGCCAGAATGTCGATTTGGTTTGCACTACATTGGTGTTCAGTAGATACCATGTAATTTTGTGGCATATCTTATGTTGAAATTATGATCAGCCTATAACTAATCTCCTTGAATTGCAAAACTCGATAAAGCATTCGAAGTTAGCTGAGAGAGGTGTTTTCGCTCCGAATCTTCGCGTTTTCTTCGCCTATCGTTTTTAACAAATTCTTGAAAAGCTTATGTCGGTACATAGCACTGGATGATAGAAATGTTTGTGACTCAAGCTTTTCTAGACAGATAGCCGGCGGAAGCGAAACCATTCCACCGTGTCTTGATGTAACGAAGAATGCCAAAAACGATTTGTTTGCACACAGCTCACCGAAGAAAACGTATCTCCTGGGTAGCTTCTGAGCATCCGAACCGAGGTAAGAAAATTTTGAGAAAGCAACCCTCCTTAATTAATGGCTGGGTTTGGTTCACTACACCGTAAAACTTTGACTAGTGAAGGCATAAATATAGCTTCGGATACGATTTCTCTTTGATGACGACACTTGGGATAACCTCCAAAATGATGACCGAGTAGGCGTTGGAAATAACAAGTTTGGATTGAATTCTGGAAACTTAGTAGGCAGCAGGCGAACTGATGTGACTTCCTATGCGCGGCCATGACCGATAAACGCTTGTAGAACCAAATAAGGAAGTAGAACCAAATAAGTTCAAGGATGTGGAAGTGTCACGCTCTTTAAGCCAAATATAAACCCTAAGTCTATATAAGTCTCAAACTTGCCTTCAAGTTGTTAAATTGTCATATTGCCTGTAATAAAAATGTATTTCTTACCAAACTATGGGAATGAATTTATATGGGACTCCATATTAAAATGGTTGTCTCTTACCAAAATGGTAATCTTGATACCCATTTTTTAGAACGATTCAATGTAAACTGGGAAACTAGTTCCCATACTTACGCGCACACGGACAGACAGATAAATCAAAGAACATTTGTTAGATCGGCTTGTTGGGCTTATGGAGAATTTTAAGGCTATATGGAGTCTCTATTGACGAAGATTATAAAAAACAGAATAGGAACTTAATACTTTCTTATGGGTGGGCTCAAGTTCACTATGCTTCTACAATTTTTTTAAAGCGTGGAGATTATCAATGCTACAAAAAATTTGTTGTATATTTTGACAGCTCTGATTTGTTAGTCAGAAAATTGAAGGCCTGAGTAATAAATTTCAAACTTCATTTCAAGTTTTATCTTGTTGGAATATACAGTTATTTTATATTTTTGAGTCCCGAGAGCAATTTCGGTTCCCGAGTGAAATTTTGGGACCGGCAGGACTTTCGGGAAATCACGCGAATTCCCGTAAATTTTAAAAGTTTCCCGATCCCGCCCGATCCCGATGAATTTGTCCAACAGGATTGCCGTCCCGTGCCCATCTCCAGTTGGAAACATTGAAGCTGAATTATTTTATTAAATGTTTCATTCTTTCCTTGCTGCAATCTGTAGTTATTTTTAAAAGTCGTACCCATTCGATGTGGGTGTTGTCAACGTCAACAGTGTCTTTTTTTGTCGTCGGTTGCCGCCAACACTTGTACAACACGACGTATGCGTAATTTTTGTTGTATATTTATTTAGTTGGAGACTTGAATTAATCATACGCAATGTTGCGCACGAAAAATATCAAATACACTTGAAAATTACTTGCTATTTATATAGACGTGCTATTTGTGCATATGTAGAATCGAAGGAGAGAAAGAGAGAGGGCGATATAATGTAAAGAAAGAGTAAGGAGTACATATATATATATATATATATATATATATATATATATATATATATATATATATATATATATATATATATATATATATATATTTGTATTTGTATTCTGTGTACAGTTCAAAGTTCAACAGACGCTGCACGACTTGATCAACAAGCAAGCAAGCAAGCAATGCGAGGAAGCAGGCACGCAAACAAACGAACAAATAGAGTGAGCAGTGCAGTCTAACGGAATGAGTTATTACAGCTACACATGCAGACAGGTACAGAGTAAATTCTGGCGTTACTTTGTACACAATAGCGAGAGTTCTCTGAAAGGTTTTTACAGAAAAGAGTATATAGTACGAGTATAAGTACAAATTAAGTAAGTTCCGCCTCACACTCTTAAATGTTGGCAGTCCAAATAGAAAATTTGAGATTTTATGGCCCAAAATCTTGAAAATCTGAATCTTGTACGCGTGACGGTGGAGGTCCTTCGTCAAAGTTCGCTGCGTGGTGCTTTGCTAAATTTGAAGACGATGTGAAGGATGCCGAATTGATGTTAGCTAGTTTACAGCAGCAATGTTTTCGAGAGACTGGCCGGTACATTGACGCACAGGAGACTTACTATCCAAAATCGAATCAGTTTCTTCAAATCTATTGATCACTCTTCGAATTGTTGACAAATTAGATGACCGTAAATTCCGTGAAGCTTGCGAGCGGTCTCAGCTTCATTGTCTCCGTTTTTGTATTGGGTTTTCACAATGATATTACTTTGTTTAATTGTGTAGCGCTCCATTTTTAATAATCGAAATAATCGTAGATGCCAGTTGTCAAATTTCAGAGTTGGCACTTGCATAGAAAAAAGTGATGTCAAATTTGAATTGTGCACTCTTGTTCGGACATTCTGTAAATGTCTTTGTTAGGGTCTTGAGTATTCCGGCAGTTCAGTCTCGACCCATTATCTCAGTAAGATTCAAATACAATGTTTGCAAAGTGGTCAGAATACTTAGTACTCTGGTTGTTTACAAATGACTCATAAAGACTACCCGCATGAAGAAGCGATGATGCTTTCCGTTCGCCAACATAATGAATTGGTATCGAAGCAGTAACTATTGAATGAAGCAATCATACCGACCATTACACCCCACGAGAGTTGTTCTACCTTGTATTGGAGATGCCATTAGAAGTTACAAAACGAGTACATCTCGATTCACAGCTCAAAGTTATATAAAGGAATGCATTTATACTATATCCGGTAGGGCTTAATTGCAGAACAGATGCAGTTGAAGAGTCAATATAGTTTATTGACTCTTCAACTGCAGGGACAATATTGTGCTTGGTAGCAGGCGAAAAATGTCTTCCTCGTAATACCAGGACTGAATTAGCACAATTAAGATTCGGATGAAGTCTTACAGGAAACGAATCGGTATGTGTACTAATGATTGCTGTCCAATCGCTGCATAGCACAACTCATCTCTTCAACTGTTTGTCCCGTCCGACGCAATTTAGTCCTGTGTATCTGTGAATGTATCGTATTGAGTTAGACTCGTTCCTGGGAATCGACATTTAGGGTTAGGTGTCGGTATATCTTTCTCTTATATTACTTATAGCTTTGCAATATAATTATTTGTATGTACGAGTATATTGATCCTGGTACAGCCTAAGAAAACTGTTACAACAACAGCTCAGTGCTTAAAAAAATTGTTTTTCTCATTAGTTTGAACTCTTATACTGTAGCAGACTTCTCAAAATATATATATATTCTTGATCAGCATCGTACGCTAAATCGATCTAGTCATGTCATGTCATGTCATTTGTGAACAACGAGATCTCGAAAACTACAAGAGATAGAACATACAAACTTGGATTTTTAGATTAGTTTGAAGCATATATATTCTGTACATTAATACTCATTGGTTATCAGAATTCGACATTACTAAGGAACGCATCCGATCTATCTGTCAGCATATCGGTGCTAACTAACCTAACTTTGTTAATTTTAAGAACTCTATTCAGATAATCCTCGTACTAAATATAATGCTTCCTTTATACATTTCTGTTTCTTTGTTGCTCCTGCTTCTTTTACTCCTTTCACTGCTCAGTTGTGTATATATTTTTCAAACAGTTTACATGAAATGGCAACTAAATATTTTAAATTGCTTTAAAATGAAACTCCCAACAAGAAATATATCCGTGTATATTGTAGAATATCAAAGTTTGTGCTTGAAATCAGTGTTGTTGTGTCGATGTAATTCGTTCTGTGTGGCTCCTGCAAAAGGTTATGCAAATTCAAATGACAAACTTGCATGCACAGTCCATGAATGTAGCTGACTGTGTGTGTGTGTGTGTGTGTGTGAATGTTGGTTTTGTTTGCTGTAGCGTATGTGTAAATAACATAAAATTGTATTTATATAGCATGCTGTACATGTATGTACGTGTTTCTATCTACTTACGTACATATTCGTATATGCATTGAAGTTGATATGTAAATGCGCATTTGTAGTTGTATGAATGCATATCTATTTATATATCCTTTTACAGGCGTTTGTATCTGTGTATCTGCCTTTGCATATAAAATGTTTACAAATACTATTATCAAAGTGAGACAAGTGCAACAACAACAAAAACAACAACAACAACAATGTCAACAGTTACAAGCAGATACAATAAAAAAATTACTTCAACCAAACTGAATGTCATTGGAAAGTGTAGTTGTAAGGATGTACATATAGATACATATGTATCTGTGTAGTTGTTCCATTGTCCCTCGTACTATACATATTTAAATTTTACTTTTTTTTTATACATACCACGAGTATATGAAGTAATTTTTTACATGTTCATAATGTTGGCAGCTCGTATTATTTTTATGCACTTGTAGTTTTAGTTATTTTTAAATGAATAACAAAGGAATAATTGAGAGAGAATTTTTTTTATTTATTATGATTTTTCTAAATAGTTCATTTTTTCACATTGGGTATTTGTGGTTCCGCCACTTTGTGCGTTGGAATGGAATGCATACTTTCCTAACTTTTATTCAAAAACTGCATGTAATTTGTTCCATTGCCCGTGGAGTTATGGCAGTCAGTCGGGATGTCCTTCACAATGTCTGTTTAAGCATTGTGCAGTGGCTTCTACTTCTACAAAACGTTTTCCATTCAACGGCAAATAAATTTTTTCGAGAGGGTTAAAGTCGCCTTGCCAAATCAAGCTAATATGGAATGTGTGTAATGGTTTAAGTGATGAGACGAAATGTTCTGTTTATTTTGGGACATATCAGAACCGTACAAATCTTCCGTACATTCAAATTGTGAGATAAAATGCCGTGAATTAACTTTTTTAGTTTTGTTTATTCAATTCCATTTCCATGTATCGCAATGAAGATTTTGACTCATTTTGATGCTTTACTACGGTTTTCAAAGATCCGAGATGTTCGTCAACCTGTATGTTTTCAAGATCTCACTTAAACCACTCATACACTCTGTTACGAATAAACAATTCTCCCCATAAACTTATTGCTTTAATTAGTTAAAAGTTATAGTACAAAGTTTATCCAGTTTAAAATATAACTTAATATTTGCTTTTCGTTCGAAGTGCATTTTTCGAATGATGCCACAAACACACTGCCACTTTGACCGTGATATATTTGAATGCTGTATACCAAATGTCATGAAGTTTAGCCTGAAAGTAAGGTTAAGGTTAAGGAAAAGCAGGTGGCGCCACTAGAGTGGGATTTTTTGCAAAAGTTCCTTTTTCCGTTGGTTTCACCTTGCAGATCACAATGTCAACACATCGTACGGCTACAGTATCCCAAACTATGTGGTCAACTCAACAGAGCTGACCAACGATGGCTTATGGGCTACCTGGACGGTCCACACCGTTTAAGGTACCACCAGTGCAGTGGAGAACATCCTGTTTCAAATAACACAACCCAATGCGCCTGAATACGAAAGAAATTGAGCTGGTTGGAGTGTCCATTGTCTTCCAAGTATAGCTGCTAGGTGAACTCAACAGGCTTCATTAACATAGTTTCATGTGGAGCTACTTTTAAACTATTAAGCATAAGAAATTCTTGGACGGTACTATGTACAATAAGGACAGCCAAAAAGTAGGCAACAATTGCAGCTAGTTTCACTGCTGCCTAAAAGTATGCACCTCCAAGATTTCTATTTTATTAAGATTACTCCTACAAACTTATATCCCACGTTTAGGATGTTCGATTCTACAATTATATATATTTTTTTAGGTAAGACATCATGATATGTAAGTCCTGAGCTCACGACTGCGCCGTTCTTACATGTTGGCTCTTCGATTTTTGAAATATTTATTTAAAACTGGGTTTGGAGACCGTGCAATTTTTAACAGATCATATATAAAACTTCAGATCCAGGAGCCTCTTTACTGTAAAACTTTCTTATTTGTTGAACTGACTATTTGAGACGCGAAAGTTCTAAAGGACTGAATAGTAAAATTTTAGATACATGTAAAGAATATTAACGCTTCAGTTCGGTTGTAAGCAAAGTAAACGTTTTCTTTGGTCTTAAATCAAAATTGTAAAAAAATTGTTAGTCAATTACACTAGTATGCAACAAAATTAAGAAAAAGAAAAGAAATCCATGGAAAGATAAAGTTATGGATAATTTAGTGAAAGCTCCAAAACTCGTCTTTATACTTTTTTAGTAATGAACGTCTCCAAAGTGTAAATCCAGCTTTTATTCTGACAGTTGTAATACCCAGCATCGTCCCGATGATGTTAATCCAGTTTTAATTTTGTCGGTTGTTATTTATTTCATTTACCGAAGCATTTCAATTTTCAATTCAATTTCTTTACTTTTATTGATCGATCCCTGATATTCGTGTATTTTAATCCCTAGAGTTCGAATCTGAAGTTTATTTGGACCATAAGCTGTTTTAAATATAAGTAAATTGCAAAAAATCCTTGAAAATTGCTAAAAATTGCATAAATTTGGAAAAAAATTTGTAGACCCGGATCGAGTTGGGTTTTTATGTAATTTGATCTGCTGAATTCGAATCTGAAGTTTACTTGGACCATTGACCCTCTAAAATCTTGTAAAAAACCAAATAAATTGCAAAAAATTGCAGTTTTAAAAATAGAAAAAAAAAAATGTATTAAACACGATTAAATACGTTTCTTGTATTTCTGATGCAAGTTTAAAATCTAAAAATGTCAAAAATTTTAAAATCTGTAAAAAATTTTATAAATACAGAATGAGAAGAACGATTTTCATGGATTTTAAATTGTTCTTCGTTTGTATCGAATTCTTTTGTCTTCAAATGATCTACGCAGCGGGCTCCTCTTTCGTTTCCTACCCTCTCGCGGCATTTCCCATTTTAGTGTCCAGCAAAAATCTGCCATCATGTTGATATTCCAATTTCCTTGATACCTAGTCTGCATCTCACTTATAACTTGATGGAATCGTTCTCCCTGTTCTTCATTGTAGTCTCCAAGATTGTCAGGAAATTGGACGATGTGAGAATGTAGAAAGTGTAGTTTAAGATTCATGAGTAACCTAAACTTTTGTAATTTGTCAGCAATTCTTCCACTAAAGTCCTGTAGTTTTCACTTTTATTATTTCCCAAAATGTTTTGAGAAACATTTTTAAAACTTACCCAAGCTGCTCTCTCCGTCTCGTTCATTTTTCCAACACAATTTGAGTCCTGCAATAAAGTCCTTATATTTAAACCGGCTTATGGTCCAAATAAACTTTAGATTCGGATTCAGGGGATTAAAATACATGAAAATCATGCTTGGTCTAGTTCCACAAAATTTTTCTACTATATTTTCCGAAATTAAATTAAAAAGCTTTCATAGTTCTTAGCCAAAATACGAACTTCAATCGTTTTAAATACAGCCATTGCATTGCATAAATGCGCAAATTTCTAAGGAGTATAAGGGAAATACTATAGGACTGCATTTAACGATGTGTTAATTAATAGCATTTTATAGCATTATAACTACATATACTCGTATCAGTTCAGCACTTGTCTCAACGACAACAGCAACAACAACCACAACAACAACAACAACTAGCAACAGCGCATAAAGCACGCACGCATGCCACACATTTGTCTTCGCCACACATAGTCACGAATACATACACGAATACAAGTACGATACACACTATTTGTATCTGAATGTATATTTTTGTATGAATAATTAATAACAAAATGTGGCAGTCATTCATAAATTTTGCGCAAAATGTTGACGGCGGCCACGGCGACGACGACGACAACGTAGTAATTAACACCGAACACCCAGTGAACATGTCAACAGTCGCTTAAAATGATGCCAGCTACAACAACAACAACAACAACAACAACAACAACAAAATCAAACAGAAGTGTTAGCAATATTCAACATACTAAAACACAAGCACATAAACATTGACACTCACATGTCAAAATTCAATCGATCAATCAATCAATCATTTACTCATTCATTTTTACAACAACAGCAGCAGCAGCAGTCGCCAGTCAGAGTAGTCAGTGAAGCAAGTGTTACGATTCAGAAACAAGTTTTGACTTCAGCGCTAAGAAATATTTTACTCTAGTATAATAGTTTTACAAATGAGTGTAGGTAGTATTGAGCGCTCTTGGATCGAAGAAGGAAGTGTATCCAGAGCTAATGAGTGTACATGAGCGTTGTAGGTCTATATATACATATATTCCGCTGGTGTCGTTTATAATGCATACTATCGACGACAAAATTATAGCAAATTGTAATTACTGAGTAGTGGCACAGAAATCTGTTGGCGCGAGTTGCAATTTTAGTGTCATAAATAATCAAAAGCAGACCCGTTGACATTTGTTGGAGCAATATCAAAAGCTAAATAAAGTGTCTGCATATTAATAGCCGGTTTAAGCAGAAAGAAGAAAAGCCGAGGAATAATTTTACTTTCGGTGGAACCTATGCTTTAATACACTTCACACTGTCTATAGTCAAAATATTGCAAGCAAAAAATGATTGAACGCTGTATATTTGCCGGGTATATGGTACTTACTTACTTACTGAAGTGACACTACAACCATGTACCTGTCATGATCGCACGTAGGAAGGCGCACCTTTCGTTATAATTTTATGCGAGTCGGCGCAAGTCGCTTTCAATCCGAAGCTTTATCATAGACTTGGTCATGCCATTGTAAACTCGGACGTTCTCTCTGATGCTGTCCACCAATTTAGTTCAGGTTTGTATCGTAAACCTTTGGTGCTGGAGTTTCGGCGTTGATCCGGATGAGATGACCAGCCCAGTGTAGCCGCTGAAACTTTATGAGATTGACTACGACACACACGACTTCTCTATCGACGGCATTGTTTTCTTCGATGCCTCCAAGTAGGTTAGAGAAATGATTTCTGTGCATTTTTAAATAGACTTCCGATATATATAGTGTTTCTTGAAATTACAAAGTGAGAAGTCCGAGTCCATATAGTAAATGAAATAAAAAAAAAAAAAAACGAAGCCAGAAGTGTCCAATATTTGACCACAGTTTTAAATGAGAGGTGAGGAGGTGTAAAAGTGATTGTAAAGGTGCTCGTGACATATCGAATTGGGTGCCTTGGGTACATATAAGTTTTTAAAAGGATTCGATGAAAAATGAGAAACATATTAACACATAAAGATCAAGCAGACATACGTGGCTAGATCGACACGGCATGTGTTTAGGGAATCCTTCCGGATGTTAAAATATCGTGCCACACATTATGTTTGTAATGTATAAAAATGACATATCTGAGAAAAGTTTACTTTACCATGGAGAGAAATTAATCAATATTAGGTTGAAATTCGAAGTGGTGGCTTTCTATGGAGAGCCGCTTAACCTACATATACTGATGGGTCTCGTTCACTTTTTGTAGTAGCCCCTATACAAACCCACCCCACGTTTATGTTTTACAAAACGATTTAAAATTTCGTGTGAATAGTTTAACCGAAGTTAATAGTTTAACCGAACTTGCAGGCTGTGAACTTAGCAGATGTAAAAAAAATGTATTTATAAAATCTAACATCCTAAACGTGGGGTGAAGTTTGTTGGAGTTTACCTCTAAAAGTGGGCGTGATACGTCCCTTGATAATTATGCGAAGTATCCTTCCATAAGTAGCCACCATGTGAAATTTCAAGTTGATTCTGACTGAAATGATCAAGTTTTTCATAAAAAATCCAAAAATTGGGTGGTGAATTTTTATGGGGGCTGCACCTAAAATAGAGAAATCACAAGTATTTTTCTATATGTGAGACTTTCGTATAGGAAGCCACTATATTAAATTTTGAGTTGATGGTTACTGTAATAAGAAAGTTTACATAGAAAATTCTAAAATTTATTGGTAAGCTTCTGTGGGGGCTACCCCTAAATGTGCTCGTGACGCGTCACTTTATATTTGTATAAAGTATCCATCCATAAGAAGTTGTCATGTCAAATTTAACATCGATATTGACTGAAATAAAAACATTTTCCATACAAAAAGGCAAAAGTGTGCGGGTGGTTTGTATGGGGGCTACCTCAAAAAGTGGGCGATCGGACCCATTTATGTGAAGAGCCCCTTCATAAGCAGCCATCATGCCAAAAGGTGATATTCGACAGCAATAAGAAAAAATTTCGTACAGAAAGTCGAAAGTGGGGGAGGGGGTTTTGTGGTTTGTATGAGAGCTACCCCAAAAAAGTGGGCATGGCATTTGACATTCCATTTTGACACTCTATATGTGGACTATATAGACAGACGGATATAGCTAGATCGACTCGTCTCGTCGAGATTATCAAGAATATATATATATATATATATATATATATATATATATATATATATATATATATATATATATACTTTCTGAGGTCTACGATGCATCCTTTAATGCGTTACAAACTCTCAGACAAACTGATAATACCATTTCACAAAAACATACGAACGTATGCCATGGCTAGATCTATTCGTCTCGCATTGTCCCATTATGCCCGGTTCACACATATTTCTATGCAGGGTATAATAATGCTAAAAAGCTTCAAGTTTAACAGTAGAAATATAATAAACATTATCATTATATGCTCATGATCAGCTTCGACATTGAAGTCAACCGTGCAGTCGCGTTTCGCTTCCTCCGTCGTCGTCGTTGTTGTTGTTGTTGTTGTTGTTGTTGGAGCAACATTTAATTAATTAGTTAAGCGCTAATTAGTATCTGTGTCCTGTTGATAGTTGTCGCCGCTGTTGTTGTTGTATCAATTAGTCGCTTCGTGCGCGGCACAAATGAGCAACAGATGACGCTCTAAAGGCGCCTGAGCACAGTGATTGATGATTGATGATAGATTGTCAATAATTTGCAAACATTATTTAATATTTTTACTACTTTTTTTTTATTCTTTTAGTATCATAATATTATAATGCACGCTGATCCATTATGCATCGTAAATAAAAATGTTCGAATTTTGATTATACAGAGTAATTGCGAGTAAATGTCATGCGGATAATATTTGTTTATTAAATAACTAAACGCACCTACGTATATAAATATACAATTTATATTAATTAACTTGGCGTAATTAAATGCTCAGCACCTGCATTCCTGACTAACTAACTAACTGACTGACTGACTTACTGTCATCGGCTTGTTAAGCAACGTCAGGCGTTTGTGGCAGCAGCTGCTCTTAAGCGATCTCATTTAGTCGAAAAACGCGTGTTCAGTAGATACATTCGGCTTTTCGAATGTTTTGTGTATTGTGAACAGGAGCTAAATTAAACAGTTGCGTATTTAGGCAATTTTTAAAATGGCGCTCTGTAATTTCATCGAATTTTTTTTAAGCGTTACATCAAAATAAATTCCCCTCCGGAGTGCAAATGTCTATATTCCAACGACTGACCCATCTGCTGAAGCCATACAGGTATTACTGGCTGGTTGAGTTGGTCACGAATACTGAAGCCAACAAACCAGCTGTGTACAGGACAGGTCCAAGGACACTTCGCTGAGATACACCTTGTCCTATACAGCAAATGGATATCTCGGATCTATCATCTTGAACTTCTACCATAAAGTGGCATCGAAGCAAGTACGACCTAAGCAGGAGGTAGTGGGCCGCTGCGAGAAGAGACTTAATCTTAATTCATACCAGACGAGTTCAAATGATTGCTGAACATTCAAAAAGAAAGCAGAGTTGTAATGCTTAGTTTCAAAGCGAAAATATGCTGACCGACTCGATGGACTTGTTCTAAAGTCCATGTTGCCTGAAGCCGAAGTGATGGTCAGGAATGGTACTGGACATCTGCACATCTGGAACTGCCAAAATTCTAGTAACAGAAAATCTTTCCAGTAGGATCTCACTAGACTTTTCAGTTTACCAGGTTTCGGTACCATAGCACTAAAAACGTCACTTCCATTAACGGAAGTGCTTCAGCAACTTTTTCTGCACCCGGTTATAGCCAGGAGCTTTGGTGGATTTGAGATTTTTGATTTCATAGAGGTTTTTGATTTCATACCTCAGCAGGCGTGAGAGGAGAGACAGGATGCAACTTTTAAAGAAACCTACAGCTGAATCACTTTGTTTATTGGTAAAACGTTACCACGAATAAGTTTCTGCAGACCCAACCGGTTTTTGAGAATCTGTTGATCGGGCAATGATTTCCAGACGGTTAGAAGCCATAGAAGTGATTCAAAAAGAAGTAAATTTGGTGCCGTACGAATTGAAACTGATAGACGTTGAAAAGTGTTTTTTCACATGCACACATTTAAATCCGCTCCTGTGCAGCGGTAACTATAGCTTAAATACGCATAAAACTTTCGCGCAAAAAGTTGCCATTTGAAAGCAGCAGCCACTTGTGGAGCGTTATCAAGCTGCCACAGATATCGAAGTGCGCGTGCGCATTCACAGTGCAACGCGTTTCACAGACCCCTCGCAATGGTCCACAAATTGGGACCGCCATGCTGGAAATATCAATTTACAAGCGCGCGCTTATAAATTTTACACCAACTTGTTTTCGGGAATAATTTAATTGTAGAGCGCTGCACGAGAAAGAGAGTGTATATGTGCTGACGTGTTGCACATGCGCATTACGCAGTCCACAAATTGTAATTACCACAACGCATTACAACATAATTTGAGTGGAGAAATATTGAAAGATTGACGGACTGAGTAACTTGCTACCTCAACTACTTGTTGGATTTTATTTTCGGGTGTGAATATAATGATACGCTATCGTTCGATATATACGTTATGATCATATATAAGTAGATACATGCCATATATATGCTGACACGAGACTCTTTGGGAATGGAGTCCAATTGTTGCGCCAAAGAAAGTTGCACGCAATGCAAAGTGAAGGGTAGCAAGTAGTATTTTGTGAAGTGAATTGCTTGCTGAAATGAGGTATGATGCAGTTGCATGGTGGATATCTGGTTGGTTGGCTGACTGGCTGATTGGCGGCGGCATGTGGAAAGGATAATAACATAATAACACAAAATATTGTTGGCATTGGAATTCAATTAGCAGCGAAAATATTCGTGAAAGGCACGCAAAATTGGCTTTTCTGTATACAAGATTTTTCTACATCATGGTTAATGTCGCCGTTGAATGCTGAATGTATCTGTAGATTTGTCTTTGAGGTCATAACTTTCAGTTTACAGAGCCTGAGAGAGAGAGAGAGAGAGAGAAAAAGATTGCAGAGAATGTTCGATGTAGCGGTTGTAGTAGCTAGAGAAATGCGAGGGTAGTTATAAAATTCAGTTTTGATTGCATAACTATAACGAATTTTGGAAAATATATTTGTGCGAAAACGTTTATAGCACTTTACATATTCATCGTCAAGTTTGCCGTATGAAGCAATTTATTATTCTTTTTTTAGTGATTTGACAATTTTATCTCGGCCAAAAAAAAAAAAATTTAATTTCTCGTGAACATTTTCATGCAATGGATCGGATACACCCTGCGTAAATCGGACCATAATATCGTTAAACAGTGCTTGTGCTGCAACTCTTTTCAGCAAGCGGTGCGATTAGCAGGAGAGAATCTACAGAATACCAGATGTGATCGATCGCATAAAGCTGTCCTGAGTCTAATATCTTATTGGAAAACGACCATATTAGACACACTATGCTCTAATATGAAATAAGATACATTTTATACAAGTATGTATTTTGGTGCGATGTACTTTGCCTTGGAAAACGAAGTTTGACAATTGTTAAAAAAAAATTTTTTTTTTTTTGTGATTTAAAACTATGAAGGAAACATTAGGCCAAGATGTCTTTCAAGATGAATCAAACATAACAACAGTTATTGGCGCACAAAGCACTTTGTAGCAGATGATCAACTGTTTTTAGGAAAACGTGTCTTTAGTTATATTTCTGGAACACTATGGCACACAACCATTGGTTGGTCGGAAGTCTTCGGTGAATTGAAGAAAACTATCTGACACGACGGATCCTTATATATTATGACAAAGCGGCCTCTCACACATCGGCTCAAAAAAGTTACTTTTTGAGCACTTATAATGTAGAATTATTGGATCATCTATTATACAGCTCACAGAAGCACGAGAAGAACAAGCTTCGTGGTCAATAATTTTCTATGCTACAAGAGACGGTTGACGTCTTCAGAAACCATGTTTCAAATATACCATCTTCTAATGTACTTGACGAAGACCTTCTAGGTCACTCAACGTTAAAACGAAGAATCTCAGAATAAGCGATTGGCCCAAGGTAGTTGATTTTCTAAGGGAAAGGTGAGAGGCACAGGAAAGTCTATATACAAAGTTTTCACCATTAGATTGGCGACGATAAGCATACAACTTGGCAGCATTGAAACTAGACGAAATCCGAACACCACTGTTCAAAATATGGCAGGGAGTTGGATACGTTGGATAATATCGATCGAGGCCTGGCGAACTTGGTTAACCAAGTTAACCCGCTCAAGCGCTAACTGAGAAATTTACGCTTCAAAGGCCACCTAAGATATCTGCTGAGCGGCTACAAGCTGCCTTTGGCGGCAACAGGTGTAGTCGATACTCGCAAAAAGTGGATGTCGACAGATACTTTGTTTAAAACGGAGGGGGCTTATATATGCTGGACATACAAGTCCACTTCTGTCCTCATAAACTAAAAAGTCAAGCTACACAAATTGTACCAAGATTATTAGAATGGCAATCATAACCAGATCTAATCGTCTTCCGAGAGGATCTCATCAGAGCCATGGAGTGAGGGTGGACCTCAGCCCAGATCAGTAGACTGGCTGAACTCGATGGAAGCAATGAAGCTAATGTCTCTGGCGTAGATTGCGTAACACCCTGTCAGATGAAGACAACGTTTTTCTACTGTAGGGAGCGACGGGAGGTTGAATCTGGATTTGCAATAAAATGCAGACCAGCACAAAGTTGACTTAAATTAAACTGCATCAGCGCTGTAATTGTCTGGACTAAGTGCTAATCCAGGAGTCCTGAATCTTTAAGGAAGGAATTGGAGGTCTTAATACTCCGAATACTCAAGCAATATGAGATGTTCCAACAGAAAAATCAAGTGGATGTATGAGAAAAGATATTAACTAAATTTAAAAAAACAGATCCACATATTGCTAGAGACATCAGTGGACATTTTATTGCGGCTGGATACCTCCCGATGCAAACATCGACGCCTCCATTTAAAGAAATAAATGACCTTGTCACAAACTTAAAACAACTGTCTCTTTCTTTGATCATTCGATCGGCAATCGATATTACAGTTTTATAACTTCCGTATGTATATACCATATTCTCTTTTTTGAACTGCCCTCGTAGATAAATATTTTCCTGTTGCTTACTAACTTGTCTAAATGCAGAAAAATGCGCATATAACTTGCCCTACAGCATAGACACTTCACCGAAACGTATGTACACATATATCTCATGGCGATTTTGCGATGATGCTGCTGCTGCTGATGATGATGATGATGCTGGTGGAGCTGCGGCTTAAACCAGCTTCGCAGTCGCCATCGCCTTCACAGCAGTTGCACGTGTATAGCCAAGCCAATCTGACCAGTTTAGCTAAGGTAGCTAAGGCCGACATTTGTAGCAGCATCAGCATCAGCCACAGCAACATCAGCAGACGTTGACGATGGGGCATCGATTACAACGCTTTAGCTACTCCTGCGCGACAAGACTTGAAAGACGAACTGCGCTGGCGTTCTTCCTCCCAATGATCCTTCCGTACTGCGTTTTTTCACTTGATCACCCGTTTGCCTTGCTGCTTTTTTGTTGTTGTTGTTGTTTAATTCTTGGTCACCATCTTGGACGTTGTCTTGGGCGCTGTTGTTGTCGTCGTTCTTGCTGCCGCTGCATGAACTGCCATCAGGTGTCGTGTATTTTGTCAGCATTATTTGCGCTTAACTTTCCGCTTGTTTGTTTCTGTTTCTGTTTCTGTTGCATGCTGCATGTTGGATGCTGTATACTGGATGCTGGATGCTGCATGATGCGGCGGCGGTTACTGCTCCTCTTGCTCTTTTTGCAACAGTTTTATTTGTTTGTTCGTTCGTTTGGACGTTTGGTCAGCATTGACGATGACTTATTGCTGCGCATCGTTTTCAACGCCCGGAATGTTGGGTGCCAGTCGAATTGGGTGCTGTGCAGCCATCCTCCACTCAACTCAGTTATCCAGTCAGCCATTCAGTCAGCTTAGCTCATTGCGGCGGCTCACAGTGGTACAGGTCGACACGCTATGCGGTAAAAAGATTATTATTCAATGTAAAATGGGTTTCTTTGGGGGTACCAATAAAATTAGTCCAAATCAAATTTCAAGTTGATATTGACTATAATAAAAAGAAAATAAGGAAATACTTTAGCTTCGGTGGAAGTTTCAATACTAAAATGTTCCATACAAAAATGCAATAGTAGGATTGTATTTTGGCTTTCATTAAAAATTTTAGGGACACGCCCATTCGTACATATGTGAAGCATCTTATCAAATTTCTAGTGAATATCAACTTTAATAAATCAGTTATTCATAAAAAAGTCCAAAAGTGGGCGGGGCACGCCTATTGATATACGAGTACATGTGAAGCATCCGTTCTTAAGAAGCATTCATATTAAATTTACAGTTGATATTAACTGTAACAATTACGGATTCATACAAAAACCATAACTGAGCAGAGAGTTTGTACAGAGCCTATCCCTACAAATGTATGGGGCACGCCTATTGATATATATGATATATATATAAACACTGGTTCTTCATAAGCTCCCACATCATAGATAATATAGATACTCAATAAACTTGGGACCAAAATAAGCTTCAATACCGACTTTCAACTATATATTTATAAAATTGATTCCCAGAAAATGTGCAAGACACATTAAACAGGTGGACAGACAGACGGAAATAACTAGTTCTATCCGTCTCAAAGAGCTGATCAAGAATATATACTTTATGGGGTCTTCGATGCCTTCTTTCATGCGTTATAAACTTTAATATAAATGATAATACTATTTCGTACAACGTGTGAATGGTACAATAAATGTCTAGATCACATTGATAGAGCAAGAAATCGTTATTTGTCCATCTAATGGCTAATATAAGGCTTGTGATATAAGACAGCGTCATCCATTATCCGTTTAAGGGCACAATCAAAGCCATCGTATTAGTTCTACGATATTGTGAAGTATGTATCTATTGTGAAGTATGTATATCTGAGAAAAATATCCGCATTGTTGGTGCGACAGGCGTGACATCCAAAATTCGGTCTAAACTTGATCTGCGTATGCATCAGGCGATTCTGAAATTTATATTTCTCAATGCAAGAGAATTCAAATCGCAAAATCATCTTGAAAGGGGAAATAACACAGGTCTACAGCAATTTTGCGCACGGGTTATACATACCATATTTTTATTGCTTTTATACCTAGAAATAAGAATACGAACAAAAAATAGTTCAGAATTTGCCCTATGTGTAAAAAATGGCAACAATTCAAATCAATTCAGTATACTACGTATACATACGTAATTTTCTTTGAGATGTACGGAATGTGCCAATAGAATAGATGGAAATTTGCTCCCATTGTGTAGTAGAACAGGTTTTAGACTTTTTGTTGAGCTGTCAATAAAAAGACGCCATTCAGTTGTATGACATGGAATACCAATTTCTTCAAATAAACGTTTCACGTCATGACAAAAACCGAGTCCATCTTCCCTACTGAAGAAACAAGAAAATTCTGTATGACGTTTTCTTTGATGGCATATTCGAACATCAGAATTATGTAAATTCCATTACTAATAACCTTTGTGTGGATTCACAATGCAAAAATAACAGTCTGTGTGATGATCACTGGGTTCCCTCCAAAGTCTCGGCACTGCAAACTTCAATGCTCTTTCTTGATTTTTAACAGATAGATGGAAGTAAGCTTGATATGCTTTGCAAATCTTTAAAAGTGTACTTAAATCATACTTTTTCTCTCTTACTTTAATAAATTCGCCGCAAATAAAATAGCAAAACGAGTCAGCGACTCGTTTACAACTTCTCGAAGCCATTTTGTACAAGTTGATACAGCGAAAAACCATACACAACGAGCAACGCAAGAAACACTATCAATATGATTTAGTAAGATATAATAGTACACAAGATAAGAATATTCAAGAACAAGTTCAAAACATTTCATTGACAATGAAGTTTTAAAAACAAACTTTTGCCACTAAGATCGTCGAGCTGAACCACTGTGCGGTGGCGGCATTTGCAATCAGCTATATTTGGAGTACCACAAACCAATGCACACCACTTTGGGGTACAGTAGATCGTTTTGGAGTTCAGCTAAACGCCTTAGGGTTTTGATTATTTTTTGTTTCTTTACTGTGAACAGCATTTTGCTTTGATTTTCGCAGCGTTCTGTTGGTTTATTTTCTACTTCTTGGCTGTAATATTGCGTGCCATTTTTTTTTCTTTGGTCCGTTGGCGCCTCTGGCTTTTTTCGTTCCATTCTAAATAACTTAGCTCAATTTTTCTAGTGCGATCTGCTTTGCCTAACTGACTGAGAGTTATAAATTTTTGAAAGTGGAGTTTTGAATTTGATAAATGCTTCTATTCAGGTATAAGTAATAGTTTTGTTGTTAGAACAAGTTAAAGCATTAAATTTTTGCTGATAAATGCATTTTGTGTTGGAATGTAACAGTAACTAGTTGGATATTTGCAGTTAGGGTACTAGAACTATTTCCGAAATTAAGTTTTTCAATACATAAACAAATAGAAAGTCTAACATCAGTGGTTACATTTTCATTTATATTTGCGATTTCAGTAAACTCGTACGAATTTATTTGAACATATTGAGAATGTTTGTAATCTAATTCCACTTCCGATATTTTGGTTGCATTTAAAATAAAAAAAAAACACACAATAAGAGATGCGTTTTAACTTACATGTGAGTTATATATTTGCTTCAGTAAGTTCCTACAAAAGCGTTTCGAAAGTGTAGAATAGGTTATATGACATTTCTCTTTCCCCCCATATGGGAATAGTTAGAATTATTAAGACTATCCATACATGTTTTTTAAAAGTTGGAAGATCATAATCAAAATATTTTAAAAATTTCTGATGAGCCACCCGCATACTCATGTATAGTAATTTGCCGCGAATTGAGACCAAAATATCGTGTTCATATTTCGTGTGCCATTGGTTAAATTATGATAGATGTTACATGTTTCTGAAAATTCTGTGAAGGGAGATATAGCATCATTTACAACACAGTTTGCAATTTGAGCTATTTGTGTCGCTAATGCATGTGTCCAAAAGTTGAAAAAACAAGCAAAATCTAAAAAAATCTAAAAAAATCTAAAAAGTATTATCTTCTTTTCTCTCCTCACCATTGTTTATGCCACTCACTGCTCCCAGTGCATCATCTCTTTCATTATATACAGCCCACTGAATACGCATTTGTAATGGAAAAAAATAATTGTTTGTTGTTATGTCTGATGTGCACTCTCTTTTCCTTTCTCTCCACACCAACGTTTTTAAAAGTGTTTGTTTAGTTTCACTTCGTATATTTATTTGGTGAGATTTATAAACTTCCACTTAAAACTTAGTAGCACTTATAATTCACAATTAGTTTTAAAATATTCTTTCAGTATTAGTGATTTGTCGTTTGATAATTTTCTACGTCTACTGCTCAATAACTTAAATAGCTACACTATTAAAAATGTTTACAGAGAACTTAAATATGGAATCAGGTTGGTATGGGTTTTACAATGGGTTTGGCATATTCATTAAATACAATTTATCTGAAAATGGAATATAAGTGTCTAAATATTGCAACTTCAAACTCTATCTCTCATAATCTGCAAAATATCTCGTCGTTCATACAGAAGCTTAGACAGACGGACATATCTAGATCGACTTAGCTTTCCAATTTAGAAGATTGCAATGGAAAAATAGGCAAACTTCAGTTAGGTAAAGAAAGTAATTCTCTAATGTCCAAAATAGTTTTTCCATATTTTCTAGCATACTTTGTAACAGAGTTTGTAGTAAGCAATTTTAGTATAGAGGCCTATAATGGAAAAATTTGCAAAAATTTCATGTGATACCCTGCGAATTGAAAGCAAAACTGGTAGGCTGTATGCACAGGTTGAGCTATTTGAAGAAGAGGAAAGCAATTTGGTACGTATTTGTATGTAAAGTGTACCGGAATATATAGGATCCAATGGAAAAATGGAGAAAAAACAAAAGAGAGCTTAGCAGCGCACGGCGAATTTGCTAGAATTGGTTTGATTGTAAAGAATACCAGGAATAATAAGCGCACACCGGCTACGCTAAAGTCTAAAAGAAAAGAAGTATTTATGAATAGGTATGAATATGATGGCTGTTATTTTTGTATGAGTGATCTTGACGTGTGTGCGCCAATGAAGAATAAAACTGAGAAAACGCCCATTTCATTAAACTATACTGAAATTGTCTTTGTATACAGATACAGATACTAAACCAAAGCAAATATGGACACAAAATAACCTGTTTCACTTTAAAACAATTTTACGACTATTTTATAGCTTAATAGCTAAATTAAATAAAATTCAAAGGATACAAATTTCAAACATAAAATAACATAAATTAAACATTCAAGTGTAAAACATACACACACACACAACACACACAGCACACACACCACATTTGTATAGACACATATAAGACTTTTAAGAATTGCAGTTGCTAAAACTCGTTTCAATTAAAATTCTTTGGCAAACAAAGGCGAAACAATGAAAAAGCTGAAGAATACTCTTTCTTTTTTTTTTTTTTTTTTTTAAAGATGGTTTATAAAGAATAAATATTGAAGGAGGTAAAAATAAACGTTGCAGATGCGATGAAAGATGTACAAAAGCGACAACAACTTTTATATACTTACTATTTAAGAAAATTTGTGCAGAAATTGGTGCAAAAGACAACAGAATATACATATGGTATATTTTAGTATAGTATAGTATAGTTGTCTATATAGATATGTATATCGGTTTATGTTTAATAACAGGCAATGAAAGGACAGACAAAAGGACATAACGACAAATGGACGGAAGGACTGACGAAAGACGCATCTTTCATGCGTTCATTCAGTCATTATGGTAAGCGTTTCAAAAAACAGCAACAACAAATATAAATGGAGCAAAAATATAAAATACGAGTTTTCATTTTGATATACCCTACGAACATATTATGTAGTATGAAAAGGGTTTTAACATTTTATTGGAAAGATATAGCTCTATAAATCTATGGTGTAGTTGGTGGTACTGGTAAGGGCTACTTGATCTTTCTTCTTACCAAAGCTTGAGTCTCAACTCTTAACCTCTTGAACCGAAGCTGTAATACCATTCACACGAAATTTTAAATAGTATTGTAATACATTAAAGTGGGTGTTTAAATAGTGGGTGGTACACGCTCACTAGTAGATGTGTATGAAGCGATGTAGTAGATGTGTAAGATGCTGCCATATCGAATTTCAAGTTGATATTAACGTTTTCCATACAAATGCATAAAAGTGAACTGTGGGTTTATATGGGACTACCTCAAAAAGTGGGCGGGACACGCCCCTTTGTATATGTATATGAAGCGGTTGTCCATTAAAATCCACAAAATCAAATTGCAAGCTAATATTGATATAAATGAAGTATTTTTTCATAAAAAACACAAAATTGCACGGTGGGTTTGTATGGGGGATACCTCAAAAAGTGGGCGGGCCACGCCCATTTGTCTATGTATGTTTAGCGGCTGTCTTCTAAAAGGCACCATATCGCATTTCAACCTAATATTTACTTTAATAAAAAAGTTCTTCTTACAAAAAGTCAAAAGTGGACCATAGGTTTGTATGGGAGCTACCGTAAATAGTGGGCGGGCTACGCCCGTTAGTCTATGTATGTTAAGCGGCTGACCATAAAATGGCACCACATTGCTTTTCTACCTAATATAGACTGCGCAACAACGTACAGACGGACAGACAGACAGACGGACATGGCAAGATCGATTCATCTCGTCGAGCTGATCGAGAATATATATACTCTATGGGGTCTGCGATGGCTCCTTTAATGCGTTACAAACTTTCAGATAAACTGATAATACCATTTCACACTATGTGTGAATGGAATAAAAAAAAAAATTGTTGTCAAAATTTGGACCCGATAAGATTGAGGGTTGAAATGTTCTATACATGTCAATTTGATTGAAGGGGTCAGGGAAAAGGGGAAGGGCGAAGGGAAAGGGGAGTGTTGGGAAAAGGGTACAAGCGGCAGTGGGGAGGGGAATTATAAGGGAAAGGGCAGCAACGCGCCGGGTACCAGCTAGTTTGTTTATAAAATCGCAGAAAAATTAGCAACATTTTCATATTGTATCACTCATATGTACATACCAGAGCACAAACCATGATTATTTTGGAAGTAGTCTAATAATGGCTTATTTACCATTTTGAATATATTTTTCCAAAATTTTAGTACTGGTACAAGCAAATTATTTAGCAATCAGTCTGTAGACTCCGAATTTAATCCAAATTTAGCTAATATCTGATCAATCCAATATTAGTCTACATCGGGCCCTTATCATAATGAATAAAATTAAAAGCAGAAAAAACTTTTAAACCGCTGGACGGATTGTCACCATATTTTGCTGGTTTTCTCTGTACGCAGGTTGTTAGTTATGTTTCATACCGAAAAAACTGGCTTGTGGAAGACCTACAAAGTAATATCGATATATCTTAGGAGCATGCTACATATGTGAAGCGCACTGGGAGAAATAAGTTTCACTGAAAACATTTGGCGGTGCCATACTTTTATAGAGTAATGAAATAGTATAACATGTTTTGAAACAAAAGTAAATAATTGAACAATGATTCCAAGTTTCTTTTTTCAGAGAGGGACAACCTATCATTAGACTACTATCAAATTTTGAACAATCTGCATGATTAGAAAAACGAACAGAAAGCAAGTGTTATGACCATGACCAAACAATAGTTAAAATAGTGGGTTTCTCTAGTTCTTTGAATCGGTGCGGCAGCCTTCTAGTTTCTGTTCGTCTGTCTGCCTTTCATGTCTGCTTTCAACGGCTGAAAACACACAAACTTAATGATGCAGATTGCTCAAAATTTGACAGTACTCTAATGATAGGTGGTCCTTCTCACGAAAAGGAAAATTATTTAATAATTACAAGCGCCATCTGACGTCAGAACTACCCTCATTTAATATATAATAAATCTTATACAGATTATTAGATTTATAAATATAGATTGTTTCTATATAATTTTGAATTTAGTGAAGGGTATTAAAGCTTCTACCAAATTAAAAAATGTTTCCCATTCAATTATTTTTTTGTTGTTGGTTAGCGAGGCAAGTTTTTACAAAAAAATTATACTTATATATAAATACTGTGTAAAAAACATCAAAGAGTGCGTTTTTGTCGCAGATCTTGCGAACGGCAGACGAAAAGACACACAGACGGTCAGCTGAACGGACCGAGACCGAGACCGAGACCGAGACTGGGACGGGAAGGTAAACCTTCGAAGTGCAACAACTGTTTACGTCTGTGTCTGCGGCTGTGTCCGCGCCTGCAGTTTAAGCCAACCAACCATTCAGATCTGATCCATCCAAACGAATCGAGTCGAATCGAATCCAACGCCATCGCTGTCGCTTTTGCCGGCAATGAAGCAGAAAAAAGTGTAGTGGTTTAAATATTTAAAACAAAGTCGCTCAAGTTGTTGCAGTCGTCTTCAGATGAGTCGCATCGGATCACAACGCAATGGATCGGATGACTGTTGTTCTTGTTGTTCTTGTTGTTGTAGTTTTTGCTTATATATATACCAAAGAGTTATTATTGTCGTTGTTGCTGTTGTTGTGGGATTTAGGCTGTCTTTTGTTTTTTTATTTTTATTTTTATTATTATTTTTTTTTTTTTTGTTAAGTCGTTGCTACCTTGAGGCACATACACATATTACAGCCAACAGTCTGAAAATGAGCCAGCCCAAGCAAAGCGTTCAACTAGTGGGACAGACTGACAGACAAATAACTCAGCATTCCATGCAACCGTGCAGACATGTGTATGCATTTGCAGACAACTCAGTAGAACCTACAGAACTGACCGAATTGAAGCGCTAAAGAGATCCCACATGCTATATACCATACATATAATATAGGAGTACGCTGAATCGCTGGCTCGATGGCATCGACTTCGACATCGACATCGACATCGACAACTGTCCGTATTTCACCTGGAGTCATTAAATGCCCCCAAAATGCAACTTGTGGCAAGGCAAACTTCACAAAAAATATGCTTTACGCACTTTTTATATTTCGATTGAGGGAATTTTTTTTTTTTTTTGCTTTTTTATAAATATTTTTTCAATACTTAAACTTGTTGCGCATGTTCAGCGCAGACTGCTATGGACAGCTGTTTTTTTTTTCTGTTTTTTTGGGACGCAATTTTTGGTTATACGCTTTAGTTAAATCGTTAAGTTGGTGTCGTTTCGATTATAGCTTTGGGCAATATACATACATATTTAACGATAAGATTTTATGCAAATTTTCCATGTGCACCTTACAAATTATTCTTCATTTTAAAGAATTACATATCGTCAAGTCGTCTAAAAAAGTTACCTGCAGAAGGAAGACATCAAATCTGAAATATCAGGAATTAGTAGATATTCAATTTGATTTATATCAAGGTAGTTGCTAGTTTAGAAGATTATTTTCGGACGTTATAAAATTCGAATTGTGAAGTCATTTGGTCGCCAAATTAAGTAAATAATGTACATAGTTTTATAAATTAATGGCTCTTTCTACAAGGTAGAGTCTGAGCAATATCGCACAGTAAGGTAAAGTGATAAAAGGTATGTTAAACCGAATTTTAATGCCCTTGGCTAAGACATACTTTATCCAATGAATTGATAGTCACGAAATCCAAATTTCTTAAATTTCCTACTATGTTTCGTCAGACAGTTTTGTTCTACGATGTGTAGAATCCGGATGACCTAAAGTATTTTTTTTCGAAAATGTTTCACTTTTTTTTAAAACTAAACTATTGTTTTTCTATTTAATTTGTGGCGCCTACATTTAATGGATCAGTTTCTCGGTCGACGAACCCTTATTAGTCGGTCATCATTTGTTCGTTCCACATACCTTGGCATCGTTTCTCAATCGTATACATTTCCTCTTCTCCGTTGCCCACGTTGCAACGTCAGACATTTGTTCCTTGGTGACAGAGTAGTTGCCTCCCTTCTGGCCATCTGTTCTCTCATTTTAAGAGAATTTTGTCGGCAAGGCAGCGGCTGTTCTGGGTAGCTTTCTTTCGAATATGAAGTGCTCCTTGAGTACTTTGACTGTCTTCTCCTCCAACTTGCCTCTGGAGCGAAGCTTCAATTATCACCATATGCAACGTGGATGCCAAGTGGTCCACCTTCATATAGGCGCTGTAGTTGCTAGATATAGATGCCATGAGGCCTGCGCTCTCATCCCTATCCACCGCCAGTACTGAGCATCTCCGTGCACCTTAACCGGTTGGATTCATACACGGATGAACTGATAAAACCGTATCAGTGTGGCTTCAGACTAAAAAGGTCAACCAATGATCAAGACCTGTTTGTCGATTATATGGCCGCTTTTGATACGTCGCCCAGTAACAATCGTTTCTTTTTGCATTATACTATTACACACACAAAGCGTGGTCAGAGTACGAATGAACCTCTCCGCTTTGATAACAAGAAAAGTTCCAGCAGGGTTATGCTTTATCATGTCACTTATCTAATCTCCTGATGGAGTACATCCTAAGCCAATGTACATACGTAGAACGGTCGGGCACGATCATCCATAGGGAAGTAATGCTACTTGCATGTTCTGATCATTGGCAGTAAGCAAGGCACTCTCGGAGATTGAGAAAAGTCTCGACTCTTAAGACTAGCGGTGAACAAGCATAAGATGAAATACTTGGTGTTCACTTGCAAACCATTATCGCATCTTGGACGTTCTGTGTAAATGGAGAATTTTAACTGCAGTGTTGTAGAAAACTATATCTACCCGGAAACAGAGATATTCAGCTACAAAAATGCCAGTCTTGAGTTCAGGCGAATCGATGCTACTTTGGGCTCAGTATCCAATTTAGAAGTAGATTCCTCTATCGAAGTACGAGGTTAAAAATAATAACAATCCCGCTCATGCTGTATGGTGCAGAAGCGTGGATCCTGATAATATTGGACACAGCGTCTTTGGGAGTGTTCGAGAGAAAGTTGCTTCGTAAGATATTTTAGAGTTGGCATTGAATGCAAAGGCCTTTCACGCAACTCTCGGGGATTGGTGTGAACCCAGTAGCGCATGTTCTGTTTGTCAACGCATCCATTCAAGTGAATATTGGCTTCATCGCTGATAAAACAACTTCGGCGACAGCACTGCATATTTTATTCGGATAGACAGTTTAGCTGCAGCACGGAGGGATTTCATGATGAACAATGTTCGGGTGGACGACCGAGCTTCCGTTCGAAAGATCACATCTGGTAAGATATTTACAAAATAGACTATACACGGTGAGATCTAAAAATAACCGAACTATTAATTTAAATCATAGAACACGTAGCACCATCTATCAAATGTTGGCTGTGTTAGAAAGGTACATTTTTCTTCTATCGAAAGCAGCTAAGTTCATGCTAATCGTTGGACAGGTTACAAAATGACATACATTTTAATAACAACAGTTTTTGTAGTTGTGCTGTAAAAACCTAATGGAACAAAGACACGAGAATTAAATATTGTTTTAAACTCGGTGTGAAATTTGCTGGGACTTACGAATTGTTAAAAAAAGTTTATCATGATGATTATATCAGTCGTACTCAAGTTTACACTTGATTTACACGATTTAAAAACGGTCGTGATGATTTAAAAAAATGATCTAGTGAATGGTGCACCGTCCTAAGTGCGTCCGTGGCCGATAAACGATAAGTCATTTTAGAATTATCGCTTCGATGTACGAAATTTAACAAAAACGTCGTACAATATTATTATAATGGCGCATTTAAATCTATATGAAGGCATCCGTTTATAGGTAATTAAATTTATTAACTGATTATTTTATTTATTCATTTTTTCAAGCTATTTATTAACGATATTTCGATGGGATTGTTATTGAACATGAAGTTATTAAATTTGCCTTTACACACATAAGCCGTTCTCATGCAAATAATTGTTTTATATACGAGTATTGTTCATATGTCGATGGTAGTTACTTGCTGTTTCATGGATTGTATTGTATATATATCGACTGCATATAAATCGACTGTCAGATACACAAGTTTTTACATACATACCTATAACGATATAAAGATATAATTTTGCATGTCAACTGACTATAGACCCTAACGGACGATGCTACAAAACACTCCGCTCCGGACCACGACTGAGCCTGCCAATACCTTTGCGTTGTTGTTGGTTTTTTCTTGTTGTTGTTGTTGTTGTTGTTGTTGTTGTTGCAGAGCAGTTGATTTAATCATAAAAATTCAATTTGTATTTAAAGCGTATGAGTATCTTTTTTCTTTCACTCGCTCAATGTATTGCAGTCTTTCATATACGGCGGCATGTAAACGCGTTGGCAGTCTGAGTAAAGTCGAAATAAAAAATTGTAAAAAAAAAACAGGAAGCAGCTGCTTGAAATTCTTGGAATTAAATACAGACAGACGGACCGACAGACAGACAGACAGACAGACAGACAGACAGACCGACCGACAGATACATTGGAGATGTATGCAGCAGACATGCGTACGACATACTTGCAGAAAATTTTCGGTTTCATTTATGAATTTACCAGTGAATAAATAACATTTAATGAAATTAATTGAATCAAGTTAAACTGAAATGCAACGTTAAAGACGACAACGCGCAATGATGAAGGTGATGCCTGTTTTTTGTTTTTTTAAGTCATTGCAAGACAAAGCCTTCCGCTGCTGTTTTCAGTCTTGAGCCAATAGCATCATCATTAGAAGTTGCTACTCCGCTGCATCTTGCGACTGGTTGGTGAGGTCAATACAACACATGGAATTCGATACTTTTGCATTTGTCGAAAAAACAAAAAAAAACGAGGTAGAAAAATAGAAGACAAGAACCTTTTCCTTTTCTTTTTTTTTTTTTTTAGTTTTTGCTGGTGCTGCTAAGCTACTTTTATGTTGCACCAAGTGGCACATGCACACATAGCACAGTACGATACATAACTTCACCTCACTTCATATATGTATGTACGTGTAGATGCTTGCTGCAGTTCGGTGAATTTGCTTGTGGCAGCAAGTGTTATTGCACCAAGGTTCTGCATGCAGCATGCTGTACTCTGAGGACAAGGAAGCGCGTTTTTAAATGCCAAAACAAATGCAAAAATTCAAGCAAAGCTCTTTCTGCTTCTCTACATCATTGCTTGTTGAGTTGACTCAGCCGTTGGCATTCGAATAGCATAGAGCGTCATCCAATCGTTCCATCGTTGAAGCGATTTGTCCTATGCTGTATGTGCTGCTACAATAGAACTTGCGCACGTTGCCTTCAAAATGTATCTCTAAGCTGCTGTTGTGACTTTAACTCTAACTGGTTTCTTTCGATCGTTTAGATACACTTCACATATGATAATAAAATGAGCATGGTAAATTTAGCAGCTAGTTTGTCATGCTGTGAAGAGCAACGTGAAAATCATAACCTAAAGTCTATTCTTCAAAAGCAAGTCGGATCGAGTTGTTCTATAGTTGCGTCCATCTTTATGTCTTATACTAAATCAGCGTCTAATTATAACGGGTGTTTTTGTTCGAAGTATAGAACTATAAAATAGTGTAAAAAACAATTGGTATAAATTAAAGTTATGTTAACATCCATGGTATTTATTGGAAATATAATAATAAAGTTGGCCACTTTAGTTGAATCAATCAGTCATTTGATTACGGGTCGTCTAGTTCAATGTTCATTTAATACTGGTCACTTAGTTCACTGGTCATTTAGTTCACTTCTCATGTCGTTAAGCGGTCATTAAATTCATTGTTCATATATTTTATTGTACATTTAGTACACTATTCATTTAGTTCACTGTTTATTAAGTTCACTGTTCATTTAGTTTACTTTACATTTCATTTACCTTTCATTTAGTTCTTTTGCCACTTCGTTGTTCATATATTTTATTGTACATTTAGTACACTATTCATTTAGTTCACTGTTTATTAAGTTCACTGCTCATTTAGTTTACTTTACATTTCATTTACCTTTCATTTAGTTCTTTTGCCACTTCGTTCATCTTCCATTTAATACACAGGTCATTTAGCTTACTGTTCATTTAGTTCACTGTACATTTAGTATAGTATTCATTTAGTTTACTGGTTATTTAGTTCACTGTTTAATTAGTTCACTGTTTAATTAGTTCAGTGGCCATTTAGTTCATTGTTAATTTACTACACTTGTTATTTAGTTCACTGTTCATTTAGTACACTGTTCATTTAGTTCAATGTTCATTTAGTTCCTTGTTTTCGCATTTCCTTTATTTGTTTAGAACAAACTTTTTTTAACTGGTGCGAAGGGTATAGAAAGTTAATATTGACCGCAGTCAAATTCAGTTTTATTTATCTCTAATTCCTACAGCTTAGATTTTATTGAACATACTATATGAAAGTTGTATCTTAAGTTGCTGTACATTTGGCGTGGTTTCATTTAATAAGCCTATTTGTGTGCCATTTATTGCAGTTTGTACGGGAAATGCTTGCCGTTGCTTAGAATTCAGCTGTGTTGAGTTGTATCATCGCCAATAACATCATTGCACTTGTTGAGCATCCAATGCTCCAATGCTCTCACTCGAGTTTGGTTGCTTTAAAAAGCTACATAAAATACATCAAAATTTCAGCAACAGTTGCTCCATTGCTCTCAGCAACACTTGCACACAAAGCTGAGCTTCTTTTAATATTTGTGTATTTTTGTGATTTTGTATGCTGTGCGGAAATTCTAAAACACCTCAAGAGCGTAGTTCTCGAAGTCCGTCCGCCAAGCGGTTCAAGTGGTCAACGAAAATTTCTATGTGTGCATATATGTAGGGATGTATGTTACTGTGAGTTGCTTTTGTAAATCCCTGCAGCTTTAGATTACACTGAAAAAAAAATACACATAAAAAGACATTCACAATGATCAGCTTGAAATGGTTTGAACAATCACTGGAGAGTATAATTCAGAGTTTTAAACTAAATCAATGCTGATTTAAAAAACAAACGTTTGAATTTTAAAATCAAACAGAGAATATGAGAGTCTATGTACCAAATTTTTGTGATTATGCATTCATTCATATAGATGATGGGCCAGCGGACATTGCTGTACTGATCTGACTTTTGATGGTGAGCAATAATATATATTTACTCTTCATGGGGACTGCCACACCACATTTGGCTATTACAAAACTTTATATACCCTTTTGATGTATGGATACTTGGTATTAAAACCGTTTTTCTAATAGGACAATGCATATAAAATGGTTCCTTTAGGAACTTCAACATAAAATATGTAAAGCTTATTGGTCTGAAGGACTTATGGTGGAAGGAATTTTTCTTGCCCGCCTTCGAAATAAAATCTACCTCTGTCTGTCTAAAGTAAATTGGTATATAGCCGAGTGTCAGGCTACTTCTTAAAATTGTTATCATAGGACCTACTGTTATCAGACGGCTTACCTCGTTCCTTCACCAATCCCAATCGTAGGCAGCCGTCCTATACGTGCGACTTTGCATAGCAGCGTATTCTACACATGCATGTTCATCAATAAATTTGAGGTGCATACTTGGCATAAACTCACCGCTGCATGCCGTTAACGCAACACCATATAGTAGCGATTATACACATAGCTCAATCAAAGGAAACGATTTTTTTTTTGGCCATGGGCTTGTATGGGGTTGCCCTCAATAGTGGTGCGAGACACGCTCATTGATATTAATGTGAAGCGAGCCATCATATTGATTTTAAAATGGCCATTGAGGAAAATAAAAAATATTTTCACACAAAAACAAAAAAGTGTGCGGGACACGCCAATTGATTTTTATGTAAACTATCTATCCATTATAATACACCATATTCATTTTCAAACTGTTCTAGATAGTGATAAAAACTTTTCATACAAAAACTGCAAAGTGGGCGTTTCGTTTGTATGAGGGATACCCTAAAAAAGTGTGTGTGGCATATCAATTTCATAAACTCAATCTGCGTGTGAACAAATATAATGAAAAATCCAGGTTTGGTGACTATTGTAGTCTCTGTTTTTTTCAAACAACCGGACGGACAGACGCTTGAGCACAATATTTTTAAGTGGAACATAAACAATAGATGCATAGGAGCAATCATCCTAACCGTGGCACTCTCACGAGAACAGTACCTACTCGAATAAGGAATGATATCAGAAGCTATAAAGTGAGTATTGCTTGTTTTGTACCACAGGGTCAAATAAAATAGTATGTTTATACTTCCGCTAGGGCTCAATTGCATGAAGATGCATTTGAACAGTCAATTAGCACTTATAGGGACAATAAATATTTAGACACGAGTAAACAATTTTATATTTGAACACAAAATTAGTACAAATATATAAGTAGGCAAGTGGGGATCTTTTCAACCCGCTTAAACACAACATACTCGCTCGATTTTGTTGTTGTTGAATAAGTTGTGCAGGTTGGAGCAGGAACGAATGTAGTTTTTTTTCTGCATCTAATGTACGTTAAAACCAGGTAATGAACTCTATCACTAAGACCTGAACTCTCTCTCTCTCTCTCTCACTCTCAGCTTTTTCAATATGCTTAAAAATAACAACAAAAATTTAAAGTGAGTAACGTGAGTGTATTGGTTTGACGCCGCTGTATATGAATTTTATTTGTCCATTTCCTCTTCTACATCTCGATGAACTTTAACCTTCGAATAATTGAATAACGTATTCCGCATAACTGCTCTCTTTTTTTGTTTCTTTCGGTTCATTTGCTTTCAGTTGGCAGAATATAGAAAAAAATATTCTTTATGTCTATCGTGCTCTAAAGTTCGATTCATATTGTAGAGCATGTCGATCGAGCATCTCGACGTTATGCTCGAAACTGTTGCACTTGCAAACATATTGGCGAGCAACAATTGAGTATGTTTTTGAGTATGTTTTTTGTGTTGGTAAATTTTTTTTTCCGTGACTCTCCTGTATTATTGATATTTTTATTATTGGGTATTTTTGAGGCAAAAGATCGAATTTCGACCACTGAAAGAACTCTAGTGTTTAAGAGTGGCGCATAGAATTTTTAAATAGAGCACAAAATTATCATAAAACTAGCACAACATATTCATATTTACAAACATCTGGTTTCCTCAGCTTAGTTTGCAAATTTTATTGACATTCATTTTTCCTTAAGTCCAAGTTTCAATTCCATCAAATGTTTTTGGTAGCTCTTTCTAACAGATCTCACCAAACACTGAGTAAGATCTTGCACCATATGTTGTCTAATGGAAGTTGATTTGAATGATTCTCTCCGTTTACGACATGACTTTGTTTACAAATGTTAAAACATGAGAAGACATAAACACACCAGTCGATGTTTCTCATCTTCGGAAACTTTGCTCTGTGGTTATTTCACAACATTGAACATAAATGCTTCAGTTAAATGCTATTCTGTATTCTTTTGGATCGTTGCAATAATAAGATGCACTTCAGTTGCAATAAATGAAATTGCTTGATTATTAAAGTTTAAATGTGTCAAGAAATTCGTTTTAAATTCAATAAAATCTATTTTCTCACTGTACTAACATACGCTTAGAATGTCAGAATGCAGCACCAGATACACTTCATGCGTACTACACGCTACTCCATACATTCAAATGTTCGCTTTACTTGCATGGCTGCCTTTGAGCAAGCGTATCCTCAACAACAATATACACGTACATACATATAGGTATTGTATCTATGCATCTATATCTGTCGTTAGCGAAGGCTGAACTGTTAAAATGTGCGCGGCAAGCGTACCTTGCAATTATTTCAAGTTCGAAAGCAACATATACAACAACAACAACAACAACAACAACAACTGCAACTAAAGCAAAGCTAAGCTGCATCATTGCCGCTGGCATTAAGCAACACCGCCATACAACTTGGAAACTACGAATATAGAATGCAATCTCGTGTGTCATAAGTAAGTTAGTTAGTTACTTAGCATCATACTACTCGTATGACTATGTATCTATGTATCTTTGTTTGTAAGTGTATCTATAGCTAGGCCTGTTTTATGTTGAGAAGTTACAAAAGACTGCTTAAGCTTAAATAGAGGCTATCAGAGAGTGCTTGATGGCGGCTTATCTGAAAATTTAGCGTTATAAATCTTGCAGCAGCATCAGCAGCAGCATCATCATCATCAGCAACAGACATGAAGAATGCTTTATAGTGTTGTTGTTAATTCAGGTAGTTTACACGAAGTATTGTGTGGAGATGAATTAAAGGCGGTTTATTTTGAAATTTGGTAGCTTTATTTGTATTAAATATTTTATAGTATTTTATCAAATTAGCATTCCTAAAGCGCTTTTGCATGAAATTGTCTAAGCGGCTTCGAATTTAAAATTCCTGTCAATAATACCCGATTAGTTTATGCGCAACGATAACTGTGCCTAGTAGATGATTAACTGAAGCAGCCTGCATGTAAGTGGCAGCCAGAAATGAATGCGATAGAGTATGAACGAGGCCAGACCGATTCGCGGAAAGGCGGTTTAAATAAGCGCTGACAAAGTGATCGTAAATAATTTTTATACATATAAAAATGTATCTTTTTTTGTTTTTGTTTTTTGTTGCTGTCATTGCCCAATTTAACTCACTAAATGTATACGCAACATTTTGTTTACTGACCTTTATTTCAGGGTTCCAATGTGCAGACTTAGTGTAAATTGGTGTTAAACTGAAACTAAGAAGTCTAAGAACTGTTGATTGTTTTGAAATACATTTGAGTAACTTTTTTTCTGATGGAACTATGTTCAGAATGTGAAGGTGATGAACAATAGTGTTGCTTTTTTGGTTTTACGTATAGTTTTGAAAACTATGTCAGTAAAATATTATGGTCAAAATGTATGCTATCCAACCGATGTTAATAAAAATAATATATAATTTGAAAGCTGTACGTTCCCCAGTTCCCTCAAACTGGATCGGCCAATGGTTTAAGATACCTGTTACTCTTGGCGCGGTGTGTTGTGTCACGCTGAATAGGTAGGGAAGTGGGTTGTTTGCTGAACATAATTATGGATTTTCGCATTTAATTTTTCGTACATTGAAGATATTTTTAATCTTAAAAATTCAGTTGAAAAATAATCCAAAAGTCTACAAACTTTGCTCAAAGAAACTGCACGTAAAAACTTTTTATTTGTATATTGTTTCGAAAGAGATAAAGATTGAGGTTTGGTAAGGTAGACTTGTAGATTGAACACCTCTTGTAAAATTACGAAAAGCGTTGAAACTAATAAAAATACCTGAGTTTCAAATTTTTCATTTAATTTTCTTTTGGTTGAAATCTGTGAACCCAAAACTAAATGAATATTGGTATGAATATCTCCATGTCATTCAGTTTCACCATTGAAACCATGATCTAAATATCAGATAATAATGCAAGTGGCGTTGCAATATAAAATCCAAAACAGCAAACACAGCAAAAAACTGTGTTCAACCTACAGTATTGCTAATATTCGTATATAAGTAAAACAGTGTACGCTACATAAACTAACCTTTTAAATTAGTTAAAATTTGATCATTTTATAAGCAGATGACATTTTCACAATGAACGGTTGAGCCATATTGAAAATCATATAAAAGCTGATGCTGATCAATTTAATGATGATACGAAACTTGTTCAAACTACATGCGTGTTCAACCTACAAACCGCTTCTCTACATTTGATGCATGAAAACTTCTTTAATAAAGAAGTTTTCATGCATCAAATGTAGAGAAGCGGTTTGTAGGTTGAACACAAACCGATTTGTAGGTTGAACACAATATTAGGTTGAAATGCAATGTGATACCTTCTCATGGTCAGCCTATTAACATACATAGACAAATGCGCGTGGCCCACCCACTTTTTCGGGTAGCCCCCATACAAACATACTACACACTTTTGTGTTTATGTAAGAAAAACTTCTTTATTAAAGTAAATATTAGGTTGGAGTGCGATATAGTGCCTTTTTATAGACATCCGCTTAACATACATAGACTAAAGGTCATAGCCCGTCCACTTTTTGGGGTCGCCCCCATACAAACTCACCGTGCAATTTTGTGTTTTTATGAAAAAATTCTTCATTTAAATCAATATTAGCTTGATATATGATTAAGTGGATGTTAGTGGACAACTGCATCATATACATATACAAATGGGCGTGTCCCGCCTACTTTTTGAGGTAGTCCCATATAAACCCACAGCTCACTTTCATGCATTTGTATGGAAATCGTCAATATCAAATTCGATATATATTTTAGATACATTTCAATGTGATATTTAATATGGTAGCTTCTTATGGTTAAACTCTTGTTTAATAGTTTAATAGATAATAGTTTAAGCTTTTTCATTTTTTAAAAATAAGTATCGATATTTTTAGAAGATGATACAATATTTTAATAAGATATTTTGCATATTATTAACATTGAAATTTCGTGATATTTTTTTTGAGCGATATTATCGATACCGATATTTTATGACCTTTTATATGATCGACAATATCGATATTGATATTGTTGAAAGAAAGTCTTGTACGTTATACTTAATAACTTTAAGATTCTTGTATATACCCGTATATGTGTATAAATTTTCTTGCAAGCAATATCGATACTGTCGATATTTTTTCAACCCAATAATAAAATATTAATAACGCCAACTATAATATCGTGGTAATTCCGATAACGGTGCTTTATTAATTTTTAACAATCCAAGCATGAGCAGCAAAATTGATTGGAAAACTAAGAAGTTATAGGCTACAACGTGATCATGATTGTGTGCAAATTAGAACACTGTTTTTTTTTCGAAGCTTTCTTCACTGTCTGACCGAATCTCTGTCCATCTGTCTGTCTGAATTGTCTTTCTGTAAGTTTATCAAACAAAAGGCGACGACGAAAGCTGAAAAACGCGCGCGCTCAAAATAAAAAAAAAAAACAAAAAGAGAAATACTAATGATAGTCTTGCGAAATGGATCAGACGATTCAGATATACTGGGACCGCGCTGAGGTTGCAGCTGCTATTGTTGATCTCCGACTGCTGGATGGCTGGAAATGAGCAACGTTGATAATAATGATGATGAAGATCATCAACACATCATGATTAAAGTGCAACATTATGATCATTGTCGCCATTGAGTCGCTGAATCGTGGCAACAACAAAAGCCAGCGATGAGTAAACATTCACATTAAAATAAAATAAAATCCAAAAATGAGGATCGCAGGCGTAGCATAAAGAACATTTTTAAATTGGAGCCTATAAAATGCGCACAAACACCTGTATGACGAACAACAACAACAACAAAAACATCACCAGCAGTAACAATACAAGAAAACAATAAGAACAACAGAAGCTGCAGCCATATAAAAATTTTGCGCGCCTTTTTGGAGAAGTGTAACCGAAGCCTGAGTAAGTCAAGCTTTGCCTTCTGTACTTTTGTCATCGTCTGCGCTGAGCTGTTCTGTGCTCTGCTGTGTGTGACCTGTGTCAATGGCCGCGCCAAGTCAGTATTATCATCATCGCCGTCGTCATCATCGCTGTAGTGCACAGTGGGAGAAATACGCAATCTGGCACGGAGCCAAAGCTTCCTCAAATGTGTAAGGCGTAAGAATTTTAACATCTGTACTCGTACACACTCTCAAGCATTTTTGTAGGAGTTTTTGGTTCTGAATTTTAAATGTATACTACATGTGAACCACTTCTTTTCACAGCGTTATGAAAACTGACATGGCTATGTTACCATTAGTATTTCATAAGGTGTGTGATTAACAAAAGTTGCAACACGTTTTAATATTGTATTCTTATTGTAATCTGGACATATAGGAATATAATCATTGGTACAACTAGCACGAGATGCACAACCAACAATTCTCATTTGCGCTTTTCAAAAAAAGTCAAAATACTTTTTTCAAGGTACATTTTCCATGTCTCCACAAATTTTCTGATGAAGTTTCTTAATTTTATCTATATTTGATGGCACTGCTCTTCGCTGTAGTTGCTTTTATCAAACATATTAGCAAACACATGCTTCTCAATAGTTAGATGATCATAAGTATTGAACATTCACAATAACAATGGAATCACAGTTTTAGTAAATGATGTACAAATTATTTTTTATTCCATATAAAAGACTTCCCACTACAAAAAAAAGGAAAAGATTTTTGATGCACTCACTGAAACATACAACGTTGATCTAAAAATAACCGAACTCTGAATTTAAATCATAGAGCACGTAGCGCCATCTTTCAAATGTTGGCAGTGTTAGAAAGGTAAATTTTTCTTCTTTCGAAACCAACTAAGTTGATGCTAATCTCCTGATGGAGTACACCGTAAGCCAAAGTACATACGTAGAACGGTCGGGCACGATCTTCCATAGGGAAGTAATGCTATTTGCATATGCTGATCATATGCACGCAAGAACGGCGTGTTAGCAAGGCACTCTCGGAGAATAGGAAAAGTCTCGACTCTTGAGACTAGCGGTGAACAAGCATAAGATGAAGTACTTGGTGTTCACTTGCAAACCATCATCGCATCTTGGACGTTCTGTGCAAATGGAGAATTTTGACTTAAGTGTTGTAGAAAACTATATCTACCCGGAAACAGAGATAATCAGATACAACAATGCCAGTCTGGAGTTCAGGCGAATAGATGCTACTTTGGGCTCAGTATCCAATTTAGAAGTAGATTCCTCTATCGAAGTACGAGGTTAAAAATAATAACAATCCAGGTCATGTTGTATGATGCAGAAGCGTGGATACTGATAATATTGGACACAGGGAGTGTTCGAGAGAAAGTTGATACGTAAAATATTTAGATATTTTAGAGTTGGCATTGAATGCAAAGGCCTTTCACGCAACTCTCGGGGATTGGTGTGAACCCAGTAGCGCATATTCTGTTTGTCAACGCATCCATTTAAGTAAATATTGGCTTCATCGCTGATAAAACAACTTCGGCGACAGCACTGCATATTTTATCCGGATAGACAGTTTAGCTGCAGCACGGAGGGATTTCATGATGAACAATGTTCGGGTGGACGACCGAGCTTCCGTTCGAAAGATCACATCTGGTAGATATTTACAAAATAGACTATACACGGTGAGATCTAAAAATAACCAAACTATTAATTTAAATCATAGAACACGTAGCACCATCTATCAAATGTTGGCTGTGTTAGAAAGGTACATTTTTCTTCTATCGAAAGCAGATAAGTTTATGCTAATCGTTGGACAGGTTACAAAATGACACACGTTTTAATAACATCACTTTCCAAGACCTGGACGACCCAAAGCAGCTAATCGTGCAGAGTTAGTGGAAAAAGTAAGAAAAGTGGTGTTTTAAATATGATTCTGAAACTAAGCGAGAATCTGCAGAATGGAAGTCAAACAACGAGCCAAAACCTAAAAAATTACTTTTTCAGAAGTCAAGAATCAAGACAATGTTGATAACTTTCTATGATTCCTATGATTGTTCACAAGGAATTTGTTCCAGAAGTTCAAAGTATCAATGGAGAATATTATTTGCAAACTTTACATCGTTTGTGATCGAGAGTTCTACGTTTTAGGCCCGAATATTCCAAAGGAAAGCAGATGTTTTTATTGCATGAGAATGTACCACCTCACAAGATCAAAAAAGGCAATGAAGTTTTGATGAAAAAACAGATTTGTTTCACCCAACACGCTCCGTATTCGCCTGATCTATCATCTATGAAAACTGCTAAGAGATTTTTACGATGACATTCCAGCCATACAAGCAGTCGTGACACAAGTGCTAAAGAACTTCCAAAAAAGCGAGTTTAAAAAGTCTATGGATAAATTGGTTGAGCGTTCCAAACATTGTGTTGAGTTAAATGGATTGTATTTTGAATAAAAATTAGCTTTGAAACATAATACCATGTTTGTTTTATTCTATAACTAAAAAGTTCAGTTATTTTTAGATCGTACCGTGTATGTTAAGTTTAAAAGCTTACAGCTGCGCGAATATTAAGTAGAAATCAAAACAAAAATCATGGAAAGTATTGCTGGGATATCAGTTGTCAAAAAAATAAAAACTAACTTCGAAATTAAAATCCTCAAAAATTTAACTTAATACGTGCCAGATTGTTCATTACGCCCACTGTGCAGTAGTGTAGTCATCACAATCAACTTAATTATCATCATCTTTAGCAAAAGCCGATGATCGCAGGCAGCTCTGTTTGAATCCAATAAGAAATCGTTCGGTCGCTGTGTGCGCAATTGAAATGAAAATATTCGCAAATTGGTTGCCGCTGTCGCTGAATTGAATCTGAAGCTATGAGCTGTGTGAGCTGTATCTGAAAAGTCTAAGCTGCTATATTTCGATTGGATGCAGTTGCGCAGACGCAGACGCAGACAGAGATACAGATACTCGATCGGTTCGGTTCAGTTCGGTTCGGTTTTGCTGCAGGTTCTCTGAGCCACCACCTCCGGCATCAACTACTTACTTCTTTGCCATATCATTCGATTCGCATCCCGCATCCGCATGCTTCATCATCCACAAATTCAGTGATGCTGTTGTCGGCAATGAAGTTTGGTCCGTTTTGTGTCGTGTTTGTGAATGTTTTCATTTCCAGCGACCATGTCGATTTATTTGAATTTAATCTTTGCTTTGACTTGCTGCCTTTTTATTTTGTTTTTTTTTAGTTTTTTTGTTTGTTTTGTTTTGTTTTCAGTGCTGCCAACTGTTGTCGCTATTCTTGTTGTTGTGGTCTTTTGCGCATCTTTATATGCTTCATTTGCTTCATTTGCTGCAGTTGCAACTTCTGCCAAGAACGCATCTCAGTTTCGTTGTATTCTGTTCTGTTCTGTTCTGTTCTGTTCTGTTCGGTTCGGTTCTGTTTTGTTAAGTTCACTTCAGTTTTTCAGTTATCACCGCATTGAGATGTGCAAAATATATCTTTCTACTTGCTGTCCTTACTCTTAACCGCTCTCATTTGCTCCTCCTTTAGTCATTTTGTTGATTTCAAGTTTTATTTGATTTTTAACTTGCTTAAGCTGCAGATACTTTTTATATGAGTATGTACTTTGACTGCCGCTGTCGCTGTTGTTGTTGTTGTATCTTCTTTGGTTCTCCACTTCAGCTTCTTATTTTTAGTAGTTTATAAAAATTCTTTAACTTTATTAGCTTTTATAAATGCATACATAAATATATATTGTTGCATCTTGTTCATGGTTGCTGCACTTGTATCTATTGATTGATTGCATAACTAAGTATTTACTAGATTAATTAATTAAATTGTATGCTTTCTTACTGATTTTTGCTTCATATTTCTAAATGATATAATCAGATTAGCAGGAATGCCACAGAAATAGCCAGCGATTTAATTTCTATAGCCTTTTCACAAACCTTTTCTAACTTAGCAACTTAGAGTAGACACAACGCTAGAAGAAATTAGTCTTACGTTTGTGTTGCATTATTATTGATTTTTTTGCGTTGCAAAATTGATATTTTACAGTGATATTTTTTCTTTCTAGTTTCAAAACAAAACAATTTGAATTTATTGCCCGCCGACAATAAGTTTAGACGGCAACTCCAGCCGCTGTGCGTAACTTTAACGATGATACGTGAATGACAACAAAAACGTATACAAACCAGTCGTGGTGAATTGCTAACTAGCCGAACTAAAATTGTCGTAAATTGTAAATAAGCCATTACTTAGAAGATAACAATGAGCAAAAAACCATAAATATATGAGCATCTATGCGAAAACTGACACAACTCTGGACTCAAAAACTAGGTTCAAAATTTAAAAAAAAAAAAATTGGCCCCAGTGAAATTCAGCAGGATTTGGCTATTGGCAGTGATTGGCAAATTCAACTAGTGATTTGGTAGTTATTTTAGTAAAATGCTAATTTATTAATTAAGACATGAAATAATTAATTGTTTTGATGTAGATTAATCAGAAATTGTACATACTATCTGCGACGATTGGCCTTTTTATTTACAAAACGTATTTTGTAGGCGTGTTTAGTCAAATCACTAGCTCAATTACAGGTCTACTAAATACGTTTTGTAAATAACTCTGTTTGTATAATATAAAAATGCTTGTAACTATGGTTTTCTAATCAATATAAAGTATTCATAGGGCGGGGGGGGTTTCATAAAAATGTTGCGTTTTGTCGCTAGCATTTTTTAAAAGTTCATATCTAAAACGAAGAACCGGATACTAGCTAAAATATCGAAATACATTATCAAGGATGTGATAAACTTCGATCTCAATCGAAATTCAATTTCAAAATTTTTGTTCAAAACTGAAACTTAGAACACAAAAAAAAAAATCATCAAGAATTTTTTTAAAAATTCAAATACCTTTTTCGTAAACAAAATGGAAATTGAACAAAATTTACATCTGCTATCTAAGACGTAGTCGGATGTGCTATCAGGGGTGCCACAGAAATCGCTAGCGACAAACAACTACTGTCGTGGAAGAAAAATTAAACAAACAGTTTTGTTTAGATATTAAAAATTCAATTTAAAATTAAACAATTTAACCAAAAAAAAAAAAAAAAACTTGAAAAAAAAGTGGAAAGCATCAAGACTACCACTCACTTAACATGGAACATATTAAAACTAGTTGTGAATCATAAAAGCTTTCAAATAGAAATTATAATTCCTAATTAAGTTAATTATTTTGGCTTAAAAGAAAATATACAAAACTTTATTTAGTATAATTTTAATTGCCATCTCATGTGAATATGAAATAAGTCCACAAAAGTTTCAGAATATTTCTTTAAACAAAAGGTTAAACCAAAAGAAAGGAAAATTGCTGCCAGAAGTGCTTGAGCTTTTAGTTGAACCAACTGTAATTATTGACGATGTGCATGAATATTCAGAAAAACTCGAATCTGAATCCGATTCAGATTTAGATTATGAAAATATAAATCCATATTATTTTGAACTCGAAGCAGAAGACATTTAACAAATGTACTAAATAAAATTCAATATACTTAGTGCAAAATCTAAAGATTCTTCATAGGGTTTATATGGGCAGTATGAGTGGGAGTGGTCAGATTCGTTCGAAAATTTTATCCAATTTTTATACAGGTTTCTCAAAAGAAAGTTCACTTTTAAAAAATCGATAAAAAAAGTAAGTAGTTTATTGGAAAATGTTTCTTACATATTAAAATACACACTTTGGGAATTTATTTCTTAAAAATGATATTGTCCAAATGTAAACCGTTGCGTTCACGGCATTCATTTAATCGAGCACTAAAGTTTCCTATGACGGCTCGGCAGGTATTCTCCGTGATGGCTGCCATTTCGTGACTGATATTTTCTTTTAATTGTGCCAGGGAAGTCGGCTTGTTGCCGTAAACTTTAGATTTGACGTAACCCCACAGGAAAAAGTCCATAGGGGTTAAATCGGGACTTCGTGGAGGCCAATTTATGTCACCTCTCCTGGAGATCAATTTGCCAGGAAAAATTTCATGAACTCGTGGTAGAGACCTGTTGGACGTGTGTGAAGTTGCTCCGTCCTGCTGGAACCATGTTCTTTGCTTATAACAAGGAAGTTTTTGCAATTCAGGTACGAAGAAGTCGTCTAACATCTCCACATAACGCTCTGAATTCACTGTAACTGTGCGTCCCCTTTCATCTTCAAAAAAATAAGGGCTGATATCGCAGCCCATACGGTCACTTTAGGCGAATGTAGAGGTTTATGATGTTTGTGTTGGTTGTTGGTTGCACTCCAGTAGTGGCTATTTTGCTTGTTTACATGTCCATTAAGATGTAATTGAGCTTCATCCGAAAACAAACGGAACAAACGTTGGAAAGCGCTCAACCATCTGGTTTATGAATTCAAGCCACTTCTCAGCATCCTGAGGCCTTAATTCTTGCACCAACTGAATTTTGTAGGGGTGCAGCTTTAAATCTTTGTGTAAAATTCGAAACAATGATGATCTATGCACGTTTAAAGCAACAGCACGCTTCCGAATCGAAAGTTCCGGTTTGTCGGTTTGACAGTGACTGAGTAACACTGTCTACGTTTTCGAATGTTCTCGAAGACCTTGGACGGGCGTCGGGATTTTGATTTTTCCAGCATTGAACCGGTCTCTTCAAACTTCTCGAACCATTTTCTCATGAGTCGAGGGCTTGGCGCATCATTTAATAGACGAACATGTCGAATACTGCAGAATTTTCTACGCGCTACAGTAGCTGAATTACGGTTTTTGTAATCGTGTAAACCACGTGTAAACGACTCTTACAATCATCATCATAAACTTTATTTAACAATTCGTAAGTCACAGCAAATTCTTTTCCGAGTTTAAAAGAATATTTTGTAATATTTGCTCTTTTGTTTTTACGACATAACTACAAAAACTGCTGTTCTTAAAACGTGTGTCATTTTGTAACCTGTTAAATGATTAGCATGAACTTAGCTGCTTTCGAAAGAAAAAAAATGTACCTTTTTAACATTGCCAACATTAATTAATAATAATTAATAGATGGCGCTACGTGTTCTATGAATTAAAACCCCTAGAGATTTCGACTTCGGTTGGTTTGAAAATCGTTCTAAAAAAATTGTCTTACATTTTTCGGACTTCTCTATTTTCGATTCAATTACAATGATAGGTGAACATGATTCGCATATCAGCTGAGTTTTAATTACAAATATTAGTTGGTGTTGCCATATGTGTAAAAGTTGTAATAGTGTTCCAAATGGGCAACACTGAAATCTTAGTTTCGCATAGGATAATATTGATATACAAGATGAACTGTGTTATAACTTTATACCAATGCTTACATCTATGCACAACATTAGAGAACGACAATGAGTTTACCAACACTACTTTATAACCATGATAAATCGGACCTTAATACTCATTATCTGAAGAGGAAAAGGAGAATCTAAATATTGAAGTCTATCCGAGATTTGTCTAACAGACGGTCGGACGGACGAACGGAAAGACGGACATGTCTATATCGACTTGGATTCTGATGCTATCAAGAATATATATAGTGTCTGCCACACCTCTTTCTGCCTCTTAAATACATTTGCACAAACGTACTCACCCTTTTACTTTATGGGTATAGGTTATAACAATGAAACAAACTACTTCAGTAACTAGTAGAAAATTTCAAAAATTCATAGCTTTTGAACGGCTGCACCGATTTTCTCGAACTTTGGCTTGTTGGACTTGTTACCAACGTACTCACTTGGGTGGACTACCATTCACAGCGACATATATCAACCTCGGAGTACAGAATCTCTATGTGTCGTAATATTACAAGCATATCATTGAATTTCTTCTACTTAACCGTTTATTGAAACCTTTGCGCAGCCCCTTTTCACCAACACACTACACATCGCTGTATAGCGTATAAAAAGTCAGGATCCTGACGTCTTTTTTTTGGAAGAAGTGTACAAAATATAGTGTTATCGCATATTGACAGCGAAGTTCCTGTGGAACAGTGGATATTATTACTAGAACTTAACAAATATATCGCAAATACAGAAATATAAATATGGATAATAGTACTCCTGTGATCCTGTTTGCACTCGCACAAGCTGTACTAACAATTGCTGCTGATGCTGTCGCCGCTATCGTCGACGCATTTCTGTGTTGCATATTCGCGCACACAAAACTTTTTGACGTTTATTCAACTAATAATATAACAGACAATACACATGGAGGACAGCCAGTTAGGCAGACCAGCCAGCCAACCAGCCAACGAGTCATCCGCACATCTCGACATGCGGTAAAGCAGCCAGAACTAAGCCGGGCCGCGGCTGTTGCAGTTCTGTAGCGCGTTGCAGTTGAACCTGTTTGCACGCAGTCAGAGTACAGTTTGAAGTTTGGACCCAAAGGGGTAGCACCAGGTAACACGACAGAGGCAGGAACCAGGAACCATGGTCGCAGAACATTGAACGTTTTAATCTTGTTTTATGCGCTGCTTATGCGCCTTTAACATTTTAGTTTTGCTTCTCGACTTGTTTCTGTTTCTGTTTGGATGGTATTTTTTTTGTTCGGTTTTTTTATTTTATTTCATTTTTTTTTTTTTTTTTGGTTCGTACTACTTGAGTATATAAAATGCAAAAATTCCAGTGAGTAGAGTGACTGACTGCAGTGAAGTGATGCAGTGCAGTGGAGTGTAGTGCAGCGGGGGAGTAAAGCTGTGCTAGATAGTGTGAGTGTGCGCATGTTGCGGCAGCGGTTGAAACTCTTCTCCAGCTTCAGCTTTAGTTATGCTGTGGCTTTTGCATCTTTCCAGATAAAATTTTTGCCATAAAAATAAAAAATACAACCAAAAAAGTAACTTTTGTTGTTGCTGCTGTGGTTTTTTGCTTGCTAATGTTGTTGCTTGCATTGTTGTTGTTGTTGTTGATTTGCCTAGCAAAACTTTAGAATTTTCCCAGGCGTCCGAAGCGCGACATGCGCTGCAGAAGCAGAAGCAGCGGCAGAAACGGCCAAGACAAGTTGCAGTCAAGTTTATTTGTGCTCTGAGCGGGAAAAGCGTTTGGGAAATGCAATGCGTTTAGTTTTCATTATAAGAATTTTGTTTCCATTGAAATTAATTGTGGAAAATTCAATTGAGTTTTAAGAAGTTTAAGTTTTTTAAATTTAGGTTATACGAGTGCTTTAGGGTTTCGCAGTTTTGAGTTTCCCAGAAGTCTGAGTGCTTTGAAATATTATTTTGTTGTATGTGCATTTGGTTGCTGATGAGAATATTAATATTTCTCCATGTTCTAGATTTCAATGTTTCGAAAGTGACGTTAATCTTCTTTCTAAATATTAAATGATCTAAAACATTTTTGCATTTAATGCTGTTTAAAGTGTAAAAATGTAAACAAAAAGTAAAAAATTTCACACTATTTCAAACTTCCATTTATTTTCGTTTCAACATGATTTTACAAAAATGAAAGATCTATTCTGCTTCTTTTCAAAAAAGTTGAGAGTCGTTCAAAAGAAACCACTATATCGAATGTGAGTGTTTTTGTATCCCAAAAAGTGCATCTGTCATATCAATATGGATACTTCATAAAGTAATGTCCAAAAAAAGCTTAAATACCGGCATTCAGGATGATATCTAAAAAAATAGTAAAAAAAAAAAAAACAAACAAAAAAATGCCCTTTGTAGGGTAGAGCTTTTTGTACCATTCACATATAGTAATCCTATCCATAATATTGTCCAATCGTTTTAACATTTAAAAATTTCAAAACAAACAACAACAAAATGTTTTATTTAGGGTATAAAACCGAAACTGGAACCGTTAACCGATTGAAATTGAGATACGCAACCATAACCGATAGTTTAATTTTTTTAAAAACCAAAACATTTTACCAAAATAAAATAAAATAAAGCACCCGTACCGGCACCAAAAAAATTGTACCGGTATCAGTTTCGGTTCTCAATTTAGTTTTTTCTCAGAAAAATATTTACTTAAGCCTAGTGTACTTATGGGTGGTACACTCTCACTAGTAGATGTGTATGAAGCGATGCAGTATATAGATGTGTAAGATGCCACCATATCGAATTTCAAGTTGATATTGACGTTTGCCATACAAATGCATAAAAGTGAACTGTGGGTTTATATGGGACTATCTCAAAAAGTGGGCGGGACACGCCCATTTGTATATGTATATGTAGCTGTTGTCCATTAAAATCCACAAAATCGAATTTCAAGCTAATAATGATCTAAATGAAGGATTTTTGCATAAAAAACACAAAATTGCACGGTGTGTTTGTATGGGAGCTACCCCAAAAAGTGGGCGTGCAAAATTTCAACTGGATAGCATAAAAATTGGTACCCAAAAACTCCGTAACAACATACAGACGGACAGACAGGCGGACATGACTAGATCGATTCGTCTCGTCGAGCTGATCAAGAATATATTTACTTTATGGGGTCTACGATGGGGTCTACCTGGCGCAACTAACTAGTACTTATGTATATATTAATGGGGTAACCCCTAAAGAAATTCACCATTTATAACTGCTAAACGATTTGAAATTTACTGTGAATGATATCATAGCTTTGGATCAACCGAGTTAACATTGTTTCTTCTTTTTTTCATTCTTTTGTTCTCTGTTTGGAAAGCACTAATTTATGTTTGTTGTACTTATGCAGTATATAAAAATGTTCTATGGTGTAGGAAACTGGTATTTAAACCATGGTCGCTATATTAGCTACTTCAGCTAAAAGGCACACAACACATCCACTTCCGAATCACAAGCAAATTCCTTTTTTTATAGTGGGTTTGTTGAGCTGTCAAAATGTATGTAACATAGCGATGGATGCATGAGATGTCCGTCAGTATGTTTGTCTGCGAGAAAAGTACTCCGTGAAGAGAAGATTTAGAGACATTAAACTCACAGTATAGACTCTCTAAGTACCGCAATGCTAGAAGAGAGTTGCTATTAATTCTTTGAATCGTACTGCGCTGTAAACATTTTCGAATCTCTGGCCAAACAACTGAGCATTGGACGTATAATATAGTGCTGCGGTAAGATGGGTTTTCGTCTGTTGCACTGTGATTAAGTATATTTGAAGGCAGCCGAACTAGCCTTTATTGTTTATAGCGTATTTTTAAAATTACAGAATTATTATAGTACGTTACTTTTCTATCACAGTTAAAGGATTATTTTTTAAACTTATTCTAGGCTTACAAAAATATCCATCATTTATGGACTTAAATTAATCTATTCTATTTAAACTCTAATACTAAAGAATCGCAAATTAAATGTCAAACATTCAGGCATATCTCTCCCATTTTGTCATTATTCATTTTGTAGAATTTTAATTGACATTTATTGTACAAGTGTCACTTCTTCATCTAGTGCCTATATAGAGATTGACAGCACAATAACATTTTCGCAGACAAAAGCCCATTCCCGGTCATAAATGAATGTGTGTCAAATGTCAACACTACTATGCACTATAAGTATGAACTTTGACATTCAAATGCCTAGATACTAGGAAATAAAAACAAAACAAAAACTTAGGAATCAACGTAGGATTTGACAAATGTCGCGTAGGTGTGTCCTGAATGGAATATTATGGTAGAACAATTGTACATACCAATATCCTGTAATACACACACAAATAACAAAAATATACTTATCGTATAGAGTACTGGTGTGCTGTGATATGGTGTGGTGTAGATGAAGCCATCTGTAAAGCACAGAAGAGCGGTTGTTAGTAGCTCCATATTAGTAGCTACTCAAGTACTCAACTCGGGACGCCTAGTTTGAAAGACGAGGCACCCGACTGTGTAAAGCAACAGGAATCAGCTTAGTCGCCCACAGGCAACGGCTGGCTACATTCAGCGATTAATCAAAAAAAGCGACGCCATGACGTCATTATGCTGACGTCATCAAGTGGAAGTCGAGTTTCATTTTCTTTTGCTATAATTTTTGTAATTTTCTGCCTTTTTACATTTAATTTTGCAAACGTTTTTCAATTGAATTTTGCGGCCTTAGAGGCTTTGTATGCCCTTAAAAGTATGCAATGCGAGTGACTTGCGGATGCCGCCATGTTGAATGAGGACGATGGCGATGATGACGATGATGGCGATGATGAGGACGATGAGGCTAACAACGACAACAAAGCAAGATGGCGACGATTTACCTTGAATCCACAGCGACTGCCAATTAGTGTTTTATATCAGACTATTTCTTTTTGCTTCTTCACGCTTGCTGTCCTTCAAACGTATTTCACCCGCTCGTACCGCAAAGCGCCAAGCACTCAAAGGCATTTATGCGCTTCGGTTCGTCCTTTTTATACACACATACATACATACATGGGTATACAGCATATAGCCACACAAAGAAGCTGTGTGCGGGCATTTCTATGTGTCTGTGTGTGTGTGTGTGCGAGAGGCATTTATAAACACTTTCACCTCAGCTGCTGCACGCACCCCCACACACACACACACACACACACACATCCACATGTATTCAATACAGTCAACGAACCAACAACAACAGTTCCTGTGACAGCAACGGTTACATTACTTCTTGTGTATGCAAAAATGTTAAACTGATTCAGTTAAGCCGAATCAGTTCTACGCTCTAAATATGCTTTCAAATCCTTGTTGTTCGGCCGGTGGCTCGTGGTATAAATTTACTAGCGATTCACTAACGACTGGTCGTTAGTCTTAACGATCTAGCTAACTACTAGTCGTTAGACCTTAGCTAGAAAATAAGTTTTCAGCGACTCTCCAATAGTAATAAAAAAAAAATAATGGAAACATATGATCACAGTTGTTCGGCTGCACCGGTGTTGCACTAACGATTTTCCCTAATATCGACAGTGAGTACTAATTTTCGGCTAAACTAACATTGATAGCGACCGAGCGCAACGACATTGCGTTAAGGCATTACTAGCTATTCGCTAGGGAAAACGGGTTAGTCATTCGTAAGGATTAAGAAGTTTTCTCTTCGCTAGGGAAAATGGGTTAGCCCTTCGTATAAGAAAAGAAAAAAAAACACGTTATTACTTTTAGGTTTATGCCCTGTACATGATACAATGTATATTATGTTTGTTAAACCTTCAAAATGTGTGTAACATAGCGAAGCATGCATTGGAGATCCAATGAAATATACATATTCGTGATCAGCGGGACAAGACTTGCAGATCTAGCCAAGACCATACGTCCGTCCATATGCATGTCTGCGAGAAAAATTCTCAGTCTAGAGAAAACTTAGAGAAACTCACGGTATAGACATTCTACGATATAAAGGTTAGACGTGTTTTGTTGTGCTAGGTGATGCTAATAAAATATACCGCATACGTTCCGATCCGCACTAGCACCGATCGCACCTTTAAAGAGTATAATCAATGGTCCATATAAGGAGTTTTAAGCAACGTACATGGTATCTCGAACTCAAGCACTCTCCACTTTATTTGGTCCTGTAAAATTTGTTTGGTCATTTGAGAAAGATAACATCGGGCATATGTTTTGCATTACTTTTTCCAACATTTCTCTGGCAATAGCGGCAATTTTTCGGCAAATGTTGTCCTTAAGCTCTTCTATGTTCTCGCATGCATTTTTGCCACTTTTCGATATCAAACATCCTTAGAACATTGGTTGCAGTAAAGTTATTCTTTCGCGTGCAGTGTGACATGTCGCGCATATCATTTTCTTCGAGAATTTGTGCCAAAAAATTATTATTATTTCCCGATAGCGCTTTCGCTCGTTGACCGTAACGGTGGTTCTGGCATCGTCATCAAAGAAATGTGGCCCGATGATGCACTGTCAGCTCACACCACAACAAACGGTGACTTTTAGTATAGTCAGTATAGAAGCACATCATGAATCAGTTGTGGGTTGCCAGTTCCCCAGTAACGAATATTTTGCGTATTAACGCTTGTACACAGTGTGGAGTGTGTAGGCCTCACTCACTGTAAGTTACTCGAAAAGTAAAATTTAACAATTTCTATGCATTGTTTTAGGTTGTAGTGCTACATAGCCAAAATTGTACTGAAATGACGTTTCCAATGAGCGCTCATAAGTGTCAACTTTCCAAAAAATGTCAATTTTATGGCAAGTTTTCAATAGGTGAGCACGAAATGACGAAATGACGCACCCTGTATTTATTCATTGTTTTTGTTTCTACAAATGTATATATATATAAATCATGTTTTCTTCCAAAAAGTGCCCTCTTAATTTGATTTTTGAAATATTGTCGAACTATTTTTTTTCTTTTATATTTTTTTTTCAAATTTTTTTATTTTTTTTATTTTATAGTCTCTAGTTCTTGAAAAGTTTCGACTTTTTAAGAATAATCCGACAAATGTGCTCATCTCTTTGTAGTCTAATATGCTTTTTAATTTATGTATTTCTAATCAGTTTCAAACATTTTAATTGAGTATTATTAGACGAGTTACTTAACTGCCCCCGTTTCTACCGTTATATAGTTTTTTCGATCGAGTTTCTGGTCGCTGGTTTAAGCAGAATCATCAGGGACATTATAAATATGAGTTATATTTCCAAAAATCAAATTGTACATTTTTTTTACTCAATTTCATATTTTTACGCAGAATTTAATAATTCTTTTTTTATTTTAAGCTCAATACTGAGATCGTTGAAAATGTTTGGTACCGAAATTGTAAGTTATTACTGCTATGTCAAACAAACAAAAAAACAGTGTTCCCAAATCAACATGAAATACTAAAATCACACGTTTATTAGGTGAAAAGTCCACACATGTTGATTTTTCATTGGTTTTTTCTGACGGAAATGTAAAAGGTCACACCATTTGTCAACTGTGTTTTTTGAGTTTATAAAGCAATTTCGGTAGCAAACATTTTTGTTAACTGAGTAACGATGAAAAACAAATTTTTGATTATTGTTTCACAGCGCGTTTTTTTTATGTAAAGTTTTTAAGTAAGCTGATGACATTGACTTACGATAATAAAAAAAAATGAATAAGTGAATTTTATTTGTTTTTTTCTTCGATAAATAATTTTATGGCATTAATGATGCTAAGTGTTTTCGGGTATACGGCCGCCGACGATCCTTTGTAACGAACAGCATCCTTACGGTCCAACTTTCCTATTACTTTTTCAATCATTTAATGCGTTTAGCGCTCTTGATGTTATCTTCCAAGACTTAACTCGATGCTGTCATGTCCGCATAGAGCAACTGTGTCAACTATCCCCACAAATAATAGATTTTCTGTTGGTGTGAAACTCTTCCCTCAATATTTTGATGTTTAATTCAGATATATGACAAAGACATTATAACGAGTGATTCATTTAGAGGTTTTTTTTTTTTTTTTTGTCACAGATCACGCGTGTCTTGTGTTATACTGTCATCTTATTTTTCTTCAGTATTGTTTGACAATTCAACATGGAAGGACTCACGCCGCAATAACGTTTCCAAATTATTCAGCTGTATTACGAAAATCATCCTTATGTAAAAAATGTTTGTCCTGCAATTATGGTATGAATAATCGACCTTCAGAGATCACTATTGCCAATACCATTCGCAAATATTGTACGTTATTGGATGACACGCGACTGAATGGAAGGTAACTGTGTGGTCAACGATTTACGAGCGCCGAAGAAGCAGTAGAAGCGTTCAAAAACCATGTTTTGGAGGAGTCTCAAGAGGAATGGAAAAACTGTTATGACAAATGGTTTGAACGAATGCAAAAGTATATTGATCATCAAGGAGAATATTTTGAAAAACAATAAAAATGTTTGTTATGTATTTAAAATTTCGTGTGAATGGTATTAGAGCTTCGGTTCAATCGAAGTTAACGTTTTTTCTTGTTGTATTGATTATAATTCGCAAACAGTTTATGCGTAGTTAACAACATAGTAATGTTCAAGTTTGTTTTATTTCAAACTTTTTTTGAATTGAATATTTTTTAATTTTATGGTTTCCTTTTCAATATTTGCTTTGTAATACTTCTAAAATACTGAGAATTAATGTCTTCGATATATATGTTTTTGTTATAATCGGTTCATACTGTAAGAAATATATTGAGTGAATATCACATTGAAACAAGCATTTGCACTAAAAATAATTAGATTAGAAGTTGCCGAGTAAATTGAACATAAAAATCAAAACATTCAATATCAACTTGAAATTCCATATGTTGGCTTCTAATATATATATATATTAAAGGGTGTGTCCCGTCCGCTTTTGGAGGTGGTCCGCTGATCAGTGTTGTGTTTATAGGTAAAATTTTATTGCGCTAAGGATTTAAGGAAACAGAAATTTAAAAAATTCACTGACTTATCAAAGCGCCTAGCACGTTAAACTACTACACTTTGTGGGTATAGGGTATAATGGAGCGAATACGTACTTGTAGAACTACAATGGTACAATGTCAGCCATTGCCTTCATTGGCAACATTTTGAGTAGCCTCGACCCATAAATATATAAAACATTGGGTGTTTTTTTTTCATGTCCTTTGGCCTTTGCTTACTTTCAAGGTACGCGTGTGTGTGCATGTTTGCTTAGTAGTGTTGTGTATAATAAATGTACGAAATAAAATTTCACGTACTCAAAGTCCTTCACAGTAGTCGTTCTCGTCGACGCAATGACTTGGTTTGACTTGACTCTTGAAGCGCTGGTTACTCACTCCTGTACGCTTGTTAAGGACATTTTTGGCATGGCATTGTAAGCCATTATTGTACTTGTTCTTGCTGTCGTGTTATGTATTTAGTGTCATATTCATTGGCGTTGTTAGTGTGCTTCGTGTTGTTGGCTGTCATTTCTAAACGCATATTGTTGTCATCGTTGCCATTGGCGGTTTGAATTTTGTTTGCTGGTCTTAGAAATTTGGCTAAAATACCCGTAAAACATTATTATTGAGAAATTATAGTAAGACATCTCAAATTACAACAAGAAAAAACAGGTGTAAGCTTTGTTTGGTAGCAACGCTCAAAACACCTACACCACAATTGTGACTAAAGATAATCAATTATTAATTATTGAAATTATGCATCTTTATTCTTAAATACAAACATGCAGCATACTTGAGTAGTGTTCATTTTGTCATGTAGCACATTTCACAAAACACTTTTACTCACATTGTATAAACATTTAACTTGCTATAAACGGGTTGCCTTTGTGATGCAGCGTTTTCCCACATTTCTTTGTTCAATTTACTCGCGAACTTCTAATCTAATTATTTTTAGTGCAAATGCTTGTTTCAATGTGATATTCACTCAATATATTTCTTACAGTATGAACCGATTATAACAAAAACATATATATAGAAGACAATAATTCTCAGTATTTTAGAAGTATTACAAAGCAAATATTGAAAAGGAAAACATAAAATTAAAAAATATTCAATTCAAAAAAAGTTTGAAGTAAAACAAACTTGAACTTTACTATGCAGTTAACAACGCATAAACTGTTTGCGAATTATAATCTTTTGTTTGAGTAGAATAAAGAAGTATTTACTGTTTGTTAAACCGTTGCATGCAGTGGTGCAAAGTAAAACAGACAACGACTAAATATACAGACGTGTGCTGTGAATACGCTTTCGACTCTAAAACGTCTGAGCAAGAGTAGTAGTCGGAAGGAGCGATGTCTGGAGAATACGGTGGGTGGGGTGGGACTTGTCATTTCAGCGTTTCCATGTAGGTCTTGAACGGTTTTGCAACATATGGCCGAGCGTTGTCATGCTGCAAAATCACTTTGTTGCATTGTTGTTTACGTTGCAAACAAATGACACAAGCTGCCAAAGACACACATTGACAATAGGTTTTAGCGGTAAGAAATTGGAAACTCGAATATTGGCGGCCTCTTGTGTGAAACGCTCATTATTAATTCGTGAGATACGGCCTCAAATTGTTGAAAAGTGGTGGGAAAATTGGACGTGTAGGATGCATTTCTGTTTACATCGATGAATAACGCACTTGCTGAGCAGCAAGATTTTTACATTTGTGGTAACCACCAATTGCAAAAAAGATGGCAAAAATGTGTAACTAGCAATGAAGCATATACTTTGAATAAACCATTTTTTATCATTCTTCCGAATTTGGGTTTCCGAAAAAAAACCTATTCAAGTGACAAGCATAGGTTTCACCGAAATGAAGCATTCATTTTCTTTTAAGGATTAAATTCGAATTTAAATATATACAAGTTGAACATATACAAATGTGCGTCAGGCAGCGTTCGTATAAAGGAACATTGCTTACATTTAACCTTTTCTTTCTTTCATTTCCGCTTTGTAGACTTTTGCAATGAAATTATTATTTAAATGAAACGAAAGCAACAACAATGACTTCTCAACAGCAAACGATAATGTCAACAGTGACAATGGCAACATCAACAGCAACAGCAAAAACAATAATAATAATTATATAAATAACAAAAGATGTGCCGCATAAAGGCAGAGGAGGATGTCAACCATTGAAGGAACCATTGGAAGCCTTCAACGTCTCATCTCAACTTACACACAAAAAACGCCCGCTCGCAATAAAAGGCGCCCAGACACTTTACATAATGCGAGTGCGCCATGTTTTCTGCGATATTATGAAGCGAGTATAACGATAAATGGCAACGTTTGGCGACAACGACTATAACTGCGTCGAATGACGAGTACGATGGCGAAGTCTCGCTTCTCACTCTGTCACATTTATTCTGCTTCTGCCTACATCAGAAGCGGCAATAATAATGATGATGATGATGAGGATGATGATAATGATGTTGCCACTACAGCTTGTGCTATTGTTTCAAATATATAGAAATATATATATATATATATATATATATATATATATATATATATATATATATATATATATATATATATATATATATATATATGTATTTGATGGGGCCAAGAAAAGTTCGGCAAGTTGAGTTAAAAACATACATAACTGTACATAAGCTTTAAATATTTAAGCAATACTATTGTTTAAGGTATGAAAACAATAACAATA